>CM035439.1:102229364-102539364 GCA_020310875.1 Ceratopteris richardii
AGTGCTTTCTTACTCAAAGAAGCCCAACTATTTCTTTGTCATACAAAATTTCTCTTTCTCACATTCTCTCTATTCTCTCTCTATCTCTCTCACCACGTTTGTTGATACAAACTAACTTATATAGATTTTCTCAATATCATGACTTTTGAAAATTCTAGAACTAAAGTTAAGTCTAACTTTACAAATATAGTACATGTGTGAAATTGTCCCTTCACATATGCATGTGCTTTTCTTCTTAGACTTTGACCTTCAAATTTATGTACAATTTGTGATTGGTTCTCCAACAGCTATCCCTCAATCACTAATTGACATTCTTTGTTTCTTCATATCATCTTCTTTTCTTTTACTCATGCCATGCTTTTGAATCTGTTGGTCTTCACACCATCCAAGCTCTTTGTCATTATATCTGCTATCTGATCCTTTGTAAAAATGTACTCCACTTCAATTTCTTTCTCCATTACCTTTTCTCTCAAGAAATGATAGTGTATCTCTATATGTTTTGTTCTTGCATGAAATATTGGATTTGCTGCAAGATAAAGTGAACTCATGTTATCTCCATATTTTGTAGGTATACCTTGATTAATGCCCAAGCTTTCGAATATTGTCTGCATCCATATGACCTCCTTAGCTGCTTCTACAAGTCCTTTGCTTAGCTTCAGGTGATGATAATGCTACTGTATGTTGTTTCTTTGAACACCAACTTACAAGCTTATCACCAATGTATATCATGTAGTCATGAGTTGATCTTCTATCATCTTGATTACCTGCCCAGTCTGAGCCATTATAGGCTCTCAACTTCAAATATGAAGTAAAAGGATAATATAATCCTTCCTTTATGGTTCGATTGATATATTTGAGAACTCTTTGACCTGGAATCCAATGTTGATCCTTGGACAATGCATGAATTGGGACAAAACTCCCACTGCATGACTAAGATCAGGTCTTGTTTGTGTAGCATAAATCAAACTACCCACAAGAGATTGATACTTCCTCATATCTTTGTATTCTTCACCATCATATTTACTGAGCTTGTGATTAACTTCAAGTGGAGTTGAAACTTCTCTGTAATTTTCCATACCAAACTTCTTCAACAAGTTCAGAAGATACTTTTCTTGTGATACATATATGCCATGATCTATATAAGTGACTTCCATTCCAAGAAAATATGATAACTTTCCTAGGTCACTAATCTTGAATTCTTTCTCAAGTAATCTCTTTACCTCCTTAATTCCTTCATATGAAGTACATGTGATTATAATTTCATCTACATAAATACAAATATAGATTGTACCTTCCTCTGTTCTTTTGATGAGTAGACTTGGATTTGCTTTTGAACTTTGATATCCAAGATCATTGAGATACTTCACCAATCTATAGTTCCATGCTCTTAGATCTTGCTTCAATCATTTGAGTGCTCTTCTCAATTTGCATACAAAATTTGGATACTTGGAATCTATAAACCCTTGAGGTTGTTCCATGTATACCTCATTTGATATGTATCCATTCAAGAATGCATTCTTTATATCCAGTTAATTCAGAGTCCATCCTTTTGAAGCTACAATAGCAACGATTGTCCTTATAGTTGATGTCTTAGCTACAGGACTGAATGTCTCATCATAATCTATGCCATAAGTTTGGGCATAGCCTTTCACCACCAGCCTAGCTTTGTATCTGGCTATACTTCCATCTACAAGTTTCTTCACTATATAAACCCATTTATTTCCAATTACCTTCTTACCATTTGGTTTAGGAACAAGTTCCCAAGTCTTGTTCTCCTCTAGTGCATTGAATTCTTCCTTCATTGCTTCTTCCCATTGCTTCTTACCTTTTGCTTCATCATAGTTCTGAGGTTCTTCATCATCTTTGACCATATATGCATAGTTATTTTGAGATATGTAAGAAGTATCATAAGAATACCTTTCTGGTTGCCTTCTTGTCCTACTTGACCTCCTTGGTTCACATTCTTCATGTGTGCCTGGATACACCTCTTCATCAAATATAGGAGCTTCTTCATTTCTTCTTGTTAGTCCACTTTTGGATGTACTTGCTTGCATATATTCTTCATCTTCATTCACCTGCACAATTGATTTTACTTTCTCACATCTTCTTACATGTTCTTCAAATTCTTCAACTGTATGACTTTGATCTAGATACCAACTTTCCTATTCATCAAATGTAACATCTCTAGAATCAAGAAATTGTTTGGTTAGAGGATTCCACAACCTGTAACCCATCTGCTTTTCATCATAACCAATGAACACATATTTTTTTGCCTTTGGTTCAAGTTTATGTCTAAGTTGTGATGGCACATAAGCATATGCAATTGATCCAAACACTTTACAATGATCTAGTGTTGGTTTCTTACCCCACCAAGCTTCATATAGAGTCATTCCATTTAGAGCTGTAGCCTCAACCCAAAGATAATTTGGACAATTCTTCTCCTTCAACATAGCCCTAGCAAACTCAACCAAAGTCCTGTTTCCTCTTTTTGCTACACCATTTTATTGTGGTGTATTCCTGCAGGTTATTTCTCTCTTAATACTTGAATTCCAAAGATAATCATTGAAATCTTGGGAGAAGTATTCTCCCCCTCCATCATACCTCAGTCTCTTAAGCTTTTGACCTATGAATCTCTCTACACATGCATGAAAATGATTGAAATCTCCAAACACTTCTGATCTTTCCTTTGAAACATACAGATTTATCAATCTTGTAGCATCATCAATGAAAAGAACATAATACCTTAAGCCATAGATAGATCCTTGTTTTCTTGGTCCCCATACATCTGTATGAATCAACTCTAGTACTGCATCATGTTTGAATCCTTTCTTTGAAATTGTAACTTTTGTGTGCTATTCCCATCTGACATGCTTCACGTTTATAAATCATATGTTGAATCTACACATTTGGTAATCCTATTATAGACTGATTTGCAACCATAGCTTTAATTCCTCTTTCATTGAAATGAACTAATCTCTTATGCCAAAGATCAAGTTCTGTAATCGCTCCTTCACCTTGTGTGAGCAAAGCTTGACCAATGTTTCCTTGCACTCTTAAAGTAAATAGTCTATCGTCTTTCTTACCACAAACAATCTGATTATATCCATTCTCTGGATCTTCAACAAATACTCCCTTCATTTGTAAACTTGACTTGAAAACCTTTTTCAAGTATCTGTCCCACACTAATTGAAATTTTAGGTATTGTGGGAACATACAAAACATTGGTTAGCAAATCTACTCCACTCTTGCATTTCACTTTTCCAATTGAATGGACACTATGTTTTGTATTATCACTTGTTTGAACTATATGAATAGAAATGCCTTTTTGCAATTCTGACATCAATTCTATGTTTTGGGAAAAATGATTAGAACATCCAAAGTCAATGTAAAATACCTTTAGATATTCTTTATCTCATGTGCTGATTGAATTCATCATCAATGATGTATGACCTTCATTTTGTGTGTCATATGCTAGATCCTTCATCTTAGTGACATAATCACTAATACTTTGACTTGGCTTCTTCTTGAATGTAGTAAACTCAAACCATAGAGTTGTGTTCCTTGCTTTGGTAGTACTTTGGAAATGATATTCCAATGCATTCCATATATCTTCAGCTGATTCCAATCCTCTGATGTGTGATAGCAAATGATCTGAAATTGTATTATAGATGTAGGCCTTTGCACTTGCATCCTTCTTCTACCAATGATTTAAAGCACCCAATTCCTCTTTCTTTGGTCGGCTTTCATATTCAAATACAAGCTTCTCTTCTTCACCTATCATGTACACCATGAGATCCTTACTCATAAGTAAGGCTTCCATTCTCCTTACCCATGAAGGATAATTATCTCTGTCTAGTTTGTCAATGGAGATATGATCTTCCATAATTCTTTGCTTCTACTTCAACTTGTGACTTTAAAGGATAAAGAATAATACCTTTTGGAGTTCTTTGTGTATAAATACACTTTTGAAGTAATCTTTTGATGCCTTTTGTCTTTGAATGTTTCAGCTTTCAAAATTTAATGAAAAATCTCCAAAACTTCTTATCTCTCTCACCGCATCTATTGATACAAACTAACTTTTATAGATTTTCTCAATCTCGTGACTTTTGAAAATTCTAGAACTAAAGTTAAGTCTATCTTTACAAATATAGTACATGTGTGAAATTGTCCCTTCACATACGCATGTGCTTTTTCTTCTTAGACTTTGACCTTCAAATTTATGTCCAATTTGTGATTGGTTCTCCAATAGTTGATACATGAGAACTATGTTTTTATGAGATCAAACTATCATGACATAGTGCAATAGTGTTCAAGTAGTACTGCTTGTAGTGTTGTGAATTGCTACAAAATTGGCAAATGCGGATGGAATGAGTCAGCCTATGAGTGATAAGATGGACAAGAACAACTTCCATGCTTGGAGATTCATAATTATGATTTTCTTTATGGGAAAAGGCTACTGGAAGTACATCGAAGAAGAGAAAAATGCTCTATAGCTACTAGAGAGTAATCAAACTGTGGACTAGTTAAGACCGTATGAAGAATGGAATCAAGGAGCACAAAAGGTAATGTATTGGCTATCTATTAGCATACAAGATAGCATGATTGGTCACATAAAGGATGCCAAGACTTTAAAAGATGCTTGGAACAATTTTGTCACATTGTATGAGAACAATACAAAGGCATGAAAATTGCAACTCAAGAACGAGCTGCATAAACTAGAGAAAAAAGGCATGTCGGTAAGTGACTACACCATGAAAATCAAAAGCATATGTGATTCACTTGCATCTATTGGTGCGAATGTAGATGATGATGATAAAGTGGAAGTGTGCCTTTGTGGTTTAGGAGCTACGTATAAGCTATTCAGAACTTCTATTTAGACTAGGGAAAATATTTTGAATTTTGTTGCTTTGGTATCAATGGTGATTATTAAAGAAAAGAATCTTGGTGGGGACTCAAACTCCCAAGGAAAACCTAGTTTTGAGAAAGTATACTTTGGTAGAGGAAGAGGCAGAGGTAGAGGCTTCGAAAGTGGAAGACAACATAGTAATCAAGACCAAAGTCAACAACAAAATCATGCAAGAGGTAGAGGACAATTTCAAGGTAGGGGCAGCCAAAGAGGCTGCAAAAATTTCCAGGGAAATAATTCAGGTAATGACAATAAAGGATACTAGAATTGTGATAAACCTGTTCACTTTGAACATGATTACAAGTTGAAGACTCAAAATAAAAGAAGGATACAAAACAACTATGCATCCACAAGTGCATATGAAGCTATTCATGGTCCAACATCATATGATGAATATGATGTCTGCTGATGTTTTGAAATCGAATGGTAATATCTTGTATGTTGATTCAGGTGCTTCAAGTCACATGAATAGTCATGCAAAATGGTTTAGTAGTTTGCAAAAATTGTCACTTCCTTGATATGTTGAAACAAGTGAAGATACATCACATCCTATTGAACATAAAAGAAACATAGCACTAGCTATGGAGGATTGTTGGAGTTTGAGGTCTGCGAAAGCACACAAACAACACAAGGAAGAAGAAGAAGAAGAAGCTTGGAGCACAACACACAATACTAAATGTATTAGCAAGAGAATGTACAAAGATAAGTAATCCGGCCGTTAGGGCTATAGGCATATATACAAGACGGGGGGAAAAACTCATAAAGGGGGAAGAAAGTGCCCTAGTGGTCCTAGTGTGTTCACACACATCATTACCTAAATAGATCAACAAATCCCCCCTAGGAGTGATGCGGTGAACGAGGAGCTGGCACTCATGTATAAAGAAATGCCAAGCTATGTGGAATCAATCCACAAAAGGAAGTAAGCCTAAAGCTTTGCAGAATGATTCAAACTTCTCCCTAGGTAGAGCCTTTGTGAAAAGGTCTGCAGTGTTCTCTTTTGTGGGCACATATGCCAAACTGATCTCTCCACTTGAAAACCTCTCCCTCACATAATGATAGTGCACCTCAATGTGCTTAGTGTGAGCATGGAACACAGGGTTCCTCACAATTGCCAATATGCTCTGACTATCAGTGAAGATGGTGATGGCAGAAGATTGACCAGCACCCAAATTAGCCATAAGGCATCTAAGCCACACATGCTCAACACTCGCTATGAAAGTTGCCCTATAATCAGCCTCACAATTGGAAGTGGCCACAATAGGCTGCTTCTTGCTCAACCAAGATATACATGAGCTACCAAGCATTAAGCAAAAGCCACAAGTGGACACACGAGTGTCATAGCAACCAGGCTAGTCAAAGTCAGAAAAAGCATGTAAATTTGGCGGTAGTGATCCCATCTTGGGATAAAACAATCCAAGTAGCCGGGTACAACTCAAGTAGTGAAAGATGTGCTTAACTGCTTGCAAATGTTTGAAACCTAGGCAATGCATAAACCTGCTCATCTATGAGACAACAAACTGAATATTTGACCGAGTAATGCATGAGTAAATTAAGCATCCAACAGCCTGCTGATAGAGAACAACATCAAATGCATCTCCAGCATCATGAAAACTCAACCATAAACCTATCTCCATGGGAGTGGCAATAGATTTATAGTATTCAAGCCAAAATATTGCAATAATATGTCAATATAGTTTTTTTGACACAAATCTATTTTGCCATCAACTTTCATAAACTGAATGCCCAAATAATGATGCAAATACCCCAAATCTGACATTTCAAATGAGGCATGCAGATCAGTCTTAAAATAAGCAATATGCTTCTCATGAGGACCAGTGAGAAGCATTTCATCAACATAGACAACAATGATCAGAAGCACATCATTTTTATGCTTAACATATAGGGTGCTCTCAGTTGGGTTGATCTCTAAACCATGTGCAATGAGGTTGGGATGTATTTTTTCAGACCAAGCATGTGGTGCTTGCTTCAGACCATATAATACCTTTTTCAACTTGCACGCTTGGTTTTCATGCCCTTTTTGCACAAAGCCAAGGGGTTGAAAAACATACACTTATTCATGCAAGTAACCATTCAAAAATGTAGTTTCAATGTCCAACTGATGTACATTCCAACCATGATGAGTTGCAAGTGCTGTTAGGGGCACTTTGTTACTTGCTACCCTTTGGGCTATTTTAGAGTTAAAATTATATTTGTAAAGTTCATTTGGAGGGTGAGTTAGAGATTGAGTGGGGAGAGCCTTTAAAGCCACACAAAATTGTATAAATATGGCTATTTCTAATGAACAAATCCTCTCTCTTTGCATCGCCTATCATGGCATTCGACGTGCACCTGTTAGTTAGTTTGTTATGTTTTTTTTTCTTGCTCTTGAATCAAGTGCCTAGGAATGCATGTTGTTGTTTTCTTCTATGTTCCGAACGTAGCTATGGCGACTTAATCTCTCTCTCTCTCTCTCGTTTGCAGAGAGGCACAACACACTCTGCAACATTTTGGCGCCGGCCTAACCAACCCTCAATTGCCTCTATCGACTGAAGTTCAGCGCCAGGCGTTGTCAGTGTCTCCCAAAGGCACGTCATCTCTATTGCCTCTACCCCATTATGGGGGAAGCACTTGATATACTGATGGCATGTTCTTTTGGGGTTTCTGTCGTCCATGACAGTGCGTGTTTTAACGGATAGTCTTCTGATCGTGTGTTGTTCTCTTCATGTTGCTTTTTGTGTTGATTGGTAGATGCTTTGCTACAATGGGCTGCGGGCATGCATCATTACTATGCTGCCATTCTTTCTTGTGTGGTTTGCGCTATTATGCACTTGTCACTGCACGTTGTTGACAATATGTTCTTCACATTGCTGTTTAAGCATGTTTTCGATCGACATGAGTAAATAGTTTGCTTGCGCTTTATATTGAGGCATCACATTGTTCTAGCCCTTCCTCGATCAAATACGAATGTCCATTTATGCGTGATTACGTTGCTCTAATGTTGTGATTTAGATATTTCTTGTGACTACAGGATGAGGTACCTCGGACGGACAGATTCTCCATGCCTATGTCTACCTAAGTACAATGCCTGGACAATTTACGCCTTCCTTTTCTACTCTCACAAATACATTTTGTGGAATTTGGGGCCTATCTAGATTCATGCTTGTTGCTGCATCTATCGGTCCTGCTATGCTCTTGGTTCTCTAGTTTGGTGCCTTCAATCATTTGGAGCCTACTATTGCACAATTTATGTGAGACTACGATATTTTCTTGATGTCGATGGTCACTGTTCCCATGTTTCATATGACTACTCTCTGTTGTTTTTCTGATGGACTTTTGCTATATTTTTTATCGTTGCGAATCCATTCTTATGGTGCTGAGCTTGCATATGTATTATTGTTTTTAAATATATATGACATATTGAATAATATTTCTTTTCAGAGGGTATGATCAATTGGTTTTGCTTCGCTGTGTTTTTAGTACAACTGGTGTTTACAACTAGACTTTTGTTCAGAACACCACGCCCATTATGATTGTCCTATCGGAAGGCTCATCATTTTTTTATCTTTTGATGTGGTGTAGTCGTACTCCGGGCTTACTTGTGCAAGTTATGGCTATTGTTTCTTTTCTTACCAATTGTATTTGCCGAATCAGTGTTGTGTGAAAGCGTGCATGTTCAAATAACTTGCAATCATATTTTCTTTCCTAATGGACTGTTCTCAAGCCTACGCTCATGAGTTTACTATGGAATCGATTGCATTTTGTCTCTTCAGTATGAGCATGTTGTGCTCTTGTTATTTTGTATATGATTTCATGTCTTGCATAATGCTCAAAGATGGACGCTTTATTTATTTTATGATACTTAACGCATAAAAGTCTTATTGAGTTTGCACTATGTGGGTTCTTTTACTCCATGTGGGTCATATGGGTATCGTTTTCCACAGAATCATGTTTTTGCTAATAGCTTGATCCATTGGTTATCTTCTCTATGGACAATGTGAGCAATGAATATAAATGAAGTTTTGATCTTACCATGAAGCAACTTTTAAATTCCTTTGAGTTTTACCCTCATGATTTTGATAAACACAAGCTTAATGCATAGAGATTGGATGATGATATGATGTAATTGGTCCACCCTTGCACTTCATGTATGCATATAGGAGGGCAAGATCATGGGTTATGTGAGTGGTATTTGTGAACCTTGGATTAAGTTCCAGGCACTTCACTTTGCCTCTTACATTGCTCTTGGTTTTGGATATGTTATGAACTTTACTTGCACTCCATACCATGGTCTAACCATGCAATTTGGTTTGCAAGTATTGTTCATAAGGGTAGAGCATAATTATGTGTGCACATATAAATTTGGATTGATAGGTTGCTACTACATTGGTTATGTACATGGAGTTGGACTATGTTATTTCAAGAGAGGTGCTATCACTTGAGCACAATGAGGATTTACATGGGGATTATCTATTGGATTGATTTCTCATCTTTAGAAATTTTATTTTATTTAATCAGTGTGATGATACCAGAGACCTACCCAAAAGAAGTGGAGGCTCATGGATTTAAGCACTTGTGGAGAAGGCTTAGAGAAGATATGCCTCAACCTTTCTTTCTTATGACATGTTATATAAAGGTTCCTAGCCTATAAATGGTTTCCATGTAATTTTCATCTTGTTGAGGGGGTATTACTTATCAAGGGATAGTGGTAGTTCAAGTCCACCGTGCATGCCAGTGTTAGGGGCACTTTGTAACTTGCTACCCTTTGGTCTATTTTAGAATTAACATTATATTTGTAAGGTTCATTTGGAGGGTGAGTTAGAGATTGAGTGGGAAGAGCCTTTACGGCCACACAAAATTGTATAAATATGGCTATTTCTAATGAACAAATCCTCTCTCTTTGTGTCGCCTATCATGGCATTCGGCGTGCACCTGTTAGTTAGTTTGGTATGTTTTTTTTTTCTTGCTCTTGAATCAAGCACCTAAGAATGTGTGTTGTTTTCTTCTGTGTTCCGAATGTAGCTATGATGACTTAGTCTCTCTCTCTCTCTCTGTCGTTTGCAGAGAGGCGCAAGTCACTCTGCAATAGTGCACAGATGCAACGAATAGTAGTCATTCGACATGTAGGAGCAAAGGTCTCATCAAAATCAATGCCTCTTTCCTGAGCATAAGCCTTTGCAACAAGCCTAACCTTACACCTCTCAACTGTTCCATCAGGCTTACGCTTCAACTTGTATACCCACTTAGTGCCAATGGCCTTCTTGCTAGGAGGCAATTCACATAAAGAACAGGTACCATTTTTCATGATAGCATCATATTCTGATTGCATAACAACCATCCAATTTCTTGAATTTTGTGCTTCATCAAATGAAACTAGATATTCTCATCACAAAGACTTGAGGCATCCATATCATAGAAATCTGATGCAAAAGAAGCACTATGAGAGCCTTAACGAGTATGATATGATAGAGGTGCATCTAATTTGCTATCACGCAAAGTCTCCATTGTCACAAGGAAGGAGATAAGGAAGAGAGCTCACACACACACTCTCACAATCAAAGAGAAGCACACACTCAGATTGAGACAAGGAAGAATGATCTTCTTCTTCTTCTTCTTCTTCTATTACATAAAAGGAATGTACAAGAATGACCTAAAAAACAAGAATACAACAAGTGCAATATATAAAGACTAGCACATAAGGAAAAACCTAATGTCGGCGAATGAGTGAGCTTGCAAGAAACAAATGTGCCATCACTCTCGGTAGATAAATCTAATCAAGCTCAACAAAGTGTCAAAGAAATGAAAAAGTGATACTTGTTATCCTAGATCATCACATTTTGAGCTTGATATCTCAACACTCCCCCTCAAGCTCAAGGCCATGTCCTCTAATCCAAGCATCTTTCGAAACTTCTTCAACTTCTTTGCTCCAAGTGCTTTAGTGAAAATTTTAGCAACTTGCTCATCTATTCTCACATAAACAAGATCAATATCACTTGCTAATACCTTCTCTCTGATGAAGTGATAATGTACCTTCATATGCTTTGTTGTAGCATGAAAAGCAGGGTTCCATGCTAATTGTATACTACTAAGATTATCACAATAGATGGTGATAGGCTTTTGCACTTCCACACCTAAATCTGCAAGTAGCATCTCCAGCCATGATGCCTCACATGCTACCATTGCAACACCTCTATACTCAGCCTCTGTACTCAACAAAGCAACAGTTGGTTGCTTCTTACTGCTCCATGTAATAGCTACACTCCCAAGTGAGAATAGAAAGCCACTAGTAGATCTTCTATTCGGAATGCTACCAGCCCAATCTGCATCAGCGTATCCATGAACCTACAAATCTACACCAGCTTCATAAAACAATGCATAATCCAACATAGCACTCACATAACATAGAGTGCACCTTAGAGCATCTAAATGTGGCTTCTTGGGAACCACATAAATTGACTTTCAAGTCTAGCAGTGTAGCTACGATAAGGCCTCGTAATTGTGAGATATATCAAACTTGCCATAATTTTCATGTACATAGTAGCATTTTCCAATGCTTTACCTGATGTAGTATCTAACTTCAAATTCGGATCTAATGGCATAGAAATTTTCTTACAATCAAACAGACCATACTTTTGCAGCATATTCAAGGCATATTGCCTTTGTGACATCCATATACCTCTTTCTATATGTATAAACTCAATGCCCAAGAAATAATGCAGCACACCAAGATCTTTCATGTCAAATTCCTACATAAGAAGTTCCTTTACCTCTTTAATGCTTTCTTCATTATCACCACCTACAATCAAGCCATCAACGTAAATAGCCATAATGGTGATGCCATCATCACCCTTCTTTGCATATAGTGAATGATCTACATCACACATAGAAAACCCAATAGTGGTTAAGTAATTAGAAATCCTTGCATGCCATGCACAAGGAGCTTGCTTAAGCCCATACAAAGCCTTTTGCAATCTGCAAACATATTCTAGATGCTTTGAATCTTCATATCCTTGTGGCTGGTCCATGTATACTTCTTCCTGTAACTCACCATGTAGGAAAGCATTCTTTACATCCATCTGATGCAAAGTCCATCCTTTTGCTATTGCTAATGCAACAAGTGTTCTAACAGTAGACATTTTAGCTATAGGGCTGAATGTTTCCTCATAATCAATTCCATATATTCGTGCATATCCTTTTGCTACCAATCGTGCTTTATACATGTTTATGCTACCATCTGCATTGTGTTTTACCTTGTAAACCCACTTGTAGCCTATGGGTTTCTTCCCTCGTGGCAATGGAACTAGCTTCCATGTAACATTTCCTTAAAGTGCAGCCATCTCCTCATCCATAGCTTTTTCCCAATCTACATTTCCAATTGCATCTTCAAAACAAGAGGGTTTAGCATCTTATATTACCTTTGTCATGTAGGCACAAAGACGAGCCATGTAACTATCATATGTCAACCGTTGCATATAATTTTGCATTCTTCCATATCTTCTTAGTCCTGGGTCACTTTTCCTTGTATCATCTGCATATGCCTTTCTTACACCTGGAGTCTTCACAAAGAGCAATCCAAGCTCCTCATTGAGGCTCTTTTATGAACCGCTTGAATCTCCATCAATGTCTTCAAAATGTGTAGATGTTTTACTACCAATAGAAAGCTTTTCTTTACCTTTCTTGGATGTATTTGATGAATTTTTTGCACTGAAATTTCCACGCAATCTTCCACTCCATGGATTGGAGTTGGAACTATTGCTTGATGCATCTGGCCCACTCAAAACTTGAGATTTTGCACTTGATTTTCAGCATTTTCTTTGTCATTTGGTTGAAGATTTAGTCCTTTTTTGACATCTCCATAGAAGCTTGAAATTTCATCAAATACCACATCTCTGCTTACCTTCACCTGTTGTGTGAGTGGGTTATAACATTTATATACCTTTTGCTCAAGGGAGTATCCAATGAAAATACATTTTTTTGCTTTTGGATCAAGCTTCATCCTCAACTCATCTGGAACATGTATACGTGCAATACAACCAAAAACTTTAATATGTGATAAGTTTGGCTTTTTATCTGTAAACTTCTCTTCAAGTGTAACTTGATGTGCAGTAGCAATTAGAGTTATGTTCATGATGTATACAGCAGTATGCATAGCTTTTACCCAATAACAATGATGCATATTCTTCTCAGCCATTAAGGCCCTTGCTATTTCTGCAATATGTCTATTTATGCATTCAGTAATGCCACTCTGTTGTGGTTTCTACCTCCATGAAAACTGACATCAAATTCCATGACTTTTAAGAAAGTTTCTGAACTCATTTGACATGTATTCACCTCCTCCATCAGAACTTAATGCCTGAATATACTTCCCTGTCTGCTTTTCCATCATAGCTTTAAAATTCTGGAAGTGAGTGAACACCTCACTCTTCTCTTTAATGAAATACACCCATAATTTTCGTGTATGGTCATCAATGAAAGTAACATAAAACTTGCAACCGCCCATAGATGTGGTCTTTGCAGGACCCCAAACATCTGTATGTACTATTTCTAGCACATTCTCGCTAACATGCTTGTCATGTAGAAATGATGATCTTGATTACTTACCAAATTGACATACTACACATACCTTTTGCATCTTAGCAACCTTGAAATTTGGTAGTCCATGGACAATCTCCTTTGACTGCATCAATTTGTGCCTTTGCAAGTTTGCATGTCCAATCCGTTTGTGCCACATATCTATATTTGCAATAACTCCTACACCTTTTGCAAACATGGCTGCATTCATTTCATGAATTTTCACATTTAAGGTGAACATCCTACGCACTTTGTTTCCTTCAAAAATTAATCATCCATCCTATTTATACTCTTCTACATATAACCCATCAACATTGAACCTAACTTGTAATCCCTGGTCAACCATTTGTCCAACAGGAACTAGATCATTTATTATATCTGGAACACGAAGCACATCAGCAAAATGTTTTACCTTTGCGTCCTCCATAGAGAGTGCTATATTTCTTGTATGCTCGATAGGATATGATGTGTCATCACTTGTTTCAACATATCCAAGAACTGGCAATTTTTGCAAACTACTAAACCATTTTGCATGACTAGTCATGTGATTTGAAGCACCTGAACCACCACACCAGACATTACTGTTCAGTTTTGAAACACCAGCAGACATTGTATTCATCATATGATGTTGAACCATGAACAGGTTCTCAAAATCATCTGCACTTGTGGATGCATAGTTGTTTTGTGGCCTTTTGTTATTTTGATTCTTCAACCTGCAATCACCTTCAAAGTGCCTAGGTTTACCACAATTCCAGCATCCTTTGTTGTCATTATCTAAATCATTTCTTTGGAAATTTCTGTGGCCTCTTTGGCTCCCCCTACCTTGAAACTATCCTCTACCTCTTGCATGGTTCTGTTGTTGACTTTGGTCTTGGTTATTTTGTCCTCTTCCACTTACAAAGCCTCTACCTCTACCTCTTCCTCTTCCTCTTCCTCTTCCTCTTCCTCTTCCTCTTCCTCTTCCTCTTCCTCTTCCAGAGTAGAATACCTACTCAAAACTAGGTTTTCCTTGGTAGTTTGAATCCTCACCAAGATTCTTTTCTTCAATAGTCAACATAGATAGCAGATCAGCAAAGTTCAAAATATTTTCCTCGATCTGTGTAGAAGTTTCGAACTGCTTATATGCAGCTCTTACACCACGAAGTCACACTTCCACCTTATCGTCATCATCTTTATTCACATCAATAGATGAAAGTGACTCACATATGATTTTGATTTTCGAGGTGTGGTCTCTTACCGACATGCTCTTTTTTTTTAAGTATGCATCTCGTTCTTGAGTTGCAATTTTCGTGCCTTTGTATTGGCCTTCGGAGTCTTGGCATCCTGCATGTGTCATGCTATCCTGTATGCTAACAGATAGGAAATACATTACATTTCGTGCTCCTTGATTCCATTCCTCATATGCTCTTAACTGATCTGTAGTCTGATTCCTTTCTCATAACTATAGAGCTTTTTTGCTCTCTCCTTTGATGTACTTCCAGTAGCCTTTTCCCATCAAGAAATTCGTCATTCTGAATCTCCAAGCATGGGAGTTGTTCTTGTCTAGCTTATCACTCATAATTTGACTCATTCCATTTGTGTTTTCCATTTCTGCATCAATTCACAACACTACAAGCAACACTTATGCTTGAACAGTGTCGCACTATGACGTGACAATTTGATCTCAAAGAAATGCAGTTTTTGTGTATCAACAGTTCACGAAATCACTTGAAAATCTAGATCTAGAATATATGAGTGTTGTTGAACAGGATACAAGTTACAATTTTGCAAACTGACGTAGTTTTCCTATTGGCCCCACCTTGCGACCTCGAAACATAGGCCGAGATGGCTCTGAAACTCTGGTCTAAAAAAACAAGTGACCCTAAAGGAAAAAATCCCAAAAATATTTTGAGGTCTTCTACCTTCATGCCAATTTTCATAGCAATCTGAGGTCGTTTGTGAATCACGCTTTCTCCATGCCTTCTCACATACTCTTCTCCGTTGGTCTTCTCCATGAGCTCTCTACAACCACACTGGCTCTGATACCAAGTCATGAGTAAGGAGATAAGGAAGATATCTCACACACACACTTTCACAATCAAAGAGATGCACACACTCAGATTGAGACAAGGAAGAATGATCATCATCTTCTTCTTCTATTACATAAAAGGAATGTACAAGAATGACCTAAAAAACAAGAATACAACAAGTGCAATATATAAACACCATTACATAAGGAAAATCCTAATGTCCATGAATGAATGAGCTTGCAAGAAACAAACATGTCATCACTCTCGGTAAATAAATCTAATAAAGCTCAATGAAGTGTCCCTGACATATACCGGCGTGACCACTATACATGCCAGAGAAATGAAAAATGATACGTGTTATCCTAGATCATCACATGTTGAGCTTGATACCTCAACATGCACCAGCCATTTTGGCATAGTTTTTGCCTCCTCAATATTAGCTCTCTCATCAACAAGTGTATGATGTAAATCTGCATCAGAAGTGGAATGATCTGCAACATCACATGAAACCTATAAATCCTGAGAAGTTGCCTCAGTAGGACCAACACTAGACTTTCCACTTGTAAAAAGAGTAAGGAAAGTGTCATACATGTCTTTAGAGCTAACCGATGTCTCCTTAGTACATGAAAGTAATGGTTGAATAGCATCTTCCACAAAAACATCATGGCTAACCAAAATGCGTTTAGTATGTGGATGATATAGATGATAGCCTTTGCTTTTAGAATTGTACCCAACAAAAATACATTTAACTTCTTTATCATCCAATTTTCTATGTCGTTGTTTAGGCACTAATGCATATGCCAAACAACCAAAAACACGTTGTCGGGATGTAATCCCTCCCTTTCTTCCCAACAATGCAGGTAAGCAAAAGATGGCTTACGAACATGCTCGTATGGAGTTATAGACTAGAATGCTTTAGTGGGACACTTGTTAAGTACATATGTTGCACACAATGACAGCCTCAAGCCAAAAGCTATATGGTAAAGCCTAACTCTTGACCATACACCTCGCCATCTCCATGAATGACCTATTCTTCCTTTCAACAACTCCATTCTCTTGCGGTGTATATGGCACTCTACACTGATGTTCTATCCCATGTTCAACCAAAATTGCATTAAAATCAGAAGACATATATTCCCCCCACCATCAGAATGGAGGGTGCCCATTTTACATGTTGAAATTATTTTTAGCCAAAACCAAAAACTATTTGAAGCACATAAAAACTTTGAACTTTGCTTTCAATGGATATACCCATGCATGCCTGGAAAAATCATCGATGAAAGTCATGAAGTACAGATAGTTCCCAAGAGAAGGTGTCTGCATAGGACCACAAACACGACTATGAACAAGCTACAATTTCTGAGTAGCTCAAACTGAACCATCTTTTGGGAAGGAGGAACACTGAATTTTTCCCAAAATACAGCCTTCACATACATGTTTACCAGGTGCCTTAAGTTTGGGCAAAGAGTACACTATTTCAGATTTCTAGAGACATAGCAAATTAGCAAAATTCAGATGACCAAAGCATGCATGCCAAAGCTTTGCATCTAACATAGCATGAGAATCTTGAAGTGCACATGCTGAATCATTCACAAATTTTGCATAATATATGAGCTTATACAACCCATGCCATAAAATTCCAGAAGCAATAATGACGTCGCCAATTGAGAGATCATGAATTGTACATCTGTCATCAATGAATTTCATGATCAAGCCATTCATGGCTAATGCTAAAAGTAATAACAGATTTTTCTTGATCCATGACATAAATAAAGAATCTGACAATGTAAAAGAACTACCATCAGGAGTAGTCAGAATGATCTTACCAACTACCATAATAGGATAAGAGGAGTTGTTGGGTCATGTGATAGTATTCCCTATAGGGGAAGGCTCAAGTGAAGTGAAAAAACTATGATGTGAGGTAATATGTTTGGTTGCCCCACTATCAAAGTACCAAACATATGATTATAGTAGACATACACTATTCATAAGAAGATGGGTCATAACTGCAAACCATAGTAAATGCCCATTCTTCATTTTGCACAAGATTAGCAGACTCTCTTTTTGGTGTAGAGGCCTTTGCAACAACCATTCCAACCTCTTTTCTCTTTGCCCCTTTTGCAGCCAATTTTGGACAACTCTTTAAGACATGATCACTTCCTTTACAATATTTGCAAAACAATTTCTTCTTTTTTGTTTTCTTCTCATCTTTGTCATCCTTCTTTGATTGTGCAAAATTAGCAGATTTCTACTTACTAGTAGAAGAGCTCCATTTATTTTCGGCCTCCTTACTATCTAGGAAAGCTTGATATGCAACACGCATAATGGACCTGTTTTTCCTATACTAATCTTCTTGCAATAGAACAAAGACTAACTCCTCAAATGTTAAAGGCATTTGGATTGCCTTTCAGCATGAATCGAAGAGTAGAAGAAAAACTCTAATATGAATTTGGAAGACCATTCAGAACATTCTACACAAGTGAACTTTCAAACAAGACTTCATCACTATAAATCAACTGCTCCTTCAAATCTTTGATCTTTGTCAAAAAACTATCCATTGAATCTCCTTCATTCATGTGCTGACTCTCCAACTGTTTTTGGAGGTAAGCAACATGACCCTCATTCCTTGCCCGATATAAAGTAGTAAGTGTATCCGAAGCATCCTTTGTTCTTTTGCAAGAGCAAATGTGAGGAATAATGGAACATTTGATGGACAAGGTTATCAATGCATATGCCTGATCATCTCTACCATCCCAATAAATTTTCTTTGCAGTAGGTGTAGTAAGAACCAGAGCACAAATAGGAACATGAATAATATTTCCATTTTCAATGCCATGTGCATCACCTTCAGTAACTATATTTGCAGGTGTAATAGGACATTTTTCAACACCCTGCACAATATTCCATAGTAATTTTGCAACCAATACATGATGCATCATATAAGCCCATAATGGGTAATTGGTATCGTCCAACTTATCCACAACAACCAACATATGGAATACATCACTTCTTTCAACCATGACCATTGACTCAAATACCCTAATGTAAAAAAATGATTGTATCTCAAAAAGTTAAAACAAAACTAACATATCGAGTTCTACTTTAACCTGTACTAGAATTCAAGATTCTTATACTAGCGAACCAAAATTTGTATATATTTTTGGCACAAAAAGACAAAACTGCTTGCACAAGCACTATGATAATGTGTTCGAAGGCCAAAATGAGCTCAAATTGCGATTTTGACACCATATAATGAAGCTGTTTTGAATTGTTAATCACCATGAGTATGCTCACCAAATTTCATGCAATTTTGAGACTGTAACTAGAGGGGTGTCAACGATACCCTATATGAAATCGCGACCTACTCTGATAATAATTTTTGGAGTTTGAGGTCTATAGAAGCACGCAAAAACACAAGGAAGAAGAAGAAGCTTGGAGTGCAACACACAATACTGAATGTATTAGCAAGAGAATGCACAAAGATAAGTAACCCATTAGGGCTGTAGGCATATATACAAGCCGGGGGGGAAAAACCTCCTAAAGAGGGAAAAAAGTACCCCGATAGTCCTAGTATGTTCACACACATCACTACCTAAATATATCAACAAGGAGGGGAAGGTAAAACATCTTTCAAGTCAGGTTCATTGCTAATGGGTTATATGTAGAAGAGTACAAACAGGATGGAAGATTGATTTCCAAAGGAAACAAAGTGGGTAGGATGGTCACCTTAAATGTGAAAATTCCTAAAATGAATGTAGCAATGTTTGCAAAAGGTGCATAAGTTATTGTTGATATAGAGATTTGACACAACAAATTGGACATGCAAATTTTTAGAGGTTGAAATTAATGCAATCAAAGGATATTATCAATCGACTACCAAATTTCAAGGTTGCAGAGATGCAAAAGGTATGTGTAGCATGTTAATTTGGTGAACAGTCAAGAGCATCATTTCCACATGACAAGCATGTTAGTGAGAATGTGCTAGAAACAGTACATACAAATGTTTAGGGTCTTGCAAAGACCACATCTATGGGTGATTGCAATCTTTATGTTACTTTCATTGATGAACATACACAGAAAGTATGGGTATATTTCATGAAAGAGAAGAGTGAGTTCACTCACTTCTAGAATTTTAAGACTATGGTGGAAAAGTAGACAAGAAAATATATTCAGACATTAAAATCTGATGGAGGAGGTGAATATATGTCAAATGAGCTCAATGGCTTTCTAAAAAGTCATGGAATTCAATGAAAATTTTCATGCAGATACACACCACAACAAAATGGTGTTGCTAAATGAAAAAATAGACATATTGTAGAAATAACAAGAGCCTTGATGGCTAAAAAGAATATATCCCATTGTTATTGGGCAAAAGCTATGCACATTGTTGTATATATCATGAAGATAACTCTAATTGTTGTTGTACATCAAGTTACACTTGAAGACAAGTTTACATGTAAAAAACCAAACTTATCACATATGAAAGTATTTGGCTGTATTGCATATGTACATGTTCCAGGTTAAGCATGAAGCTTGATCCAAAAGCAGAAAAATGTATCTTCATTGGGTACTCCTTTGAGCAAAAGAGATGTAAATGTTATAACCCACTCACACGACAGGGGAAGGTAAGCAGAGATATGGTGTTTGATGAAATGTCAAGCTTCTATGCAGATGCCAAACAAGGACTTAATCTTGACTCAAATGACAAAGGAAATGCTGAAAACGCAAGTGTAAAATCTCAAGTTTTGAGTGGATCTGATGCATCACCAAGAAATCGTTCCAACTCAAATCCATGGAGTGGAAGATTGCATGGAAATATTAGTCTAAAAAATTCATTAAGTACATCAAAGAAAGGTAAAGAAAAGCTTTCTAATGGTAGTAAAACATCTAGATGTTTTGAAGATATTGATGGAGATTCAAGCTGTTCAGAAAAGAGCCTTGATGAGGAACTTGGATTGCCCTTTTTGAACACCCCAAAAGTAAGAAAGGCACATGTAGATGATACACCAAGAAGTGACCCAAGACTAAGAAGATCTGGGATGATGCGGAATTGAGTGCAACGATTGATATATGACAATTACATGGCTTGTCATTGTGGCTACATGGCCAAGGTAAATTGAGATGTTGAACCTTTGTGTTTTGAAGATGCAATTGGAAATGCAGATTGGGAGAAAGTTATGGATGAGGAGATGGCTGCACTTTATGGAAATGAAACATGGAAGCTCATTCCATTGCCTCAAGGAAAGAAACCCATAGGTTGCAAGTGGGTTTACAAGGTAAAGAAAAATGTTGATTTAATCATAAGTAGGTATAAAGCATGATTGGTAGCTAAAGGATATGCACAAACATATGGCATTGATTATGAGGAAACATTTAGCTCTATAGCTAAAATATCTACTATTAGAGCACTTGTTGCATTAGCTAAAACGAAATGATGTACTTTGCATTAGATGGATGTGAAGAATGTTTTCTTACATGGTGAGTTGCAAGAATAAGTATACATGGGCCAACCACAAGGATATGAGGATTTAAATCACCTAGAATATGTTTGCAAATTGCAAAAGGTTTTGTATGGGCTTAAATAAGCTCCTTGTGCTTGCCATGCAAGGATTGTTGATTACTTAACCACCATTAGATTATCTATGTGTGATGCAAATAATTCATTATATGCAAGGAAGGGTGATGATGGCATCATGATTGTGGTTATTTATGTTTATGACTTGATTGTAGGTGGTGATAATGAAGAAAACATTAAAGAGGTGAAGCAACTCCTTATAATGGAATTTAACATGAAAGATCTTGATGTGCTGTGCTATTTCTTAGGCATTGAGTTTATATACACAAAAACAAGAATATGGATGTTGCAAAGGAAATATACCTTGAGTATGCTACAAAAGTATGGTATGGCTGACTGTAAGCCAATTTCTATGCCATTAGATCAGAATTTGAAGTTTGATAGTACATCAGGTGAAACATTAGAAAATACTACTATATATAAAAAAATTGTGGGAAGTTTGATGCCTCTCACAAGTTTGAAGTTTGATAAGCTACACTGTTGGACTTGAAAGTCAATTCATGTAGGTTCCAAGGAAACCACAGTTAGATGCTTTGAGATGCACTCTACAATATGTGAGTACTACTTTGGATTATGCATTATTTCATGAAGTTGGTGCAGAATTGCAGGTTCATGGATACACTGACGCATATTGGGCTAGTAATATTCCAAATAGAAGATCTACTAGTGGCTTTCTATTCTCACTTGGAAATGCAGCTATTACATGGAGCAGTAAGAAGCAACCCACTATTGCTTTGTCTAGTATAGAGTCTGAGTATAGAGGTGTTGCAATTGCAACATGTGAAGCATCATGGATAGAGATGCTACTTGTAGATTTAGGTGATAATCTTAGTAGCATATAGTTAGCATGGAACCCTGATTTTCATGCTAGATCAAAGCATATCAAGTTGCATTATCATTTCATTAGGGAAAATGTATTAGCCAGTGATATTGATCTTATTTATGTGAGGATAAATGAGCAAGTTAATGATATTTTCATTAAAGCATGTGGAGCTAAGAAGTTCAAGAAGTTTGGGAAGATGCTTGGATTACAAGACATGATGTTGAGCTTGAGGGGGAGTGTTGAGATATCCAACTCAACACATGATGATCCAGGATGAAGAGTCTAACTTTGTCATTTCTCTGATATGTATAGTGGTTACATCGGTATATGGTTAGGGATACTTCATTGAGCTTTGCTAGATTTATCTACAGAGAGTGATGGCACATTTGTTTCTTGCCAGCTCACTCATTTGCAGACATTAGAATTTTCCTTACGTACTATTATTTATATATTGCACTAGTTGTATTGTTGTTTTTTTAGGTCATTCTTGTATATTCCATTTATATAATAGAAGAAGAAGAAGATCATTCTTCCTTGCCTCAATCTTCGTGTGTGCTCCTCTTTGAGTGTGAGTGAGCTCTCTTCCTTATCTCCTTCCTTGTGATAGGATTCACCTCATATTCCATTTGAATGAAGAGGAATCTACTATCTAATACGCATTCAAATGATTCAAGTTAACAATCAATAACTCAAGTTAGAAAATTATAGAGCTCTTTCGGAAAAACTTAAGGTCTTTCCTCGAGCATAATGTTCTAACCTATAAAAATATATTTCATCTCTATGGTGGGAGTCATTTCATATTCCAAATGAATAGAGGGGGCTATATTGTCTAATCTAGTCATGTGTTTGTTGGAGTTAGACTTCTGTGGAAGCACGCGAACAACACAAGGAAGAAGAAGCTTCGAGCACAACACACAATACTGAATGTATTACTAGAGAATGTACAAAGATAAGTAGCCCATTAGGGCAATAGGCATATATACAAGCCGGGGAAAAAAACCTCCTAAAGAGGAAAAAAAGTGCCGACAGTCCTAGAGTGTTCACACACATCACTACCTAAATATATCAACAAATCCCCCCTAGGAGTGATGCGGTGAACAAGTAGCTGGCACTCATGTATAAGGAAGTGCCAAGCTATGTGGAAATCACTCCATAAAAGGAAGTAAACCCAAAGCTTTGCGGAAAGCTTCAAACTTCTCCCTAGGCAGATCCTTCGTGAAAAGGTCTGCAATGTTCTCCTGCATGGGCACATATGCCAAGCTGATCTCCCGAGTAGAGAACCTCTCCCTGAGATAATGATAATGCACCTCAATGTGCTTAGTGCAAGCATGGAACACAGGGTTCCTCGCAACTGCCAATGCGCTCTGACTGTCAGTGAAGATGGTGGTGGCAGAAGACTGACCAACACCCAAATCAGCCATAAGGCATCTGAGCCACACACACTCAACAGTAGCTGTGAAAGCTACCCTGTACTCAACATCACAACTGGAAGTGGCCACACTAGGTTGCTTCTTGCTCGACCAAGATATACATGAGCTACCAAGCATGAAGCAAAAGCCACTAGTGGACACACGAGTGTCATAGCAACCAGCCCACTCTAAGTCAGAAAAAGCATGCAAATCTAGCGATAGCGATCCCCCCTTGGGATAAAACAACCCAAGTAGCCGAGTACCACTCAAGTAGGGAAAGATGCGCTTAACTGCCTACCAATGCTTGACACCTGGGAAATGCATAAACCTGCTCATCTGTGAGACAGCAAACTGAATATCTGGTCGAGTAATGCATAAGTAAATCAGGCATCCAAGAGCATGTTGATAGAGGACATCATCAAATGCATCTCCAACATTATGAAGACTCAATCATAAACTTGTCTCCATAGGAGTGGCAATAGGCGTACAGTCTTCAAGGCTAAAATGCTGCAATAATGTGTCAATATATTTCATTTGACACAAAGCCATTCCACCATCAACGTGCATAAACTGAATGCCCAAATAATGATGCAAATGCCCCAAATCAGACATCTCAAATGAGGCATGCAAATCAGCCTTAAAATCAGCAATATGCTTCTCATGAGGACGAGTGAGCAGCATGTCATCAACATACACCACAATGATCAGAAGTACATCATTATCATGCTTGACATACAAGGTGCTTTCAGTTGGACTGTTCTCAAAACCATGTGTAATCAGATAGGCATGTCTCTTTTCATACCAAGCACGTGGTGCTTGCTTTAAACCATATAATGCCTTCTTTAGCCTACACACTTGGTTTTCATGCCCTTTCTGCACAAAGCGAAGGGGCTGAAAAACATACACTTCTTCATGCAAGTCTCCATTTAGAAATGTTGTTTTAATGTCCAGCTGATGTACATTCCAACCATGATGAGCGGGCTATGAATAGTAGTCATACGACAAGTAGGAGCAAAGGTTTCATCAAGATCAATGCCTTTTTCCTGTGCATAACCCTTTGCAACAAGCCAAGCCTTATACCTATCAACTATACCATCATGCTTACACCTCAGCTTGTATACCCACTTAGTACCAATGACCTTCTTCTCAGGAGACAAGTCACATAAAGACCAAGTACCATTCTTCATTATAGCATCATATTCAGATTGCATATCAGTCATCCAATTTTCTGAATTTTGTGCTTCATCAAATGAAACAGGCTCACTCTCATCACATAGATTAGATGCGGCCATAGCATAGCAATCTGATGCAAAAAAAGGCACTATGAGAACCTGAACGAGTACCATATGAGAGAGATGCATATAATTTGTTGTCACACAAAATTTGCACCAGCCATTTTGGCATAGTTTTTGCCTCCTCAATATCAGTCCTCTCATCAACAAGTGCATCATGTAAATCTGCATAAAAAATCTGATGATCTGCATCATCACATGAAACTTACAAAGGCTGAGAAGTTGCCTCATTAGGACGAGCACTAGACTGTCGACCTGTAAAAAGAGGTATCAAAGTAGATTCATACATGTCTTTGGAGCTGACAGATCTCTCCTTAGTACATGAAAGCAATGGTTGAATAGCATCTTCCACAAAAACAACATCACGACTAACCAGAATGCGTTTATTTTGTGGATGATACAGACGATAACCTTTACTTTCAGAACTGTACCCAACAAAAACACATTTTATTGCTGTATCATCCAATTTTTTGTGATGTTGTTCAGGCACTAATGCATATGCCAGACAACCAAAAACACACAGATGAGCAATAGATGGCTTGAGATCACGCCAAGCCTCATATGGAGTGATAGACTGCAGTGCTTTAGTGGGACATGTAATAAAGTGATAGGAAGGAGATGATTGAACCACACCCTTGACAGATAGGAGATGGTTGAACTACACCCTAAGAGGGAGGATTAGGAAGTAATCCTCAACCATGGCTTTTGGGGCAAGTGGTTAGCCCATCACATTCCTAACAGAGAGGTTGTGAGTTCAATTCCTTACATTGGTATCAGAGCCTAGGAAGTAGGCTTGGGAAAAGTGGAATGACCCAATGGTCTCTAAAAAAGGCGATTGGGCACTCTATCATGTGAAAGGGTAGGCATTGTTGAGGCGGTGCTTTGAGAATTGGACCCAACAAAGAATCAGGTGTATCTCTCAATCCGTAGGTCAGATTCATGCATGTAAGATACTGTTGGAAAGCTCTCGGAACGAAATTCGCAATGAGCTAGCTTGGAATAGTGAGCTTGTTGGGAATCTTTAGGTGCCACTTGATTGAGTGTTCAAGATATCGAACATGGGTGAGAAAAAAAGGTTCAAGATACTAAGGTTGAGAATAGTGTTCAAGACACCAAGGCTGCGAATAAGGTTCAAGAAACTATGCGAGGTTGCGAACATCAATTCAAGGGTACCTAGGGAGTTCAAGGGGCTGATCACCAAGGCTAGAAGGATACATGAGTAGATCATTGAGGACAATGATCAACTAAGGGGGGGAAGAATGTAATAAAGTGATAGGAAGGAGATGATTGAACCACACCCTTGACAGATAGTAGATAGTTGAACTACACCCTAAGAGGGAGGATTAGGAAGTAATCCTCAACCATGTCTTTTGGGGCAAGTGGTTAGCCCATCACATTCCTAATAGAGAGGTTGTGAGTTCAATTCCTTACATGACACCTGTTAAGTACATATGCTGCACACATAACAACCTCAAGCCAGAAACTATGTGGTAAGCCTGACTCTTGACCATACACCTCGCCATCTCCATGAGTGACGTGTTCTTTCGTTCAGAAACTCCATTCTGTTAAGGTGTATATGGCACTGTAGAGTGGTGTTTTATCCCACGTTCAGCCAGAAATGCATTAAAATCAGAAGACATATATTCCCTCCCTCGATCAGAATGGAGGGTTCCCATTTTACATGCTAACAGATTTTCAGCCAAAACCAAAAACTGTTTGAAGCACATGAACACTTCGACTTTGCCTTCAATGGATATTGGCATGGACACAAAGGAAACCATCCTAAACCTCAAATTCCATGTGACTTTACATATCTCATGATTGGTTTAGAGCTTGGAGAAACTAATGCTACCATTGCATCTGAAACGTGCCAAAACCCCAATATCTACTGTCTATTTACTGAATTCTGACACCGAGAGGTCTTGTTTCAAGTCGATGACATCATCAAGTCATAACCGTCATATAGCACCACCTTTGAACATCTATAAGAGGAGGGGTTGGCCACATTCATTCTGAGTCTTGCCAATATCAGTCTTGGGAGCTCAACGAGTCATGACCGCCAAGTAAGTACTCTCCAAGTTCTAGTGCTAGTTCTTGTCTTGTTCATTTTTCCAATCTTGTGTAGTCTAGTTCTTGGACATCCAGTCTTTTCCTCTTGTAATCTCGTAGTACGAGATCTTGTCGAGTTGTTTCTTGTATCTAGTTCATCTCCCGGAAGGGAGGTCCTGTAATCCAGATATCTTGTTTCATACTTACGATCCCGGGTCGTGGGATCTCCTGTATCATCTCTAGTCAAGTTATTCCATACCTATCGGTCCTGGGTTGTGGGATGTATTGTATCAGTTACGTATTCTTGTATCTTTTTCCCTACGTGGGTGTTCTTGTAATCATAAGTGCATTTTTGAAATCTTGTCTAGTGTAGTCAGAGAGCACAATCTAGTGCTCCCATGACATTTTGGCAAGACTATCAACATCAAGACCGTGCCAAGCATGATGGACTCCATATCCATACTCAGAACTATCGAGTCTACTCTAGATGATATATATAAAAAACTTTGAGACTTTGAATGGAGGTTACAACAAGGTGATTGCTCAGTTGGAGAATTCGCATCAGACTTCAAAATTGTATTTCAAGGATCCGCATATCAAGAAGACTATCTAGTTAATCGATTTCAAAGTGGTCTCAGAGATGAAATAAAGGTTTGTTTATCCTCTACATCTCAGTTAAAAACTTTAGATGAAGCTATCAATCAAGCAATTCAGTGTGAGAATCACTTGCTAAAAGAAATCCAAGTCCGAGAGTCAGAAGTCTTGAATAATGAAGACACTATTCCACAAGAATCTAAATCAAGAATCTTTGAAGGCCAAGAAGTCATAAAGAATGATATGGAGCATACAAATTATGAAGATAACAAGAAGATAAAGGACAAGGAGGAGTTCGTGTTCAATCAAGGAGGTGTGCTTACTCAAGGCACTCCATCAAAGATCTTGGAAACACTACAACACACCACTAAAAGCTCAAAGGACCTATCTTGTCATGAAGCTAAGGAAGCTCAAGGGAGACAGAGTCCTTCACCACCTTTCAAGATTAAGCATCATGAAGGATTCGAGGTTAAACATGTCTTAGATTCAAGAATCTCACGAGGACGATTCGAATGCTTTATTCATTGGAAAGCATATGACATCAGTGATTGTACTTGTGAACTTACAAAAAATCTTCAGAGAGCAAAATTCAAGGTTCATGAATTCCATAAAAAGAATCCAATGAAACCCAAGTCAGAGAACATGGTTGCTCCTCATGGAACTCGTCGCTTGAGGGGGAGGTGATGTCATGGACACAAAGGAAACCATCCTAAACCTCAGATTCCATGTGACTTTACATATCTCATGATTGGTTTAGAGTTTGGAGAAACTAATGCCATTGCATCGAGAACATGCCAAAACCCCAAGATCGACTATCTATTTAGTGAATTCTGACACCGAGAGGTCTTGTTTCAAGTCGATGATATCATGATGATATCATCAAGTCGTAACCGCCATATAGCACCGCCTTTGAACACCTATAAAAGGAGGGGTTGGCCACATTCATTCTCAATCTTCCCAATACCAGTCTTGGGAGCTCAAGGAGTCATGACCGCCAAGTAAGTACTCTCCAAATTCTAGTGCTAGTTCTTGTCTTGTTCATTGTTCCAATCTTGTGTAGTCTAGTTCTTGGACATCCTGTCTTGTCCCCTTGTAATCTCGTAGTACGAGATCTTGTCGAGTTCTTTCTTGTATCTAGAAGGGAGTTCTTATAATCCAGATATCTTGTTTCATACTGACGATCCCGGGTTGTGGGATCTCTTGTATCATCTCTAGTCAAGTTATTCCATGCCTATCGGTCTCGGGTTGTGGGGCGTATTGTATCAGTTACGTATTCTTGTACCTTTTTCCCTACGTGGGTGTTCTTGTAATCATAAGTGTATTTCTAAAATCTTGTCTGTTGTAGTCAGAGAGCACAATCTAGTGCTCCCTTGACAGATATACCCATGCATGCCTGGAAAAATCATCGATGAAAGTCACAAAGTAAAATAATTTCCAAAAGAAGGTGTTTGTGTAGGACCACAGACATCACTATGTACAAGCTACAATTTTTGAGTTGCCCAAATTGAACCATGTTTTGGAAAGGAAGAACGCTGCATTTTGTCCAAAATACACCCTTCACAAACATGTTTTTTGGGTGCCTCAAGTTTGGGCAAAGAGGACACCATTTCAAATTTTTGCAGGCGTAGCAAACTAGCAAAATTCAGATGACCAAAGCGTGCATGCCAAAGCTCTGCATCTGACATAGCCTAAGAATCATGTACTGCACATGTTGAATCATTCACAGATCTTTCATAGTCTATGAGCTTATATATCCTACAACATAAAATGCCAGAAGCAATAATAACATTGCCATTTGATAGATCATGAACTGGCAGCCAATTTTGGATAGTTCTTTATGATATGATCATTTCCTTTACAGTACTTGCAAAACAATTTCTCCTTTTCTAATTTCTTTTCATCTTTGTCTTCCCTCTTTGCTTGTGTAGAATTAGTAGATTTCTACTTACTAGTTGAAGAGCTTCATTTTCCTTTGTCCTTCTGACTAGCAAAGAAAGCTTGATCTGCAACGCACATAATGGACCTGTTCTACCTGGACTGATCTTCGTGCAATAGAACAGAGATAACTCCTCAAATGACAAGGCATTTGGATTGCCTTTCATCATCAAGCGAAGAGTAGTGGCAAAGCTCTGATATGAATCAGGAAGACCATTCAGAACGGTCTGTGCAAGTGAGTTATCTCGTATAACTTCATCAGCAGAAATCAATTGTTCCTTCAAATCTTTGATCTTTGTTAGAAAACTGTCCACAAAATCTTCTTCATGCATGTGCTCACTCCCCAACTGTTTTTGGAGGTAAGCAACACGAGCCTCATTCCTAGCTTGGTACAATGTGGTAAGTGTATCCCAAGCATCCTTAGCTATTCTGCAAGAGCGAATGTGAGGAAGAATGGCACATTTGACAGACAAAGCTATCAATGCATGTGCCTGGGCATCTCTGCAATCCCAACAAATTTTCTCTACAGTAGGTGCAGCAGAGACCGCAGCACAAATAGGAATATGCAGAATATCATCATCTTCGACACCTTCTACATCAGCTTCAATACTTGTAGTTGTAACAGTTGCAGGTGTGATAGGATGTTTTTCAACTCCCTGCACAATGGTCCACAGTCCTTTTGCAACCAATACATGTCCCATCATATAAGCCCATAATGGGTAGTTTGAACCATCCAACTTATCCTCAACAGCCAACATACGAAATACATCACTACTTTCAGCCATGGCCGGTGACTAAAATAACTTGATGCAAAAAATTGATTGTATCTCAAAAAGTTGAACACAACTGCCCAAATGAATTTTGCTAGACCTATAGCAGACTTCGAGACACTTATACTGGTGAACCGAAATTGGTATATACCTTTGGCATAAAAAAACAAAATAGCATGCATAAGCACTATGATAGTGCATTCGGAGGCGGAAACGAGCTGAGAATGTGATTTCGGCACCACATAGCAAAGTCGTTTCAATCTTGGAAACACGCTGAGTATGCTCAACAAAATTCATGCAATTCTGAGACTGCAACTGGAGGAGTGTCGATGACGTCCTAGATGCAGCGGTGACCTGCTGAGATACCAATTGTTGGAGTTGGATGCTTGTGGAAGCATGCAAACACCACAAGGAAGAAGAAGAAGCTTGGAGCTTAACACACAATACTAAATGTATTACTAGAGAATGTACAAAGATAAGTAGCCCATTAGGGCAATAGAATATATACAAGCGGGGGGAAAAAGACCTCCTAAAGAGGGAAAAAAGTGCCTCGACGGTCCTAGAGTGTTCACACACATCACTACCTAAATATATCAAGAGTGTTTTCATTATTACCATCATTTTGGTAAGACATCAATATAGTCTCATCTTCATTATCTTGATTGATTTTTGCTATCTCTTCTTTCTTGAAATTTGTGTTCTCATAAATGACATCATCTATTGATGGAATAATATCTTTTTGGTACTTCCTCTTCATCATGTGTGGAATCAGCATGTAGAGTATTATCATTCTCATCAAGTAGATTATTATCATTGTCATGTAAAATGATTCTATTTTTTGTATGAGATATCAATGAATTGATATTTGATGATGAATCATCAACATAACTTTCTTCAATCTATCTAACAACAAAGTTGTCAGACAATGACCAACCTCTAGGTTGAACATGAATGACTCGCCATCAAGGATGAGCATCAAAGTTTTTGTAAAAAATGCTTGTTCAATATGACTATGAAGAATATATAGTTCTCTTGTTAATCACATTATTTTTGAAGAGTCAATTGCCAAAAACCTAGATAATTCCCTTCTCAATGTGAAATTATTACCTTTATACTTAGCGTGAAACCTATCAAAATATAAAAAAACAAAACTTCATTATTATGTGCTTCAAAAAAATAATAAAATACATCATTATATATATATATATATATATATATATATATATATATATATATATATATATATATATGTTTGAAGATACGAAATGATATTTCATAGATACCAACGGTTCATATCTTTTGAACTAGCATGTGATAATTTCTTGAAAGAAGCAACAATGCTAGATTCCTCTGTTTTACGCAAAGAATCAATAAGTTTGAGTCTAATATATCTTTTGTTTATCCACCTTTTACTTTGGAGACTTTGAAGTTTTTGTTCATACCCATTAATGAATGCTTGTTTGCATTGGATATTATATGCAATAAAAGTAGAAATATCACTTTTCTCTTGCAATGTAAATTGAAATGGAAGTTCCTTAATTGATAATATCTCTTCCTTCAATTTTGAAGCAGACTCCTTAGTCCATGCATGTGGATCTTCTTCATGAAATATCTCAAGGTATTCACTAACATAGTACATGCACTCCTCAAGCATCCATCTCCTTGCCATAGATCCTTATACTTTTGCTCTCTGTTGCATATAACGTTTTAATATGCCCATAGATTGCTTGACCCGAAACATCCATTGAGTGTTTACAACTCTTGCAATCTCTATTTCATCCATAAGATGGATTACTAAATGAACCTGAATATCAAAAAATGATTTTGGAAGCTCTTTCTCCATGAGACATAGTAGCTCCCTATATTCACATTTCTTTTGTGGGATCAGGTCTTTGTCAATTTCTTTTGATGTAATCCACCTATTATCAATCATAAATTAAATTATAAAGAAATTATTTTGTAAAGAAAATATATCAAATAGTCATATATATTAAACATAAAAGTATAATAATTACCTATAAGTAGTCCAAGATGATAGATAATTTCACGTAATCCTTTCATTGTAGATCCATCAATAACAAGAGGTAGAATGTGCCTTAGAAAGTTATACCAATCATGTGTCTTTAACTCAGATAAGCTCCTATCATCCAAAGTAAACATGTTTTGGAAATATGCTCCATATCCTATAGGTATTTTGAATCGACTAAATCCTATTGTTGATAGTTTGCATCTCCTTTGTTGTAAGTATCCAAGGAGCAGGTTCATAAGTTGTTTCTTGTTGATTTCTATAAAAAACTGACCATAACTTTGGTTTTGAGTTTTGATCCTTTAACTCATTTCTTCATGTTGTGTCTTTTAATCCTAGAAGATGTTGCCATAATGAATAACCCACATTCTTGAGTATATGCATAGGATCAAGAAGATAATTGATCTTTAGCTCTCTCCAATATTCCAAAGAATACCATATCGACATATTCTCTACTAGTGATAATTTTTTTTAGCTCTAATTTTCACATTCTCATCATCTTCATGGTCATTGATTTTAGATTGTGGATCTATAAGAGTCCCTTCTATCCATTTCCAATAGGTCTCATTGGTTTTGGACACTAACTTGTTTCAATCTTTCCATTGAAATGTATCGTTTCTTGTTTGTGTCGTAATGGATGATCATCACGCAAGAATCTTTGATGTCAAAGATAAATATTTTTGTTGAGATTCTTACTATCAACTAATCTCAACCAATCACCACAGTAAAGAAAATCATTATATCCCTCAGTAGATATTCTTGCATGCATGAAAACCATAAAAATATAATTAGATTAACTCACATACAATTGTATATAAATTAAATAAAATAATTACACCATTACTTGAATAGATGCCATATCGTGGAAGATAATGTATATTCCAAGCCATAATTCCATAAACCATAATGTGTCTTTGATTAATGCTTTTTGATACATCAATGACATTGATACCTCTCCATAACTCTTGGAGATCCTCAACGAGAGGAGCAAGATATACATTCATGTCTTTAACTTGTCTTTTTTTCTGAGATTAAAAGTGAAAACATTAAATGTTCTTTTTTAATGCTAAGGCATGGTGCGAGATTGTAGTTGATGACTACCACTGGCCACGTTGACCCTTTACTAGATTTCATCGAAAATGGATTAACCCCATCTTATGTAACACCTAACTTTAGATCGCATGGCTCTTCTACAAAATCAGGCCATCTAGAGTCAATATCTTGAAAATCTGCACTATCTATTGGGATTCTCATTACTCCATCAGTACTTTTATGATCAAATCCCCATGTCAAAAGCTTTGATAATTCAGGGCTTTGAATGTATGTATTTATGTGTGTATATGTGTGAGTTTGTATATGCATGTGTGTATATGTGTATGTGTGTGTATGCATGTATGTATGTATGTGAGTGTATATGTGTGTATGTGTATGTGTATATATGTGTGTATGTGTGTATATGCATGTATGTGTGTGTATATGTGTGTATGTGTGTGTGTATGTGTGTATGTGTATGTGTGTATATATATGTGTATGTATGTGTGTATATGCATGTATGTGTGTGTATGAGTATGTGTGTATGTGTATGTGTATGTGTATGTGTATGTGTATGTGTATGTGTATGTGTATGTGTATGTATGTGTGTATAGAGTGTTCATGTGTATGTGTATCTATGTGTATGTGTGTATGCGTTTATGCATGTATATGTGTATATGTGTGTATATATGCGTTTGTACATGTATATGTGTATATGTGTGTATGTATGTATGTAAGTATGTATATTCTTGAGGTAAAGATCCAATAGTTTTGGGTTTGGAGTCACATTTCGTATGTTTTGCATGAAGACATGAACCATTTATCCATGTTAGTAGCTATGAAAGTAAGGCAAAAATGATAAAAGCTAAGGTGAGAACAAGTGTTATCAAGATCTTGCTTATGCACACCCAGAGGTTACGGATGTTGAAAACACACAAAAAAAATAAACACGCTAAGAGACAAGACAGAATGTAGTATTGGGTGCAATCTCCCCCCATGCGCTTGATTTTGACAGTCCACAGTGTGTATGTATTTATAGGAATTTGTTATTATGTAGAAATAGTGGTTACATGAGAGCGGCGTCAAAAAGCATGTGTGAAAGTAAAAGTTGGTAACTTTTGTAAAAAGCCTTTGCTTTCAATATCAAAAATTGTGGTCTACAATGACCCTTATTCTAACCACTACTTTTCTAATTGTTTCTAACAATAGAACCCACTATGCAGGTTTATTCACAAACTAAATAAACTATAAATCAGATTATTGATGTCCGCCCTTTCATGCCTTTCATGCCCTCAGGAACCTTCAGCTACTATATCAAAAACACCAAAACACATTAATACATTAATAAATTAACACTCCAACAATTCCTTGTTCAACACATTCCATAATTCATAACATGCCCCTTAGTTGAAAAAGCAACTCAGCTCAACTGATAAAATAAAAATAAACATGGATGGTTGAACGAAAATAAACATGTCCCATGTAAAAACACATGCATGGAAATGTTCATGGAGGAGTTACATTAATGTGTTTGTGTATGATATGCAGGAATTAAGTGGTCATAATGGGGTGTTAATTGTGTTTTATGTATCCATTGACATTCTTCAATAGAGTGATTTTTGTACTTAACTAAATATCGATGATATTGAGTACCTGTGCGTGTATATCATGATCAATTGCTTTATCAAGAACCAAGATTTTAGATTATTCTTCAATTAAAGGAGGGTCATCAAAAAGCGGAGTGAGTGGTAAAGTTCCTTTAAATGGTTTAAGTAAACTAATCTGAAAAGAGTTATGTATATTCCAATGAGATGGTATATCTAATCTAAATGAATTATCATTAATTTTTTGAATAATGTGAAACGGTCCATAATAGCATGGTACAAGTTTAATTTAGGATGCTGCAAAATATTTTTGAGACGTCTTTTAATGATACGCAACCATACAAGATTATTTTCCTTGAATTCCTTGGCTAATTGTTTTGTATTGATATTACGTGTATATCTCTCTAGACTTTTCCTAATGTGCTTGTGAACATCATCAAGTATAGAAATGTGATCTTGAGCAGTAAAATCAGCCATTGGAATGTCAGTTTTGGTGAGTGGCATGGGAATGGGAAGCTTTTTACCATAAACAATTTCAAAAGGTGCATGACCAGTAGTAGTGTGTGTGGTGCTATTATAAGCAAATTGAAGCAATGGCAACTTTTCATCCCAGTTACTAGGATTATCTAATGAATAACAACGCAATAAATCAAGAATAGTATTACTTGTAGCCTCACTTTACCCATTACTTTTGAGATGAAATGCAGAGCTAAAATCTATTTTAGAACCAAGATGTTGAAATAAGGCAACCCAAAAATGATTACAAAATCTAACATCACCATCCGATAACATTACTTTAGGAAATCCATGATGTGGGAAAATGCATTTAATGAATAATTTTGCAGCCTGAGGTGCAGATAAAGTTTTTCTACAAGAAATGAAATATGCATATTTACTAAATCAACTATTGTCCAAATCATATCATTATGTGATGAAGAGATAGGAAGACCTGTGATAAAATCCATAGAGATTTGTTCCCATGGTTCGTTCGGAATGGGAAGTGGCATTAATAATCCAAATGGTTTACGATGATGACGTTCTACATGCTGACATACAATGCACTGAGAAACATAATGTGCAATATCTTTTTCCATGTGTGGCCAAAAGAAGAAGTCTTTGCAAGCAAAAATGGTGCTCTGTATGCCTTTATGACACATGTAAGATGGTTCATGCGCTTCTTTGATGAAATAATCTTTAAAAGCTTCGGTTATGCATAATCTATGCTAAAAATAAAGTAAAACATGATGAAATGTATATTGTTCATCAGATAAAGATGCACCATTGTTGAAGTCATGCCATGCATGTGAAAAATACAAATCAGATGCATAAGTGGAAATCATTTCTTGAAAAGAATGAATTTGGATGGCAAAAATTATGCAAAACAATAGAATGTGAAGGAAAATGGCTAAGAGCATCAACTACACCATTAGCTCTACCAAGTTGATATTGGATCATGGGTTGGAAATTTTGAATGAATGAAGCGCATTTAAGATGTCGATCAGAGATTAAGGGCTGATTTGATAAATGTTTAATAGCCTATTGATCAGTTTTGATTAAGACCTAAAAGCCCATAAGATAATGTTTCAAATTCACAAAGCATGCACAACTGCTAACAATTCTTTATCATATGTACTATGATTCGTTTCTGAGGGCTTAAGATTCCTACTCTCAAATGCAATAGGATGATCATTTTGCATTAAAACAACACCTATTCCTGAACCACTAGCATCAGTAACAACATGAAAGGGTTGTGAAAAATCAGGTAATTGTAAAACAGGTGCATGTGAAACTGCATGTTTGAGTTTTTCAAACGATTGTTGTTGGGTAAGTCCCCATGCAAATTTTATTTTCTTTTCCAATAATGAAGTAAGAGGTAGCGCTAAATAAGAAAAATTTTGAATAAACTTTCTATAGAAACTAGCCAACCTAAGAAAAGAACGAACATCATTTACTGATTGTGGTGTAGGCCATTCGACTATAAAGTTAATCTTTTTTGGATCCACATGCACACCTTTACTTGAAATAATGTCCCAGATATTCTAGTTTACATTGAAAGAAGTAACTCTTTTCATGATTAATGTAAACTGTGTTCTCTCGCAGTAAACGAAAAATTCTTTTAAGATGCTTCTCATGCTCATTATCATTCTTAGTGTAAACAAGTATATCATCGAAGAATACAAAAACAAAATCTTGGTAATCAAGAAAAATGTTGTTCATCATTCTTACAAATGTAGCAGGGGCATTAGTAAGTCCAAAGGGCATCATCATAAATTCATAATGGCCGGTTTGAGTTCTAAATGCAGTAAAAAATATCACTTTCTCTCATACGAATCTGATGGAAACCCAATTTTAGATCAATTTTACTAAAGACACAAGCTCCTCATAATTTATCTAAAACATCATCTATCGAGGAATAGGGTATCTATTCTTTATTGTGATCTTGTTAAGGGCTCTATATTCAATGCACATTTGATAACTTTTAGTCTTCTTCTCTACTAAGAGAAATGGAGTTCCAAATGGGGAAGAACTAGGCCTTATAAGTGCTTTCTATAGTAGGTCTTTTACTTGGTTTTCTATTTCCTTTTGGTGTGGTGATCCATGCCTATAAGGTACTTTAAGTGGAGGAGAACTACCATGGACTAAGTCTATGCTATGGTCAAAGGATCCTCGAGATGGTGGTAGTTCAGAGATATACTAAGTCATAAAACAATCCTTATAAGTGGTCATGAAAGGTTTACGTGCATCAGGAAGTGTATGAGTATAATCATTGATGAGATTGACAAAAACAATGCATGAATTGAATCCTTTCCTAAATGCACATTTTACTTGAGCATGACTATCAATGGAAATGGATGGACATCATGTCGTGCAAAAAAAGTAATGATTTGACCTCTAAATTAAAAGTTAAAGGTATGTGTATGGTAGTCAGTGTGTGGGTTATAATGATGAAAAAAATGCATACCAGGTATAACATCATAAGATTGCAAAGGTGCAATAAAAAATGTTCCTGCATCTACATATGGGCCTGATAATCGTAACATCTTGCACTTCTCGTGTTACATTATAACGACTACCTTGAAATGCAACTTTCACTTTATACAAGGAAGGAAATTTTTTCAATTTAAGTTCTTGTAATAATAAATGTGAAATGAAATCATGTGCACTACCATCGTCATGTAAAATATTAACCAGCTTGTTATTGATACTACCCTACATGCAAAGTAAAGAATGGATTGAAATATCTTTACCCAAGGTACTTAAGTCCTTCTCCAATGCTTCCTCTGTCCAAACAGGAGGAATTTCCTCATTATGGATGTCCAAGTTATGCAATTGAGTTGCAACTGGTTTCATCTAAAGAGGTCGCAATCGAAACTTTGTTTTTGTATGGGAATTCCAACAGATGATACGTGGTTGCTTCTGTCATCCACCACCGAAGTTTGGAGGGTAGGTGGTTTGGTAGGTTGGAGAGATGAAGCAACAGGTGGAGTTGAGTAATTGGATTGTGGAGGATGAGGAAAACTAAAATAAGATGGGGCATTAAAATTACACTTCATAAGAAACGTGGGTTTAACAAAAAGTGGTCGTTTATGTGGTTGTTGTAGATGGATCGACTTGGTTATGGATTGGAATTCCTTCTCTGCATCATAGCAAAAGAGATAGCCTCGTTGAGAGTTGTAGGCCGTAGGGTGTGATGCTTATTGTTGCTCTAGTACAATGGTAAGTACCACGTTAAGAAGCTTCACCTCCTTAATGTCAATCCGTGGGAGAGGTAGGAGTGATATGAAGATCGTGAACGTGAGATGTTGTGAGAGTGAAGGTGAGAAGTACAAAGATGCACACACACACACACACACACAATGAAGAGACAAGCAAGACACAATGGAAGGTGGGAAATTAGCTCTATTACTCAAGAATACTCTTACAAGCTCAAACTAGCTCTAAGCTCACACTAACCAAAATGAACCAACCTCAAAAATGAGCTCTCTAGCTCTTTTTATAGTTTCTAGACTAGTTTTGACCGGTTTCACATCTAGTGACCGGCCTAGTTAAAAATTAGGTCCTAGAGGCTATTTGGAAGGGTAAACGATGTCTAAAAATAACGAAATTTGGTACGAGTATTCTACCTAAGCTCCTCAAGCTCGAGGACTCCTCGGCTTGCACAAAATGGAGCCATGGATTACAAAATGGGGTTTTCTTATGATACATATGTTACAATTAGTGATAACAATCACTGTTGAATGTTTGGAGAATTAATAAGAAATATATTTGTTTAAAAAATTGATCCGCATGGCTCCCTGCTTCGTCTTCACATGCTTCCGTGGCGTCTGTGCCTCTGACTGCTTCCAACACCCCCCTCCCTCTCGCTTCTGTCGTCCCTGACAGAACCTTGTTGTGAGGTCTGCCGGATGTAATTCTGTAGGAGGTCTTGAGCGAGGGTGTGCTCTGATATACGAATACCTCGGGCTAGATCAGCCTCGAGTTTCTCCCAGTCGATAGGTTGTGGCTCGTCTGGTGGTGGGAGCTGATAATGTGTGGAGTACACCATTCGTTCACAGGCGAATAATTGCAATAAGTGTGTGGGCCTGCTTATAAATACCTCTGAATGGTACTCCCAAAATCCGGTGGTGAACATCTCTTCGAATGTTTGCTTGTAACATGCCGGTAGATATTTGATCCTGCAGTGCCAGGCGTAACACACCCGTAGCGATGGCGTTGTGCTCATATCATAGACTAAATCAAAGTTGCCATGCTCAAAGCCCGGGGTGTTTACATGGGGAGCCTTGATGCGTCGGAAGACTTTAAAGACCATCTGCATCATGTCAAAGATTTTGACAGTCATGTGCGCGGCAATATCATCCATATGTTTTAATCGAGGGAGCCAGTGGCGGATCGTCGCCATCATGTAGCCTACTGTGGGTAACGCGACTGGTGGCTTGAAGTAGGGATAGTTCAACCAGTCTTGGCACTGCTTATTGTTCTGTAGCTTTATAGCGAAGGCAGTCCAAGAGCGGCGTCGTGGTACTGGTCCCCAGCACGGATTAAATTTTAAGTGAAGCGGCGCTTTTACCCACGTGCTCATCATCTCTGGATAATTTTGCAATAAATCTTTGCGCCAGTTTGGTTGAAGGATTTCACCTCTCTGCGCCCTTGGTGGCAAGTCCTCTGGCTCGAATTGAGTGGCATGCGTTGGTTTCATACCTGTTTCTTTCTCTATGGTTAACTGGTATTCGGCCATTAACATGAAGTACGGTTTATATTGGAGCTCATGCCCAGATATGTATCGTCGCGGGGCCAATTGAGCAAAGAATGGTGACTGTAAAATTTTCTCTTCAATTATGGCCATGGCATGTAGCTGTGCCTCTACTCTGGCCGAGTGTGTCGTTCCGAGTTCTTCAACTGTCTTCATCCACGCGGGGGTAGGTAATTCATATGTCATCTGGCCTTCGGCCGTGATACGTCCGCCTGGGATGGGTATCGGTTCATATGCCTCTTCAAATGTCTCCTCCACCGGGATAGTGACGGTTTCTTCCTCAGCTGGTAGCTCAGGTGGGGAGTCTGGCCTTGGTGGTGCTTCATAGATGGCAATCCTAGATTCAAGATTTGTTACCTGGGCCCGAAGTGCGTTGAGTTCCTCTAAAACTTCAGGGGCAGGGTCCACAGGTGCTGGTAATTCCGCTGCTACTTGTACTTGTTGTGTTGCTGGTTCTCTGAGTTGTAGCAGTTTGTGATCTTCCTTTAACTTTTGATGTTCTTCGTTCATACGATCATAGTCCTCGAGCAATCTAACATGGTCGTCTAGCAGCATCCGCATCGACTCGGATGGGATTGCCTTGAATCTGCTCGGACTTAGTGGCTGTTCTGGATGATCTAAAGCCGCTTCCAAGTTCTCTCTATTCTGCTCTTGGAGTCTCTGGTTCTCCTCTTTTGCTGCGGCTAAGTGTCTTCTTAGTAAGCCCATATTTCTAGTAAGCGTTGCATTGCGGACAGTCTGGGCTCTAAGTAGGTTATCCAAATCCGCGATGGCCTCTTTGGTTTTCTCCTCACTTTCTAGTTCTAATTTGTGATAGGCCTCTCGTAAATCTTGGTATCGGCTGTTCAGTGAGGCGTTCTCAATTGATAACGAATTAAGCTGCGTTTGTAGTTCATTCGTCGTCTTCTGCAGCTGTTGATAGTTGGTGCCGAGTGATGCAAACTCATCGCGGACTTGCGTCATGCATGTGAACATGTGTTGAAATGCGGTGTCTATGGTGGGCGATAGTAGTAGTGAAGTGCTAAATGAGGATGCAGTGGGAGTAGATGCAGTGGGAATGGGAAGTGGGGTTGGGACAGTGGATGCAGTGGTGATTGTGGAAAATTGTGAAGTGCCTAAATATGAGGGTGCTGTGAGTGGAGTGGGTGGTGGTGAGGTGGATGGTGATATGTCCATACCATTGGACGTGTTTAGTGTTGTGACTGTGAAAAGTGGTGTGATTGTGGGTGGTTGTGTAGGTGTGAATACGGGATTTGCGAATGTAGTGTAGTTTACAGGGGGAATGGTTGGAGCAACTTGGTGAAACGGGGAAATAGGGGTTATGGTAGGTTGGGGAGGTGAGACTGGTGAGAAGGTTAGTGGGGTTAGGAATGGGAATGGGGGTCTTAGAGGTGGGGGAAACGCTGGGAAGGATGAAGGGGTGAAGGGGTTAACATATGGATGTGGAGGGTTGGGTGTGGGCATGGTGGTATGAATGGGTAAGGAAGAGGTTGTGGCTATGTTGCTTTGTACAGGTGTGAATGTGGGGGATACAGGATGGGTTGGTGAAAGGTGAGGTGAGAGAGGAGTCGAAGGGGTGGATGTTATTTCGAGGATAGTAGTGGTATGTACAACGGTGGTATGGGGTGGCGAATCTACAAGGATGGTTTCTGCGGTCAATGAACTTTCTGGGGCGAGGCGTGCCTCCCTGGCTTGTGCTGAGGATTGAGCTCCTGTTGGTACACGAATATACTCTCCGGGCTTTGAAAGTAGTCGCACTCGGCGGGGATCAAACTGTGGTAGTTGCTTTCTTTGTAAAAACCTGAGTGCTTCATGGGAGCCTACTGATTTGACTAACTCCCTGAACCCTCTGATGTATGCGTCTTCGAATCCTCCGGAGATGAGTTCCTGTTCAATTAATGCCTGGCTCTCCTCTTCAGTTAACTTCTTTCGTGCCCAGACTTTCTCCATGGTACGATATAATTTTTTGATGGCCAGCGTGTATGCTGCGGCTTCGAAAGTCTCATCTTCATATGTGCTGGTGTCGACGTGTGTGTCGGTTTGTTGGCCTTGGCCCTCTGTCTGTTCGTCATGTGAGCCCTGGCTGGCTTCATCGTCGCCTTCCTCGTTGTCTGTTTCGGTTCTCTCTTCTTCAGAGCTTGACACAGCTTGTCCCTGTGGCAAATCTCGCGGCGTGGTAGGGTAGCTGGGACGTTCATATTCTTGGGAGAACAGTTGTGCTTCTGAATACTGGAATTCGTTTGAGAATGCGTCAGGCATCTCAAAATCAAATGTAGTGTTTATGGGGTCGGCCTCCATATGTGGTATCGGGAAAGAAAACGCTTCCGCACCAATAGTGGTGGGAGTTTCTGCTGTTGTGGTGGTGGGTTCTGAGGTGGCAGCTGCCTGAGGTGCAGCGGTACTAGTGGTGGCCTCCGTAACCACTGGTCTGGACAACCGTATGCGAATAGGTTGTACAGTGGGAGCCGCTTCTGTCTGTGGTCGCTCGGGAGAAGGTTGTGGTGATGGCGACTCTGGCACTTGAAGGCAAGGGATGGTGCCTCGCATGCGCTTACCTGCCCGTGTCCTACTGGGCTTCCTGGCTTTCTTCGTTGTGCCCTTGAATGCCTTCAATTCCTCTCCTGTTAATGCACGCTCGATGGGCAAGTCATAAGCCAAACACATATACACAATTCTTGTGAGTGCACAACATCCGTTAAGCACTTTTTTACGCTCCCATCTGTGCTGTGCCAGGTACATTTGATCTATGATCCAGCTTGCCAGATCAACAGTTTGAGGTCCCGTGCATGCCAAATACAATCCGAACCAAATTCGTTTATGGGGCATGGTAAATCTGTCCTGAGCTGGAAATGCGAAATGTTGCATGCATATCCTTAGTGGCTTTGACAGCTCAGGTGTAATGGCCGAAATCTCCTCCCACTTAGTGACATCCCCACGTTTCATCGGTTCTGGAATTAATCTCTCTCGATCTGTGGGTGTGTGGGTTCCATGAATCTTGATGGCTGCTCTGATTAAATCCTTGGAGAGATAAAATCTTTTGTAAGGTGGATCATCCACTAGAGTAGGCAATATGAAGGTTCCTGGGATGTCCTTATTCTCTGATGCCAGTAAGGTAGTGATTAAGTAATAGCACCTGTAAAAATCCGGTTTGGGCAGAGGATCACTGAAATACTCTGTGAAGCCTGCTCTGGCCCAAACATGAGTTAAATCCTGGGTGCTTTGTAGGGCTTCGAACTCTCTGGAGAAAAACTGGTACTTTCCCCACGTGCGGTCATCAAAAGTCAGAGAGGATTCAAATATAAAGTCCGCGTCCGCAAGGGGTCCTGCAAGGCCCTGAAACCAATGAGAGTTCCTGTGTATCTTTTCGGTGTAGCCCATAGGGGGGTTATCGATAGGCATGGGCCCTGGAAATCCCTGAAATTCCGGCGGTGGAGCAGTCGGGTGGGATTCTGCTCGTAGCACGTTGAGTGGCACAGCCGCTACACTGGGGCCTGCTCCTGATGTTCCTTCGTCGGTTTGCATGGTGGCTGGTGCGCTAGTGAGAAAGATCTGCTACAAAAGATTAACACATTAGCATGGAAATTAATCATGATCCCATTAAAGTGAGACCGCAATCCCTTTCCATAACTGATGCGTAACCCGTGTAGCCAAGTGCTGTGATGTGATGGATGCAATGTTTCTTGCAGCACTAGTGCAGGTCTCTAGACACCTATACGTTTCAGATCATGCATACATTTCTTGATGAGATGAGATTACGAGTGGTGTGTGATGATGGTGTGTGAATTTATACAAGGTTTAAAGGTTAGTGATTTAGTACAAGGTTGTATGTTAGTCGGGGGGTAGTTAGACAGTGGGTTAGGGGAAGACGGTTGGACACGTTTCGGTATCCATTTCCTAAAGATCTTGGAGTGGGTGGTGGGTTTCTGCTGAGGGGTAAAAGGTGGTGTCGGGTTTGGTGGTATCGAGGGATGAGATGAGTTATGGGGGTTATATATTACATGGCTTATGGGTTGAGCTATGATACATGGTTTGGGTACCCAAATCTGCGTGGGTGTGGGTCTATGGGTCAGGTATTTCTTGGCGATCCAAATTTGTCGAATGGTTGGACCTGTAGGAGAAGGTCGAGGGGATGGTGGATACTGATTCTGTTTATGCCTTTCCTTTTTCTTATCGATCTCTGCCTGGTTGGAGTTCTTCGGTGCTTTTTGTCCTTTTGGCACCCATATTTGTCTGGTGCCGCTTCCTTTGGGAGGCGTAAACTGCCTTCCTTGTTGAGTCTTCTGATACTGCCGTCGGTCTGGGTTCCTTCGTCGTGGTTGACTCTGTCGTAGTTGGGGGTGAGAGGTCGGATGGACACTCTGCTTTGGAAAAGAAGGGAGTTCCAACACTTGCGTGACCTGCCCATTAGGAAGTGATGCCTTTTGTAATTTTAATCTAGGCCAGTCCGCAACAAGTTTGGAAGGATGAGCACCGCAGGGTGTCGTGCTCATTTGGCCGCTGATGCAACCCACCTGACCTCTGATTGTGCCCTTCTGTCCTTGCGTTTGGGTAACTGTCGCTTCTAGTTTGCAGGAAGTCCCAGGGAAGATCTCCTGTCGTTCTTTTGACTGACAACTGTCTATAGCCAAGCCCGAGTGGGTTGGTGTAGACGTAACGTGACTGGTCTGCCCAAAAATCTTCCTGTCTTCCGTCGCATGCGTTTCATAGGGTCTAGGGTCACAACCGTCAAGCGGAATGCTGTTAGGGAAGTCAAGCGGTATCACTCGCTTCTGCTCTAAGGTTCCAATCTGTAAGGAGCCTTGTCTAAGATTTAGGTCCACTGAGTGATCGTATAGCCAATCTTGGCCAAGGATTAGGGGTTCTATCAGGTCGTCATCATGGCACACTAATAGCTTCGCTGTCATGGTCACATCCTTTATGAGGATAGGAAGGTCCACCTCACCCATGCAAGGGGTTTCCATGCCTCCTAGGCCTATGAGGTATGCCTCAATTGGCCGCATTTCTATTCCTGAAGCCTTATAGTGGGACCATCTAATCGCACTAGTCGCAGCACCTGAGTCAATCAAAGCCCTGAGTTCTTGGCTATGGTTACCGTGCGCTAGCCTTACTGTAATGAATGGTCTCCTGTCCACTATGCTAGGATGAGTGGTTGACTTTACTTGACACATGGCCATGGGATATCTGGGTGATGTTTCCAGATGGTTATAATGTTCTCTCCCTAGTCCTTGTCTTCTTAGCTTCATGCGCTTAATGCGTTCTATGGCTTCTGCCTGAGCTTCCGCTCGTATTCTATTTTCTTCCTCCTTACGCTTCTTTGCCAACGTGAGTCGTCTAAGCATATCCTCAGTAAGAGGTTCCTGATATAGCTTGACTCTACAGCCACTAATGTAATTAGGCATTATATCTCCTTCTAAGGTGGCTAACTGTACTGCTCCGCTCGTCGAGAGTCTGTTAATGATCATAGGTCCATAACCTCGCTTTTCTAACTTCCGTGCGTGCTGTTTCAGCGTATATACTAGAACTAAATCTCCTTCTTTTAGGCCTTTATCTTTCACATGTGCATCAAAATATGCTTTCTGTCGCTTCTTCGCTGCGTATATTCCTGCTGCTGCCTTTAGCCTGGTTTCTCCTAATCGTTCCAAGTCCATTATTCTTGCTGATAATTCATGGCCGGTCCACTGATGTTCTTGTGCAACCTTAAGGGTCGGTATCAAGAAGTCCAAAGGAAGCACAGCATTCTGACCAAAAACCATCTGAAAGGGAGTTGCATTGAGTACGGTCTTGTAGGCCACTCGATATGCCCAAACAGCGTGGTGTAACTGTTTGTCCCAATCTGAACGTTTGTTGTTCACGAGTTTCGTCAGTACGTTACAAAGTATCTTGTTAGTGCTTTCAGCTTGACCATTGGCCTGAGGATGATATGGTGCAGATTTCTTGTGAATCACCATAAAATCCTGTAACAAATATTCAATGACTTGGTTTAGAAAGTGAGTGCCTCGATCGCTCACTAACTCTATAGGCAATCCATATCTTGTAAAGACATTTTCAAATAAGAATTTTGCGGTCGTGTGAGCATCATTCTTTCTTGTGGCTTTTGCCTCTACCCATTTCGTCAGATAATCTGTGGCAACAATAATGTATTCCGCATGTGTACCTTTTGTAGGGGGGTTAATGGGTCCTATAAAGTCTATACCCCACTTAGAAAATGCACGTCCGCCCATCATGGGTTTCAATGGCATTTCATCTCTGCGAGTAGGAAACTGAGTTCTTTGGCACACATCACATCTCTTTACATAGGTATGTGCATCCATGTGAAGAGTGGGCCACCATAATCCTGCAAAGAGGATGGCTTTGATTATCCTATCTGGTCCAAAATGACCTCCTGCTACACCTTGGTGTGCAGTCTCTAGTATTCTCAGATAATCGCTCTCATGAACACATTGTCTTAGATATCCATCTCGTCCTCTTTTGTATAGATTATCGCCAATAAGTGAGTAGCCTTGAGCTTCCTGCTCTAGACTACGTTGTCGAGCTAAGGTCATTCCTTGAGGGAATGTGTTCGTCCTCAAGTAGGTCACCAAAGGTTCACTCCAGTCTGGTGTGAGAGACACGTGATAGAGTGTAGCATGCTCTACTGGTGGTTTTTCACAACACACCTGACATTCTTTACACAACTTGTAGACATCTGCTTCCATCGTAGGCCAATATACTCCTAATCTATGCAGAGTCTGTAAGGTTCGATGTTTTGAATGATGTTGCGTTAGTGCACCTATGTGTGCTAATTGCAACCAATTCGCATGTTCTGATTCATCTACACAACAAGCAAGAATCTTTTGATTATCTTGTTTATATATGCTTCCTGCCATTATTTGGTACCCCTGAGATTTGGTAATCTCTCCTTCTTTGATCTTTATCCTAGGACTCTTGGGTCCGTATGTCAGAATAGGGACTAACGGCTTAGCCCATTCCGGTGCTATCTCGAGGTTAAACAAGTATGCATCTGGTAGATCATCCGCTACTCCTTGAGGAGCTTCTCCTGAGGTTAATCTTGAGAGGTGGTCAGCTCTAAGATGCGTCTTTCCTTTCCTAACTACCACTTCAAAATCATACTCCATGAGTAATAGAAACCAACGTATCAGTCGTCCGGTGTTACATGGTTTGTTGACTAAATATAATAGGGCTTGATGATCTGTAAAGAACTTGAATTTGTTGGCCAACAAGTAGTGCCTAAACTTCTTTACAGCGTAGATCATCCCTAATCCTTCTCGTTCCGTCGTGGTGTAATTTCTTTCTGCTGCGTTCAATTGTCTGCTAGCGTAAGCTATGGGGAGATCTATGTTACCTTCATTCGTGGGTTGTGCTAACACACATCCTATGGCGTAATTGGATGCATCCACATGTACATGGAATGGCTTACTCCAATCTGGGGTGGTCAATATAGGTGCTGAGCACAAGCGTCGTTTGAGTTCATTGAATGAATTTTCGCATTCATCTGTCCACTCAAAATTGGTCAAAAGAGAGTACAAAGGCTTGGCTATGATTGCATACATGTGTATGAATCTCCTATAATAGCCGCAATGGCCCATAAATGCCTGTACCTCTTTCACATTAGTTGGTCTAGGTAATTCTGCAATTACCTTCACCTTTTCTTCATCCGTGGAGATTCCATTTTTTGACACGATGTGTCCTAGAATTTTGCCTTGTCTGACCATGAAAACGCATTTTTCTGGGTTCAAACAAACCTGATATTCTCGACATTTGTCAAATATCTGTCTTAACTCTGGGATATGTGTCTGTCTTACATTTGAATGCGCACATAGGTCATCGACATAAACTTCCAAGCTTTTGCGTAAAAATTCCTTAAAAACATGACACATGAGTCGCTGGAAAGTAGCGGGTGCATTTGTTAAGCCAAATGGCATCACACGAAATGCAAATATGCCCCATTCTGTGGCAAAAGCCGTCTTGTGTTGATCTTCTGGAGCAATGGCTACTTGATTATAGCCTGAGAATCCATCAAGAAAGCTGTAAACTTCCTTGCCCGCCACTCTTTCCAATAGATGTTCTGTGATAGGAAGAGGATAACTATCTCTAATCGTGGCGGCATTAACTTTTTTAAGGTTAATACACACACGCAATTTTCCATTCTTCTTGGGCACAACCACAATGGGGGATACCCATTCGGTATGCTCAATTTCGTAAATGAATCCTGCTTCTATCAAGCGATCTATCTCCTCTTTAATCTTCGCAGCGTAATTGTCATTATACGTGTACGGTTTCTGTTTTGTCGGTTTTGCATCTGGAGTCATAGGGATTCTATGAGAACATATATCTGGATCTACTCCTTTCAAATCTTTGTAACTCCAAGCAAAAACATCTCTATATTCGCGCAATAGGGCAACTAACTCTTCTTCTTCTTCAGTCGTCAAATCGTGCCCTATGTAGGTGCATTTTTCTTCTTCTTCTTCTATGGCAACTATTATTTTCTTGGTTTTCTCTCGGTTATCATATACTTGTCCATCCTTCTCTTTTCTATTAGGCATTCGTACCATGATTCTTCTATCATCGATTTCATATTTCTTGAAATTCTCGGGTACTTCAAACAAAGATTCTTCTTTTTTTGACATGGTTTCTTTCTTCTTTCTTTTCTTGCCTTCACTCTTGGTAGTCACTTCCGTGGCTAATCTCACTTCATTCGTAATTTCCTCGTGTCTCTGAGTGTGAGTCTCTACTTCGTAGAAATATTCTTCCTCTGATGCAAAGGGTGAGTCCATGATAATTGATTCTAAATCAAAATCGCTTGCATCCTCAAATGCATCAGTGTCTGGTTCACACTCTTCTAAAATTGCATCGCCCATGATTGGCTCTATCGTGAAAACTGAAATGTCATAGCCATCCTCGTCACAGTGGGGTGTCCATTGTTCTTCATTGATGGCTACATCCATGGTTGCTAGAATCTCTGCCCAACCATGGGGTTCAAACTCCTCGTCTGGGAATACTACAGGTGCATAGGCTGGATCTTGAAGGGTTCGTGGATGTTGTTCCGCACCTAAGGTCATGGCTTCTAATCGTTCTTCCTCTTGTTTGGCTACTTTACACATCCATAAATGGGTATCCTCATGCAACCAAGAAGGATCTGATTCTAATGAGTGCACGGATTCCGTTTCTACTGGAGTCTTATGGATGGTATTCCATTGTATTGGGGGTACATCTCTATGTGAATAGTCTTTAAGATTGACTTTAGTAGTCACTCCTAAATGTTGCAAGTACAAAGAATTAGTTCCCCAATCTTGTACAATTTGCAACTGACGCATGAATGGTCGTCCCAATATCATCTCATACGCATGATTTTTAGCAAAGTCACAAATGGCAAATGTATGTTCAAATTCTACACCACAAGTGGTGAGAGATATGCCTTCTAGTAAGCCTAATGGTTTTTCTATGTGTCCATCAGCCATTTGTAGTTTCATCCTGGTGGGTCTGAGTGCTGGCTTACCCCAACGTTTCCACAAAGAGGTGGTAGCGATGGCTACTCCTGCTCCTGAATCTAAGATGGCTTTCGTGGTGTAGCCCTGATGGGTTATTGGAAGATATGTGTTACCTTCCTCTCCTTCACTTACGTCTCCAATCTTTTCCACGGGTATCTCTGGTACCTTCTTATGTGATCCTATCTAAGAGGGCGTGGTAGCTAGCTCAGGGAATTGATTTGCTACGTGCTTCCACAATTCTGGTTTTACCTTTAACAGTTCCTCCAGAGTGAGATTACACTGTACTTTCGTATTCTTAATCACTTCCGTATTTCTAGGGATCACTGATTCTTCATTCCTCACTATTATCGTGGGTGCTCTCATACTAATAGACTTAGCTTCCCAAGGTCCTGTGAACTGAGGTAATTCTTGTAGAGAATTAGATTCAAATCCTGTAGGTTCACTCAGTCGTTCCACCTCTACATCATCATATATAGAGGGGATGTCTTGGGGAAATTGTTCCTGCGAGTCATCTATTTCTCGAATAGGAGGATGAGTTCCTTGTTCTTTTCTCCATTTCTCTTCTTGTATTTCTCTCAAAAATTCATGTGAGTACCTATGTATGGAAGATAGGTTATCTTGACTTTCTGTATTGGGTACTTGAGACAGGGATGGTGCATTCCTTTCCTGTGTCTCTGGAACAGTAGGGTTCCTAGACTGATCCTTTTTCTCTTTGCTTTCTATCAAGTGTTCTAGCCTCTCCATTAGTCCTTGAAAGTGTAGTTCCGGTTTTGCCATGTTATTCCAATTAAGATATCTAGAGGCTTCGAACAAGGCTTGTGCTAACTCTACCATTTTCATGCAAAGTTTAGTTCTCTCCATTTCTAGATCAGCTCGAGAGTAGTTTTTACTCATTTCCGTGACTTGAGGTCCCTCTTTTATTCTAGCCTGATATGCACGAAACATCATGTCTAGATCTTCCGGTATGGGTTCCGCTAAGACTGATCCCGATTTCTGAGCTGGGATTTCTTGGTTTAATTCTTGTGAAGCCAATTCTTGGATTTTGGCTCTAGATTCTCTTAGACTTCCTTCCAACTCACTTATCTTTTTACTCCACTTTCTCTTTATCCTTTCCCTAGAATCTTTCCAAGATTTTGTCTTTTTACTACTCGATTCTGCAACTTCACTAGTTCCGGCTACTTTCTCTTGATTATGCTGTTGGTTTTGTAAGAGCGCCTGGGCTCTGGTTATAGCTTGGATAGGCACGTACGTAGTATTGGATCCATCTGCATTGTTTACAATACCTATCACGTTGATTGGTGTCACAATCGAAGAGTTAACTGGGTTCTTAGGACAATCTTTGATTATGTGCTCTTTGCCACAATCAGCACAAAAGCCTTGTACATTATAGTACTGTGATTGCCTTGCTATTGGAGGATGTGGACAATCCTTAATGAAGTGATCTCCTTGACACCTAAAGCATGGTCCTCTAGGGCCCTGTGGTCTCTGTTGTCTCAATTGGGGCCGTGGGTTTGGGTTTGCGTACATCACATTAGTATAATCTGGCTCGCAACTAGGTTCCATTGGTGGACTATCATAATGATATGTCTCCACATGTTCTGGTGACTCCGTGTAATAAGCGGGTGGACTAGTTACATGAGTAGAGTCAAAACTGTTGGAGTTCGGGTCACTTTCTGTGATCAAAGGTGAAGAAGGCACTAAGGCCCTACTTAGGTTCTCTTATGCAGCAGCGTATTTGACTGAGATGACATTCGCTGGTGGGGGTGGCTGCTGAGCTAAGACGGGTTGAGGTCTCTGTTGAGCCTGGTATGGGTAGTTCTGAGGAGGCCTATAGTAATAAGGTTGAGCATTGTATTGGCCTTGATACCTACCTGGCTGCTGGTATGTTTGCGGGTAGTTCTGTCTCACGGTTTGTTTGTTGTATGGGCAGTCCTGAGCTGTATGATTCGTGTATCTTCTCTCAATTGTGCAATATTGGCCACTAGGGTTGACGTGAGGTTGAGGTGCATTGGGGCACACGTTTGCCAAATGATTTCCACCACAAGTGTAACAACGTACATTTGTAGGTAGCTTGGGCACCTGTTTACTAGAAACTCCTAGTTTTTGGGCCACTTTTTCTGCTAGGTCCTCTATCGAATTAGACAATTTTGTGGATGCTAGAGAAGAACAATCTGAGTCCTTATAGACCTTTGAGAGTTCTAATTCATCTCCTAAGTTGTCCTCAATGTCTATACATATTCTTATACACTCTTCTAGCGTTCTGGGTTCTTTTAGGTACACATAAGAGCGTAGTTTAGCGCTCAACAAGCCATCTAGGAATAGTGATACTTGTTTGGCTTGTGAGGGTAGCTCTTGCATTGGACATCGCTCAACATATTGTCTGAATCTACGACCTGCCAGTCTTACTGTTTCCTGAGGGGTTTGTTTAAAACTATGAATCAGCGAAGACGTGTCATGTCTAACCCCACTTTTAGAGAATTCAGTAATGAATGACTCTAAAAAGTGATGGATGTCTCTAAATTGCCTTTGTTGCAGTGGTTGGAACCAAGTTAAAGCGGTATTCTTTAACGTTAGTCCAAATGCGTTGTACTGCGTGAACATGTCCTCGACTTGTTCTGCTCTTAGTACTTGCTTGAATTCTGCGACATGGTCATAGGGATCTCTTGTCCCATCAAAATAATTTTTCATTGATTTCACTAATTGCGTGGGCCTCAATACTCTTGCGTGCTCGCGTGGTCTAGGTAGAGGAAAATCATCTCTACCACCTGGTATTCCATGTTCTCTTTGTCTATCCGTCCTATTAGTGTTCGTGGTTGTTCTATCTCTCCTTATGGGATGATTGAAGCTTACTTCCGGTCTCTCGTGATTTCCTTCTCTTTGATTTCCATGGGCTGAGGATGTTCCTGCCCCTTGTTGGTTTGCATTCATGTTTGTTCTAGATGGAGGGAATATCAATTCGCCTCTCCATGTGTATGTGTTTTTAGCGCGTTCAGGCACCACAAAGACTCTTTCTGAAGTCTCATCCAGGTATACAACCTTTCCAGGCGTATCTGGGTCCTTGAATTCATAAATTGTAATGATGCCTACCTCACCAGGGTTTTCCTTTCTGTACCTCCAAAAGGCTTCATTTGTCTCTTTATTTACAAACAATTCGGTGCTCCTGTTATCTTGAGGGATCCACTCTGGGATGATTACTCTTGTTAATACGGATTTCCCTCTAGGTGTCCTAGGTTCATCTAACGGTTCTTTTCCTTGAAATTTCGCTTCCGTTTCTAATTGAATTGTGCCAAACTCATTAGTATCGTTTGGCTGCGTACTTAGGACGTACATGGTTCCCTCTTTGTCTATGTAAGCGTCTCTCTCAAATTTCACCACTGGTCTTTCCAATCCAATGGGTTGATCAGGGTTGTGCAGTTGCACCACTTGCCTTCGCAGACCATCCTCATAGATGCGAGCACCTAGTCGGTTGGTTCGGAGAAACTCTAACTGCGTTCTATAGGGTCCTTCTGGCTTTTCTAGGTATGCTACATGAGACCCTCCTTCTGGTCTGTCTACGCTAAATGCCATTTCTGATTCACTTGATTATGAGCTCTCGTAGGGGTAATTGCTATTCAATTGCTGAGCCCAAGATCGTGCAGTGGTTCTTACACTAGCCTCTGATGATCTAAGGCTTCGTCGGTCCGACTTACCTATATGTTTGCCTGATCTAAGGTTCATTAATTTCCTTCCTTGCACGCTCAATTACACCCTTAGATCGTCAATGGTTCTTTGTGATTAATTCTTGGTTCTTTTTAATTTTTCTTTGGATTCTTGTCTTAATATATGCGTCAGGAATTCGACTTTCGTGATGATTTTAAGTTTTCGTTCCGTCAGACTTATATTCTTTTCTTTAGGTTTTCGTTTCACACACCTTTACTTTAAGTCTTAAACTTGAAAGAATCAGGTATCTTGAACTTGAGGCGTTCCTATCGTCTTAAATCCACAACTACCGTTTAGCCTAAGCTAAGAATTGACTGAGGGGGTTGAGTAATCTTCCAACCTCGAGTCGGCTTTTCTGTTGCTCTGATGCCCTGTTGCCCAAGAAGCCGCGCTTCCCAAGCTCTGCTGTCTTCACTGCCTTGCTCGCTTGCCTTGGATTGCCCTTGCTAGACCTGGAAAATTCCAATGTTAGACCAATTCACAAGATGATCAAGCACTTGAGTATATACACCTTTTATGTCCCTTCTCTTTTTGCCCAACTTTTTAATACTTGCCCCCTGACTTCCTAGTCCCAAACTAGGTGAACCTCAAATTAGCCTATCCAAAAATAGACGTATCCTTTATGAAAAAAACAGTTGAGGTCACGTAGTACTCGTCACGAGCTTTCTAACGAGCTATTAAGCTCAAAAAACGGACTTTGGATGAGAGAGTTACACGCGTTCAGGTCCTGGGGGGTAAAAACTGACGATCAAATTTTCCTTCAAATATGAGCTAAGGGGTCTCCTATGAGTCTAATGGTCCAAAAATTTTTCAAAAATACCCTCAAATTTGGTCAAAAATTGGAGCCCAAAATTTGCGATGGGGGTGGGCAATCGCGATGGTCTGGGACCGTCGCGATGGTCCAAGCGAACCGTCGCGATGGCGTGGAATTTGGACAATCGCGATGGCCCGAAAAGGCGAACAATCGCGATGGCGCGGGTCAACGGTCAAAGTTGGACAATCGCGATGGCGCGAAAAGGTGAACCGTCGCGATGGCCCGAGCGAACCGTCGCGATGGCTCGAAGTGAACGATCGCGATGGCGTGAGGTCGAACCGTCGCGATGATCCAAAAAATGAACCGTCGCGATGGCGTGAGGTCGAACCGTCGCGATGGTGCGGTCAACGGTCAAAGATGGACAATCGCGATGGTCCGAAGTGAACCGTCGCGATGGTCCGCGATGCGATGGCTTGAGCCAATCGCGATGGTCCGATTTTGGGCTGTCGCGATGGTCCAAAAGTTGAACCGTCGCGATGGTCTATCGTGACACGTGGCACTGTCGTGGCGATGGCGTGGGCCAATCGCGATGGTGCGGGGTCAACTGGACAGTCGCGATGGTCCGAGTGGACCGTCGCGATGGCTCAAGTGAACCGTCCCGATGGTCCGAAAAAGCGAACCGTCGCGATGGTCCGGCCGAGCCGTCGCAATGGCGTGAGCCTATCGCGATGGTGTGACACAATCGCGATGGTCCGAGCCAATCGCGATGGTCCACCAAACTGAAAATTTTTGGGATGCAGCTGTGGTTTCGTGTATGCGCAGGGATCGCCTACCTCGTGGTGTGGTCGCCTACCTCAAAATCCGAAAGTTGCAGACCATCGCGATGGTCCGCCACACTCGGCAGATCTTTGACAGAGAGTAAATTTTTACCTTTTCCAAGCTTTCCTGATGCTCTGGAGCTCTGTACCTGCAAGAAAACTCAAGAAAACACAAGCGCACACAAGCACAAAAATTCTCTCTCGCTCTCTCGCATGCACAAATGAGGGGAAATGAGGTGAATGGGTGGATATGGTGATTTTTTCTGATTTTTTTGGAAATGGAGATGATGATGCGATGATGAAGATGGAGTATGGGGAAGGTGAAAAACACTAAAAACTAAGTAAAAACAACAACAAAAACTGAAATTTTTACCTTCCAACGCCACTTCTTGCTATACTCTTACCATCACACATTCGTCCTAGACTCGATCCCCGGCAACGGCGCCAAAATTTGGTGTTGCTCTAGTACAATGGTAAGTACCACGTTAAGAAGCTTCACCTCCTTAATGTCAATCCGTGGGAGAGGTAGGAGTGATATGAAGATCGTGAACGTGAGATGTTGTGAGAGTGAAGGTGAGAAGTACAAAGATGCACACACACACACACACACAATGAAGAGACAAGCAAGACACAATGGAAGGTGGGAAATTAGCTCTATTACTCAAGAATACTCTTACAAGCTCAAACTAGCTCTAAGCTCACACTAACCAAAATGAACCAACCTCAAAAATGAGCTCTCTAGCTCTTTTTATAGTTTCTAGACTAGTTTTGACCGGTTTCACATCTAGTGACCGGCCTAGTTAAAAATTAGGTCCTAGAGGCTATTTGGAAGGGTAAACGATGTCTAAAAATAACAAAATTTGGTACGAGTATTCTACCTAAGCTCCTCAAGCTCGAGGACTCCTCGGCTTGCACAAAATGGAGCTATGGATTACAAAATGGGGTTTTCTTATGATACATATGTTACAATTAGTGATAACAATCACTGTTGAATGTTTGGAGAATTAATAAGAAATATATTTGTTTAAAAAATTGATCCGCCTGGCTCCCTGCTTCGTCTTCACATGCTTCCGTGGCGTCTGTGCCTCTGACTGCTTCCAACACTTATGTTGGATTCCCACCTCCAAACCATCTTTGTATTTCCACCGCAAGCTATCCTTTGGTACATCTTCGAGCATTCAAACCAGTAGTAAATTTCTCCAGAACCGCTCCGTGTAGGTAGAGACCATGTCACCCTGCTTCCATGTAAAGGTTTCCCATGCACATCGAACATGTAGATGATATTGAGGAGAAAGAAAAGAATCCTTCACTTTATCTTGGAAAGCCTTCCACGTCGTTGGACGATCTGTACTATGGCACAGGACATTCCACTAGAACTGAGCTTTTCCTACTAAATAGTTAGTGGAAAATTTGATCTTTTCACTTTCAACATATGTTTCATCAGTATAAAAATCGTCAAACTGTGATAGAACTAAAGGGCCATCCTTACGGCCATCAAACCATAGAAACAGGTAATTTTTAACACCAATCTTGGAATGTGTGCCATTCGATTAGGTAGAGACAATAGCTTTTACCACCCTTGTAAGGTTATCTTCATCAGTTTGCATCTTCTAGAGTACTTCATTGCATTGTCGAATCTCGTTCTGAGCACCTCGAAGTTCGTGCCATAGGAGCTCAAGCTATTGCTCGAGTGTTACCTTGGGTAGAGGTGACTCACCGAAATTCTCCATGGTGTTTGTAGGGTCCATGAGCATGTAGAGAACAGAACCCTCTTGCTAGATATGTAAAAACAATTTTTGAGATTGATTGAATTAAAATGTAAAAGGAAGGGTTGTTCTTGGGAGTTGAAAAAGTAAGAAAGACATGAAAGTTGTATTAAATATAAGAAAAGAGAACTAGAGTGAAAACACAAAGAGATAGTGTAGTGTTAAAACACTTCCCTTGTGTGAGTGAGGTTGTGGGTTCAAATCCTCCCACCTTGGTGAATATAAAACTCCTTATTGCCACTCATAAATTAAAATTGGTTTGCGCGTGGCCAACGGTCGCTAAGGGAGCCTTGGGTGCCAAAGATGCCAAAGTAATGCCTTAGTTATGCCTAAGTTCTATGCCTTAGTCGATGCCTTGGAGTAATTCAAAGGGGTAAACATAGTTGTAAACATAGGTTTTGGTTCTAAAACAGGAATCGAAAATGGATTGTTATCAGGATCTTGCTTACGTGCACACAGAGGTTATGGATGCTAAAAACACACAAAAAAATAGACATGCCAGGACATGAGACAGAATGCAATATTGTGTGCAATCTCCCCCCATGCACTCTATTTTGATAGTCCACAGAGTGCATGTATTTATATGAATTTTTTATTATGTCGAAATAGTGGTTACATGAGAGCGGCTTCAAAATGCATGCATGAAAGTAAAAGTTGGTAACTTTTGTAGAAATCCTTTGCTTTAAATATCAGAAATTGTGGTCTACAATGACCCTTATTCTAACCACTACTTTTCTAATTGTTTCTAATAATAGAACCCTCTATGCGGTCTTATTTACAAACTAAATAAATTATAAATCAGATTATTGGTGTCCACCATTTCACGCCTTTCATGCCCTCAAGAACCTTCAGCTTCTATATCAAAAACACCAAAACACATTTAATACATTAATAAATTAACACTCCAACAATTCCTTGTTCAACACATTCCATAATTCATAACAACAAGAACCTACATCAAATGAACACTTTCTATCTACCTATCCTCTAGATGAAAATGCAAGGAAAATCAACATGTGTTTACATTGTCTAGAATAAAAAACATCAACCAATTTGACAACTTTTCATTTCACTTTCAATAGGTATAGTAGACTTGAGCTACAGAAGATAGCAGTCAATAATCATACATGTTAAAAAATAAAGAAGCAAGGTCGTATATATTTTGTGAAAAGGATTTTCTTAAAATAGAAGGGAAATGCAAAATGAAAAATCGAAGCATTTACTTGAGCAAGTAGTGAACATCAAAAGAGAATCAATCAGAAGATAATGAATCCAAGAACTAAACCGAACGAGAAGAGTGGTTGCTCAAAGAAGTGGAGGAGGTCTGGAGAAGAGCTCATGAAGTCATCATGAGAGCTCATGGTCACTTGGCTACAAAACAGGCAAGGTGGGAAACTCAAGTACATAGGAGAAGGCACTAAATTCCTCTTGTATGTAGTTCATTTAGTTTTAGTCATTTCGTTTTCTACAGTCTCATAGACTATGTCGAGTCGCTCACCATTTCTAGGTAGCTTGATTGTGAGAGTCACAACCCTTAGTGTACGGATCCATTTTTAGAGTTTAAATATTTGTTGGAAAGATTATATTGTGCAATTTCCTTGTATAAAACACTTTTTCCAAATTCATCTTGATCTTTGAGTTATTAAGTTTTTAGTGAAGGCCATTCTTCAACCTAACCGAGTGGACATGCAACTTGATTTGAGGCAAAGAGTTGCCAAACCAAAAATACTCCAAATTGAGTTTTTAATAGCTCATTTGCAATATATTAGTGTCTAGGTTGAGGAACTAAAGCCACAAGTTCTTTGAAAATCTCTTCTACACTTTCCATTGCACGTAGGAGAGGAATTCTCCTATAGTTTGTGGAGAATGAGTTCTCCTATGCGCAACGGAAATGTGTAGTGAGCCCTTGTATGTCCAGCACTTGGACAAACAGCTGTCCAGACAAGTATGCTGAAGAATTGAACTTCACTCTCAGACTAATAACTCCTGACCAAAATAGACCACATGTGCATATAAGTATACTAAAAAACTAGACTTCACTCTTTGATAGATATCTCATAGAATATAAATCCTTTGAATGAGATATTTGGGATAGAGAAATTACATGAAAAGAGCTTTTCAATAAGTCAAAAATTAAGCAATTTGGATATGTTTTGGTTGGGAAATTTAACCGACCAAAATAGACTACCTATCTACATAGGTATGTTGAAAAACGGGACTTCACTCTTTGACTGATATCTCATAGAATATATAAGCTTTGAAAGAGATATTTGAGCTCCAAAAATTAAACAAAATAAGCTTTCCAATAACTATTTAAACACAAGAAATAATTACATATACACTAAGATATGAGCTTCACAACAAAGCTATGTACAAAATGATGTGCGACTGTAAGGAGTCTAAGGGAAGACAAAATGACAATATGACTAGATCAGACTATTAGGAGCTCTTGTATCTTTCTCTCCTTGTTTAGAACATGCTCCCACTCCACTTTTATAAGCAATGAGCATGTGAAGAAGTTTGTGCCTCCTTAACTCACCACTTTGCCTACTACATGCCACTAACTACAAGGGAGATAATGTATCTTTTACTCATCATGAATTTTGACTAGACTTTTTCTTTTCTTTTTTTCTTTTCTCTTCTTTTCCTTTATCTTTATATTTGGTAAATTTATCCAAGCATAGCTCATATGAAAATAAGCTTGTACATTTATCATAAACACTCCCCCTCAAGCTCATTTGGGAGTTATCTTCAACCCTGTCCTGCAAATTTATCACATCCTTGAAACCTTTGAGTTTAGAAGCATCCAAGAACTTTGTAAACATATCTGCAACCTGCTCTTTCGTTATGATGAACTTTATCTCCACATCTTTGCTCAATACCTTCTCCCTTACATAATGGTAGTGGACCTCTATGTGCTTGCTCCTTGTATGAAACATAGGATTGCTTGCCAAGTAAATACTTGACATGTTATCATCGTATATAGGGATGGTTCCAACTTGCACTTCAAGATCAGCCAAAAGCTTTTTAATCCACATTGCTTCACATGTGGCAAACGCTAATCCTCTATATTCAGCCTCCATGGATGAAAGTGCAATAGTATGTTGTTTGTTTGAGCTCCATGTGATATGTTTGCTTCCTATCATGAACACATAACCTGAGGTTGATCTTCTATCTTCCTTTGAACCTGCCCAATCAATATCGCTAAAGCCTTTGACCTGCAATTCTTCATCAAACTTGTAAAACAAAGCATGATTAACTGTATGCTTTATGTATCTCAACACTCTGTTGGCTGAATTTAAATGTTCACTTGTCGGGGCTTGCATAAACTAAGAAAGTACACCGACAACATAAGATAAATCAGGCCTTGTAATGTTTGCATAGATTAATGATCCTACAATGCTTCTGTATGTCATTACATCTTCCAATGGTTCTCCCTCATTTGAACAAATCTTTGTATTTGTGTCCATGGGTTGAGTGAGTGGTTTGCATTCACTCATTCCAAATCTGAAAAGAAAATCCAGCAAGTACTTCATTTGCATCAAGTATATGCCACTCTTTCCATAAACAACTTCAATTCCTCTCCAAGATCTGAAATTTTAAACTCCTTACCAAGCTTCCTTTTGATATCTTTAATCCTTATAACATCATTGACGTACATACAAATTTATACCTCTCTATTTTCTTCCTTCTTCATGTACAATGAAGGACCTACACTACTTGGCTTGTATCCACACTTAGTTAGATATTCTACCAATCTCTGATTCCATGCTCTTGGTGCTTACTTTAAGCCATAAAGTGCCTTCTTCAACCTACAAACAAAGTTTGGATGGTTTTCATCTTCAAATCCAACCGGTTGACTCATGTATACCTCTTCTTGTAGTTCTCCATTAAGAAAAACATTTTTTATGTCAAGTTGATATAATGGCCATCTCCTTGAAGCACCAATTGCTATTAATGTTCTAATAGTTCCCATCTTTGCAACAAAGCTGAAAACTTCATCATAATTTATGCCTTGTGTTTGTTTGAATCCTTTGGCAATTAATCTAGCTTTATATCTAGCTAGTGAACCATCAGCATTCCTTTTTACTTTAAACACCCATTTGTTTGGAACAATGTTCATACCTCCTTTCTTTGTCACTAGCTCCCATGTGTGATTATCTTTGAGAGCTTTGATCTCCTCTTTCATAGCTTGCTTCCATTCCTTTTGTGTGCAAGCTTCTTCATATGTCTCAGGCTCTTTGTCTTTGATAACCTGCATCATGTATGTAAAATGTGTCGCCATGAAACTATCATAACTCAACCTTTGAGCTGGATACCTTGTCCTTGAAGATCTTCTTTCATTGCCTTTAGAAAGCTGCTTCTTTAACCTATTCAGCTTTACCATCGGAGTGATTACCTCTTCATATTCTTCTTCACTTGCATCTATCTCACTGTTTGGAGCAGCACTTGCTTCTTCAACTCTACTATGAGCTGAATTTGGAGACACAGAATGACTCCCCCTCCATGTTGAACATTCTTCATTTGATGTAGATGCCTCTGGACCTCAAGCCTTTGTGCTTGATTGTTGAACTTCTCTTTGATTTGTTCCTGCATAATCATCACAATCTTCTTCAAGAATCATTTCCTTTCCTTTATCTTCATACCATGGTCTTAGTTCATCAAAGACCACATCTCACGAGACTCTTACTTCCTTTGTTCTAGGATTGTAACACTTGTACCTTTTTTGCTCTATCAAGTAGTCAATGAAAATGCATTTTTCTTACCTTGGTTCCATCTTTGTTCTAACTTTTTGTGGAATGTGAACAAAGCAAACACATCCAAACACTTTGAGGTGTGTAAGATCATGTTTCTTACCGAAATATACCTCCTCTAGAGTCAAGTGATGTATTCCCGATGTTGTGCACCTATTCGTCAAGTAAATGGCGGTTGTGGTAGCTTCAACCGAATAGTACAATGGTACCTTCATCTCGTTGAGCATGCATCTTGCAATTTCAATAATTTGCTTATTTTTCCTCTCAGGTACTCCATTTTGTTGTGGTGTATACCTACAAGTGAACTGCCTTTTGACCCCATTCTCTTGTACAAAATCTGAAAATTCTTTGGAGAAGTATTCTCCTTCACCATCGGATCTTAAGGTTTTGATAGACCTTCTTGTTTCTTTTTCATCTTCAACTTTGAATCTTTTGAATATAGAAAACATCTCCGATTTTTGCTTCATACAAAACAGCCATACCTTTCTTGAGTGATCATCAATGAAGGTGACAAAAAATCTATCACCAGCCATTGATGCCTCTTGGGTTGGTCCGCATACATCCATATGTATCAAATCCAAGACATTTGGGGCCACATAATTGCTCCTCTTGAATGGCTACCTCGTTTGCTTTCCTAGTTAACAAGCTTCACATAACTCATGTAGTCCAATGCTATTAAATTTTGGAAGACCTCTTACCACTTCATGTTTGCTCATGTCCTTCAGCTTTGGAATGTTGATGTGTCCTATTCTTTTGTGCCATGAGTCTAGCTTTGAAATCTTCTTGTTCCCACATTGAATGTACATGACCTTTCCATGTGGATGTTGGACGTCCAAAGTGAACATCCTTCCTTCTCTTCTACCTTGACCAATGGCCTTGAATCCTTCCTTTGGATTCTTCATGAAGCACCCATTCTCATTGAATATGACATGATAACCCTTCTCTACCATTTTTTCCTACTGAAATCAAGTTGTTTGAAATTGTAGGAACATGAAGAACATTAGATAATACCTTTGCTCTAGTTGTATCTCCAAGCCTCATATCTCCAATATGTTTAATCATGTGTTGAGTATCATCACCTATTTCAACACATCCTTTTCCACTTGGTACCTATAGATTAGTGAACAAACTTTCTTGGCATGACATATGGTTACTACAACCTGAATCAATGTACCATTTTTTGTCATCTTCACAAGAGCTTCTATACTCATGTCTCATTGCAAGTAGTGTGTCCTTGCTTCCTTCACTTGAGGTGCTTGCATAGTTTCTTTGGTTCCTTTGATTGCCTCCACTTGGTCTTCCATTCTTCAACCAACAATCACTAGCATAGTGTCCTACTTTACCACAATGATAGCATGTTATACATTTATGAGAATTGTAGGAGCTTCGGCCTCTTCCTCTACTTCTACCTCGGCCTCTTCCTTGTGTGTTGGCATTTGATGCATCCTTGTTGACTAGAATTTTTCTTTTCTTTTTTTCTTGTCTCTTCTTTTCCTTTATCTTTATATTTGGTAAATTTATCCAAGCATAGCTCATATGAAAATGAGCTTGTACATTTATCTTCAACACAGTTGGTGTTAGAGCTCAACAATAGATCATTGGATCTTGAAGAGGCAAAGCATTGGAACTGAAGTAAAGCAAAGGAGAAGCTACAAATAAAGGGGAAGCTCAGTAAAGTCAAGATAGAGCACCACAACATATTTGAGGTAAACTTCAAACTTGGAAGTTTTCAATGGCTGATTTAGGATGGCAAGTTGAGAAGCTAGATAATGATAATTTTCAATCTTGGAGGTATAGAATGAAAAATTACCTTAAAGGTAAAGGTTTATATAGTCTAGTTACTAGAGATGATCCACAACCACTAGACCTTCAAGATTACCCTAGCACAAAGAAGACAATTTGCAGATTGGGCATAGAGGAATTAAAGGGTGATGTTCCTCATTTCACAAGTTATTTTTAACACTATGATTGGTCATGTGCAAAGCCCAGAGGCAACCAAGGAAGTTTGGGAAGCATTGGGGAAGGTGTATGCTACCTCAACAAGGTCTTGAAAGATGCAACTCAAGAACGAGCTCAACAACATGAAGAAAAGTTCAAACTAAAGCATTGGTGAGTATATCTTGAAGATCACAGAGCTTCCAAATCAGCTAGCATCAGTTGGATGCAAGATAGAAGAGGAAGACATCGTCCAAACAACCCTCAATGGCTTGAGGAGTGAAGAGAAGTGGAAACCCCTCATCACAAACATTCTTTATAGAGATCCTGTACCAATCTTTGAGGAGATTATACCAAATATTGTGGTTGAAGAGGCTTCTCAACAAGGAGAAGGCAACAAAGGCAAGGATGGCTATAGCCAAATGTTATATGCAAGTCGAGGTAGAGGAAGGAACTCAAGAGGAGGGCTCAAGAGAAAGAGGAAGAAGCTACAACAACACAAATTCTAGCCAACACAACTCAGAGGACAACAACAACAACTCAAATGACAACACATATGGAAGAGGTCGAGGAAGAAATAGAAGAAGGGGTCAAGGTTCATACAATCCTCATAAAGTTATAACATGCTATCATTGTGGTAAAGTAGGACATTATGCAAATGATTCTTGGCATAAGAATGGAAGGCCAAATGGAGGCAACCAAAGGAGCCAAAATAACTATGCAAGTACATCAAGTGAAGGAGACAAGCAAACCATGCTTTTCATGAAGCATGCGTACAACAACATGAGAAGTGATGACCAAAAATGGTTTATAGATTTAAGTTGTAGCAGTCATATGACATGCCAAGGAGATTTATTCACAAATCGACAAGCTCCAAGTGGAAAAATATGTGTGGAGATCGGTGATGAAACTAAACACACAATTGAGCATGTTGGAGAAATCAAGCTTGGAGACAAGAAGGTATTGATTGATGTTCTTCATGTTCCTTCTATTGCTAAGAATTTGATTTTGGTTGGACAATGGTGGAGAAAGAATATCATGTTATCTTCAATGAAAAGGGTTGCCTTATAAAGAATCCGAAAGAAGGATTCAAGGTTGTTGCTCAAGGAACGAAAGAAGGTAGGATGTTCACTTTGGACATTCAACAACCACATGGAAAGATGATGTATATTCAATTTGGAAACAAGAGGATTGATGAAATCAATTTGTGGCACAAAAGTTTTGGGCATATCAACATTCCCAAGCTCAAGGATATGAGCAATCATGAAGTGATAAGAGGTCTTCCAAGGTTCAATGATGCTTGACTCCATGATTTATGTGAAGCATGCCAAGTAGGAAAGAAAACTCGACAACTAGTCAAGAAGAGAAACTATGTGGCAAGGAATTTCCTCGACTTGATACACACGAATGTGTGGGGACCACCACAACAGCCATCGATGGCGGTAATAGATATTTTGTCACTTTTATTGATGATCATTCAAGAAAAGTATGGATCAACTGCATAGACCTTGAGGTCTGATGGAGGAGGAGAATATTTCTCCAAAGAATTTTCGTATTTTCTTTATGACTATTTTTCAAAATTAGGTTTATTATGTGTTGTACATAAGCTTTATAATGTTTATCTGTAAGAACAACCACTTAAATGTTTTATGATTCTCATATGGAACTTGAGCACAACCAACCCACCATAACTCCATTTTTTATTGTACTTTGAGAGACGGAGTATGTAGCTTCCCAAGGCTATATTCCAAAGTTCTATTCATTAGTGCAATACTAATTCTCTTCATCTTTTGATGTTATTCAATTTCAGCTTCATCAAGTTTTTTTACAAATTTCAAAAGGCCAGAACATTCATATTCTTTTATCGCATAGAACTGAACCGTGCATGTTTTAAGTCTTATAATATCTATACATATATTGCTAAAACACATTGTAAGTGAAATGTAAATTTTGTTTTCCTTCCTCATATGGCATGTTACTATGAATATGTTTAGAATCACAAAATATAGATGTGATTCTCTTATTCAAGTAGAGCCAATACTTTCTTACATGATGAAGTCTAGGCAATCCAAAGATTTTAACTTTATTAAATTCAAGAAATTCGCACCAAACTTCTGAAATTGCTCTATAACCCTTTTTGTTCACTCTAACACCATCTCAAACCTCCTGAATTTGAGATGGTTCTAACAAAAAATTCATTTCTTTCATGAGTTGTTGAAAACTAAAACATTTTAAGCATGCGTTCTCATTCAATTTCAATACAACTCAAAATTTCTTAACATGTTTAAACCTAGCACATTTGTTACATAATCTCTTGCAACTTTCATTCTCTTTTTCTTTTTCCTAGATTTTTCAGACAAATCTAAGAAAGGGTTCATTAGTTTTGAATGCATTCTCATCCTACATGAGTTTCTTTCATTTGTTTAAAATCTTTTAACTCAAAAGTCAAACACAACAACTTTTTTCTAGAATCGATCTGAGTAATCTAAATCCCTCTCATGTAATATATTTTGTATCTAGTTTATGTATTGCATATAGTTCTTTAAAATCCTATAGCCTTGAACAATCTCCTCGTAAACCATCATCACCATTCCCTACAAATCTAATCACTTAATGAAGATTATGAAAAGGTGGATACCTTCTAGTTTATGGATCAATTAAATAGACAACTCCATATGTCCATATGGCAATATGCTTTATGCCTTCTTTGCATAATGCATCAACTTCAGAAGATTGTAGAGATCTTTGGAATACCTTTCTCATTGTTGCATACTCATGATTGATTGCAATATTGGTATGGACCTTATCACATAGAGTGTGGCTAGATGAAAGTTGAGTGAAAGTGTTTGGATTGAGGTACTCCATGGCAAAAGTGTCTAGAATTATGAGAAAGAGAGAAGCCAATTTGCTTTGGAGAGTAGCGTAAAAATGTGAAAAACATCCTAAACACACTATATAGGTAGAAGAACAAGAGGAAAAAGTTCAAATTTGTCAAAAGCTTGATGGGCACAAACTTTGAGTTGTTGAAAAATAAATCGTTTTAAGCATGCATTCTTGTTCAGTTTCAATAATTTTAAAACATCATAATGAATCATAATTTTGTTATAAAAATGTACAGCTCAAAACTGCTCAAGACATTTAAACCTAGCACATTTGTTACATAATCTCTTGCAATTTGCATTCTCTTTTTCTCCTGCCTAGATTTTTCAATCAAATCTAAAAAAGGCTTCATTAGTTTTGAATGCATTCTCAATCCTTTATGAGTTTCTTTCATTTGTTTAAAAGCTTCTAACTCAGAAGTCAAATGCAACAACATTTTTCTAGATCCTTCTAATCTAAATCCCTCTTATGTAATATATTTTGTATATAGTTTATGTATTACTGTCATCATCATCTCCTAAACATCTAATCAGATCATGAAGATTATGAAAAGGTAGATACCTTTTAGTTTGTGGATCAATTAGATTAAAAACTCCATATGTCCATATGTCAATATGATTTTTTCCTTCTTTGCATAATGCATCAATTTCATAAGATCGTAGAGATCTTAGGAATAGGGACTGGCTGGATGAGGTTCTCCATGAAAAAAGTGTCTAGAATTATGAGAAACAGAGAAGTTGGTTTGCTTTGGAGAGTAGAGTAAAAAAGTGAAGAACATCTTAAATGCTATATAGGTCAAAGAACAAGAGGAAAAAGCTCAAATTTGTCAAAAGCTGATGGGCACAAACTTTGAGTTGCTGAAAAATAAACCATTTTAAGCATGCATTCTTATTTAGTTTCAATAACTTTAAAACATCATGATGAATCATAATTTCATTAAAAAAATGTACACCTCAAAATTGCTCAACATGTTTAAACCTAGCACATTTTTTACATAATCTCTTGCAATTTTCATTCTCTTTTTCTTCTGCTTAGATTTTTCAATCAAATCTAAAAAACGCTTCATTAATTTTGAATGCATTCTCAATTCTATATGAGTTTCTTTCATTTCTTTAATAGCTTCTCACTTAGAAGTCAAACACAACACATTTTTTCTAGATGCTTCTAATCTAAATCCCTATGATGTAATATATTTTGTATCTAGTTTATGTATTGCATATAGCTCTTTGAAAAATGTTACAGCCTTGAACAGTATCCTTGTAAACCATCATCACCCTCTCCTCTAAATTTAATCAGATCATGAAGATTATGAAAAGGTGTATGCCTTCTAGTTTGTGGATCAATTAGATAGAAAACTCCATATGTCCATAATATGTCAATATGCTTTTTGCCTTCTTTGCATAATGCATCAACTGTTGATATATTTAGGTAGTGATGTGTGTGAACACACTGGGACCGTCGGGGCACTTTTTTGCCTCTTTAGGAGGTTTTCTCCCCCAGCGTTTATATACGCCTATAGTCCTAATGGGTGATTTATCTTTTGTACATTCTAGTGGTAATACATTTAGTATTGTGTGTTGTTCTCCAAGATTCCTCTTCTTCTTTGTGTTGTTCGTGTGCTTCCACAGACCTCAAACTCCAACAATTGGTATCAGAGCATTGTCAACACCCCTCCAATCGCAGTCTCAAAAAATTTCATGAGCATACTTAGGGTGATAAGCAGATCAAAAGTGCTTCGCTATGTGGTGCCAAAATCATAATTTGAGCTTGTTTCAACCTGTGAATGCTCTATCATAGTACTTGTGTAGGCAATTTCATCTTTTTTGTGCCAAAGATATATACAGGTTCCTGTTCACCTGTATAAGCACCTCAAAGTGTGCCACAGGTTTAGGGGAAGTTGTCAGTGTAGTTTTCTTCAACTTTTTCAGATACAATGTTTTTTCTGCATCAGGGTATTTTAGTTAGTGGCCATGGTTGAAAGTAGTGATGTATTCAGTATGTTCGCTGTTGAGGATAAGTTGGACGATACCAATTACCCATTATGGGCTTATATGATACGTCATGTATTGGTTACAAAAGGACTGTGGAATATTGTGGAGGATCTTGAAAAACATCCTATTACACCTAGAAACACAGTTGTTGAAGGTGATGTAGATGGCATTGAAGATGGTGATATTCTTCATGTTCCTGTTCATGTTACAGTTCTTGTTGTACCTATTACAGAGCAAATTCATTTGGATGGCAGATATGCTCAACCACATGCATTGATAGGTTTGTCTCTCAAATATGCTATTATTCCTCATATTTGTTCTTGTAGAATAGCTAAGGATGCTTGGGATACACTAATCACTTTATACTGGGCAAGGAATGGGGCTCATGTTTCTTACCTCCAAAAACAATTGGAGATTGAGCACATGAATGAAGGAGATTCCATGGATAGTTTTCTGACAAAGATCAAAGATTTGAAGGAACAGTTGATTTCTGTTGATGAAGTCTTACTTGACAGTTCACTTGTGCAGACTGTTTTGAATGGTCTTCATGATTCATATCAGAGCTTTGCTTCTACTCTTCATTTGATGATGAAAGGCAATCCAAATGCATTAACATTTGAGGAGTTAGTCGTTGTTCTGTTGTAGGAAGATCAGTCTAGGTAGAACATGTCCATGATGCATGTTGTAGATCAAGCTTTCTCGACTAGTCAGAAGGGCAAAGGTAAATGGAGCTCTTCTACTAGTAAGCAGAAATCTACTAATTATGCACAATCAAAGAAGGATGATAGAGACGAGAAGAAAACAAAAAAGCAAAAATTGTTTTGCAAATATTGTAATGGAAATGATCATGTCATAAAGAGTTGTCCAAAACTAGCTACTGAAGAGGCAAGGATGAAAGAGGTTGGAATGGTTGTTGTAGAAGCCTCTACACTCAAAACAAACTCTGCTAATCTTGTGCAGAATGAAGTATGGGCATTTACCACTGTTTTCGATTTCGCCCCATCTTCTCATGAACAATGTATGTCTGCAGTAAACTCAGATGTTTGGTACTTTGATAGTAGGGAAACCAAACATACTACCTCGTCAGGCAGTTTCTTCACTTCACTTGAGCCTCCCCTATAGGGAATACTATCACATGTGCCAACAACTCCTCCTATCTTGTCATGGGAGTTGGTAAGATCATTCTGACTACCGCTGAGGGCAGTTCTTTTACATTTCCAGATGCTTTATTTGTGCCAACGATCAAGAAAAATATGTTATCAATTTCAGCTTTAGCCAAGATTGGCTTGGTTGTGAAATTTATTGATGATAGATGTAAAATTCATAATCTATCAAATGGCGACATCATTATTGCTTCTAGAATTTTATATCTTGGGTTGTATAAGCTCGTAGATTATGCAAAATCTATGAATGATTCAACATAAGCAGTTCAAGATTCTTAGGCTATATCAGATGCAAAGCTTTGGCATGCATGCTTTGGTCACCTAAATTTTGCTACCTTGCTACACTTTCAGAAATATGAAATGGTGTCCTCTTTGCCCAAACTTGAGGCACCTTTAAACATGTATGTGAAGGCTATATTTTGGGCAAAATGCAACGTTCCTCATTCCCAAAAGATGGTTCAGTTCGAGCTACTCAAAAATTGCAACTTGTTCACAGTGATGTTTGTGCCCTTATGCAGGCACACTCTTTTGGAAACTATCTTTACTTCATGACTTTCATCAATGATTTCTCTAGGCATGCATGGGTATATCCATTGAAAGCAAAGTCCGAAGTGTTTATGTGCTTCAAACAGTTTTTGGTTTTGGTTGAAAATCTGTCAGTATATAAAATGGACACCCTCCATTCTAATCGAGTTGGGGAATATATGTCTTCTAATTTTAATGATTTTTGGCTGAACGTGGGATAAAGCAATTGTGTACAGTGTCATATACACCTCAACACAATGGAGTTGCTTAACAGAAGAATAAGCCACTCATGGAGATGGCGAGGCATATGGTCAAGAGTCAGGCTTTACCACATAGCTTTTGGCTTGAGGCTATTATGTGTGCAGCATATGTACTTAACGTGTCCCACTAAAGCATTGTAGTCTATCACTCCATATGAGGCTTGGCATGGTCATAAACCATCTGATGCTCACCTACGTGTTTTTGGTTGTCTGACATATGCATTAGTGCCTGAACAACAATGCAAGAAATTGGATGAGAAAGCAATGAAATGTATTTTTGTTGGGTACAGTTCTGAAAGAAAAGGCTATCATTTGTATCATCCATAGATTAAATGCATCTTGGTTAGTTGTATGTTTTTGCAGAAGATGTTATTCAGCCATTACGTTCATGTACTAAGGAGACATCAGTTAGCTCCACAGACATGTATGACACTTTGCTGCCTCCTTTTATAAGTGAATAGTGTAGTGCTGGTCCTAATGAGGCAACTTTGCAGCCTTTATAGGTTTCATGTGATGATGTAGATCATTCCACTTATGATGCATATTTACATGATTCACTTGTTGATGAGAAAGCTTTGCATCGGGTTGCTATGTTATGGTTGCCTCTAGTCTCTCTGATCAGAATGAGTCTATTTCGCTTGATGAAGCACAAAATGTTGAAAATTGAATGGTTGTTATGCAATCAGAATATGATGTTATCATGAAAAATGGTACCTGGTCTTTATGTGACTTGCCTCTTGGCAAGAAGGCCATTGTCACTAAGTGGTTATACAACCTGAAGCATAAGCCTGATGGAACAGCTGACAAGTATAAGGCTAGGCTTGCAAAGGGTTATGCTCAAGAAAGAGGCATTGATTTTTGATGAGACCTTTGCTCCTACATGTTGAATGACTATTGTTCATAGCATCTATGCACTTGCAGCTCATCATGGTTGGAATTTACATCAGTTGGACATTAGAACTGCATTTCTGAATGGTGACATTATATGGTTTGAAGCAAGAAGCACATGCTTGCTGGTATGAAAAAATACATGCCTACCTGATTGCATATGGTTTTGAGAACAGTCCAACTGAGAGCACCCTATATGTTAAGCGTGAAAATGATGTGCTTCTAATCATTGTTGTGTACGTTAATGACATGCTACTTACTGTCCTCATGAGAAGCATATTGCTGATTATAAGGCTGATTTGCATGCCAAATTTGAGATGTCTAATTTGGTGCATTTGCATCATTATTTGGGCATTCAATTTATGTAAGTTGATGGTGAAATGGCTTTGTGTCAAATGAAATATATTGAAACATTATTCTAGCATTTTGGGCTTGAAGATTGTAAAGCTATTGCCATTCCTATGGAGACAAGCTTACAATTGAGTCTTCATGATGATGGAGATGCAGTTGATGTTGTTCTCTATGAGAAGGCTATTGGATGCTTGATTTGCTTATGCATTACGTAGCTAGATATTCAATTTGTTATCTCACTGATGAGTAGGTTTATGCATTGCCTAGGTATCAAGCATTGGCAGGCGGTTAAGTGCATCTTTTGCTTGGATTGTTTTATCCCAAGGGAGGGATCACTACCACCCAATTTGCATGCTTTTTTTTACTCTAACTTGGCTGGTTGCTATGACACTCATGTGTCCACCAGTGGTTTTTGCTTCATGCTTGGTAGCTCCTGCATATCTTGGTTGAGCAAGAAGTAGCCTATTGTGGCCACTTCTAGTTGTGAGGTTGAGTATACGAAAACTTTCATAGTGACTATTGAGTGTGTGTGGCTCAGATGCCTTATGGTGGAAACTTTCATAGGGACTGTTGAGTGTGTGTGGCTCAGATGCCTTATGGCTTATTTGGTCAGTCTTCTGCCACCACCATCTTCACTGACAGTCAGAGAACATTGGTAGTTGTGAGGAATGTTGTGTTCCATGTTGTTGGCAGTAGTCAAAGGCATAGACATAGAGGAAGCATGTAGAGGTGGACTACAAAGAGTTATGGGGAGCCAAACAGTCATTTTTCTCAAAGAAATATACTTGATATTACTTTTTCAAAACACTAAACAATGATTTTTATCACTTTTGTACCATATGTATCGTAAAACATCCACTTTCGCAATTAGTAGCTCCATTTTGTGCAAGCTGAGGAGTCATCAAGCTTGAGGAGCTTAGGTAGAATGAGCCTATCAATTTTGGCTATTTTTAGATCTCATTTAAACCTTCAAATGCCCCCTAGAACCTATTTTTTAAGTATGTCAGTCAGTAGATGTGAAACCGATCAAAACTGGTCTAGAATCTATAAAAGGAGCTAGAGAGCTCATTTTTTAGGTTGGTTAGTGTGAGCTTAGAGAAAACTTGAGTAATTTGTAAGAGTTTTATTGAGCAATAGAGTCTATTTTCAACCTTCCATTGTGTCTTGCTTGTCTCTTACATGTGTGTGTGTGTGTGTATGTGTGTGTGCATCTCCATGTTTCTTACCATCACTTTCATTTCTTCTTGCATTCATGATCTTCATATCATCTCTTCCATGGATTGACATTAAGGAGGTGGAGCTTCTTAACGTGGTGCTTACCATTGTACTAGAGCAACACCAAATTTGGCACAGTTGTCGGGGATCGAATTCTAGCACGAATGTGTGATGGTAAGAGTATAGCCAGAATTGGCATTGGAAGGTAAAAATTTCAGTTTGTGTTGTTGTTTTTGAGTATTTTTGTGTTTTTCATCTCCTGTACACTCATCCTTCACCACCGCATCTTCATCTTCCACTCCAAAACAAATAAAAAATTTCACCATATCCACCTATCCTCCTCATTTCCCTCATTTGTGCATGCAAGAGAGAGAGAGAGAGCTTTTGAGCTTGCATGTGTGTGCATGTTTTTGAGTTTTCTTGCAGATATAGTACTCCAGAACAACAAGAGAGCTGCAAAAAGGTGAGAATGTCTACTTTCTATCAGATCTGCCATAGATGTCACACCATTGCGATGGTTTGACGAGTTTGACATTTTTGGTAAGCATGTATACCATGGCATAGAGCACACTTGCGCACATAGGAATCCACAGGTGCACCTTGAAAATTCATAATTTGGTGGACCATCGTGATGGGCTCACGCCATCCCGATTGTGTCGCACTATCGCGATTGTGTCGCACCATCGCGATTGTGTCGCACCATCATGATGGCTCAGTCAAACCATCGCGACAATTCAGTTGGAACATCACGACGGTCACTGACCATCGCGATGATCCTACCAAGCCCACACCATCATGATTGGCTCATGCCATCGCAATGACCTGCTTGCCATATCTCATTTGAGCCATCACAATGGCTCACTTGACCATCATGATGACTCGACCACATCGGACCATCACGACGACTCACTAAAGTCAGACCATTGTGACAATACAGGTACATCATCGCGACGTTCATCGAACCATCGTGATTGCTCGATCAATTTGGACCATCACGATGGGTCATCGGACCATTGCAATGCTTCAATAATTGCATGCCATTGTGACGCCTCATTTCTCGTGGACTATCACGACACTTGAACTGGACCATCGCGACGATCCCAGACCATCGCGATTTGTCCACCTCAAATGCCAAAATTAGGGTTTATTAATTTTTGCAAATCTAAGGCCAATTTTAGTGAATTTTTGAGTGATTAGGCATATTGGAGACCCCCTTTAGCTCAAATTTGGAGAAAAGCCAATCTACCTGTTTTTATCCCCGAGAGCTTGAATGTCCATAACTTTTTCATTCGAAGTCCATTTACTGGGATCTATGGCTTGTTGGAAAGCTTGTTTCAAATTCTACATGGCTTCAACTATTTTCTGTAAGAATAATGTGTGGATCTTTAGATAGTATAAATTGAAGTTGAACCATCTGTGGGGTTAGGAAACCAAGGGGGGCACTTGGGAATTTTATAAGGAGAAAAAGGGACCCTTAAAGGTGTATAGGTCAAAGTGTCTGATCATTGATTTAAGAATTGTCCAAACACTGGATTTTGACAGGTTTAGCAAGAGTCATCCAAGGGCAATCAAAGCAAGGCAGAGAGCGAATTAAGCAAGGCTTAGGAAGCACAACTTCTTGGGCATCAGAGCAATCAAAGAAGCTGACTCGAGGTTGGGAGAATACTCAACCTGCTCAATCAATTATTAGATTAGGCTAAATGTGTAGCATTGTGGATTGAATTAGGACTATGATAGGAATGCATCAAGTCTAAGAGGCTTAATTTCTCAAGTCTAAGAGCAAGATAAAAGTGTGCGAAACGAAAAACCTAAAGGAAAGAACTTAAGTCTGATGGAACAAGAACGTAAATGTACAATGAAAAGTCGATTACTGATGCATACATTGAGACGAGACAAGAATTTAAAAGAATTAAGAATAAAACAAGCGACTTAGAACAAATATGCATTGGCAATTAGAAAGTGTATTGAGAGGTCAAGGAAGAAAAATTCATGAACCTTAGATCAGGCAAGCATATAGGTAAGTCAGATCGACCAACCCTTAGATCATCGGAAGCAAGTGTAGGAACTACTGCATGTTCGTGGGCACAACAATTGAATAGCTACCCTTACGAGTTGGGCTTAGATACCAGTGAGTCAAAAATGGCTTATAGCATGGAGAGACTGGAAGGAGGGTTAAGTGTAGCATATTTGGAAAGACCCAAAGGACCCTACAGGACCCAATTAGAATACATTCGAACCAACCACCTAGATGCTCGCATCTACAAGGATGATTTGAGAAGATCCGTGGTGCAATTGCATAACCCTGACCAACCCATTGGATTGGCATGTCCAGTGGTGAAATTCGAGAGAGATCCATACCTAGATAAAGAAGGAATGATGTACATCATGAGTAATCAGCATGATCATACCAATGAGTTTGGTGTAGTTACCCCCGAGACGGAAGCAGGAACCCAAGGAAAAGAACCATTAGGAGATGAAACTAGGACACCCAGAGGGAAATCAATATTGACAAGAATACTAAACCCAGAGTGGATCCCTCAGGATAATAGAAGCATTGAATTATTCTTGAATAAGGACACTGATGAAGCATTTTGGAGATACAGAATGGAACAACCAAGTGAAGTAAGCTCCATCACCATTTACGGATTCAAGGACCCTGATATGCATGGAAAGGTAGTATATTTGGACAATACTTCAGAGAGAATGTTTGTAGTGTCAGATCATGCAAGACATGCCTATACATGGAGAGGCGAGTTAGTATTTCCTCGATCATGAGCGAATGTAAGTGCTAGTCATCAAGGTGCTGGGACATCCTCAACCCATGGTACTCAAAGAGAGAAGAACAAAGAAATGCCAAAAGTAAGTTTTACTCACCCCATAGGGAGAGATAGACCAACCATGGACACTCATAGAACGGAAAGACAAAGGGAACCTACACTGCCAGGTGGTAGAGATGACTTTCCTCTACCTAGACCCTATGAACATCCAAGAATATTGAGATAGACCAACCATGGACACTCATAGAATGGAAAGACAAAGGGAACCTAGAACGGAAAGGCAAAGGGAACCTACACTACCAGTGGTAGGAACCCAGAACTTTAGAGCAATGTGTAAGGATTTGTATAGATATTGAGGATAATTTAGGAGATGAATTGGAACTTTCAAGGGTCTACAAAGGCTCAGATATCTCATCTCAATCATCCTTAAAACTTTCTAGCTCGATAGAAAACCTAGCAGAGAAAGTGGCCCAGAGACTAGGAGTTTCTAGCAAGCAGATAACTAGATTAACAACAAAAAAATGTTGTTATACTTGTGGTGGTGATCATATGGCAAATGTGTGTCCCAATGTAACACAACTTCAAGCCAATCCTAGTGCCCAATACTGTACAATTGAGAGATGATACATGAATCACACAGCACAAGATTGTCCATATAAAAAATAGGTGGTGCAACAAAACTACCCACAAGCATACCCACAACCAGGTAGGTACCAAGGTCAATACTATGATCAGCCTCACTACTATAGGCCTCCACAAAACTACCCTTACCAAGCTCAATAGAGACAACAACATATTTTAGCTCAGTAGCCACCCCACCAACCAATGTCATTTCAATCAAATATGTTGTTGCAGAAGAAAACCTGAATAGAGCATTAGTGCCTTCTTCACTCCTGATCACTGATAGTGATCCTAACTCTAACAGCTTTGATTCTACCCATGTAGATAGTCCACCTTCTTATTAAACTGAGTCCCTAGAACATATGGAAACATATCAATATGATAGTCCACCCTTGGAACCTAGTTGGGAGCCCGACTATGCCAATGTAATGTATATGAACCCTAACCCACGACCCTAGTTGAGATAGCCAAGACCATCGGTCCCTAAAGGACCATGCTTTAGGTTCCAAGGAGATTATTTCATAAAGGATTGCCCACATCCTTTGATAGCAGGGCAAGCTCAATACTATAACATACAAGGCTTTTGTGAAGAATGTGGTAAAGAGCATATCATAAGAGATTGCCCTAAGAAACCTGCCAATGCCTCAAAAGTGACACCCATTAATGTGATAGGTATTATGCATAACTCAAATGGATCCAACCCGACATACATGCCCATCCAAGCTATAACAAGAGCCTAGGTGCTCTTGTAAAATCAAAAGCCTAATCCTAAAAAAATAATCGAGACTAGCAAAGTTGGAGAGTCTAGCAGCAGAAAGACTAACAGTTCGAAGGATTCATGAGAGAGAATCAAAAGAAAGTGGAGTAAAAAGATAAATGAATTGGAAGGACGTCTAAAGGAATCTAGAGCCAAAATCCTCGAATGGACTTCACAAGAATCAAATAAGGAGAACCCAGCTCAAAGATCAGGATCAGTTTTTAGTTGAACCCATACCTGAAAACCTAGACATGATGTTCTAAGCATACTAGGCAAGATTAAAAGAAGGACCTCATGTAGCTAAATTGAGTAAGAACTATCCAAGAGCGGACTTAGAAATTGAGAGAACTAAACTTTGCATAAAGATGGTAGAACTAGCCCAGGCCATGTTTGAAGCCTCACGTTACATCAATTGGAGTAATATAGCAAAACCAGAGTTACACTTTCAAGGACTATTGGAGATGCTAGAATACTTGATTGCTAGCAACGAGAAGAAGAACCTGTAGAGGAACCCTATTAAGCTAGAGACACAGGAAGTTAATGTACCATCATGGTCTCAAGTACCAAACACAGTGTGTGAAGAAGCCTTTCTTCCATACATAAGTATTCACAAGAGTTTCTAAGAGAAATGGAGACGAGAGCAAGAAACTAATCCCCCTATTCAAGAGATTGATGATTTACAAGAACAATTTCCCTAAGACATACCCTCTATTTATGACAATGTAGAGGAAGAGCAATGTAGTGAAAAAACGGACTTTGAATCTAACTCCTTACCATTAGGGGAAAAAATGGCCAAAAAAGGGGCGTGTAAGGATTTTAGTTATTTTTCCTTAATCTAGATTAAGGTTGTCAAATCATTTTTAAAAATTCCATGTAAGCTCGTTTAAAATGTATCTTATGCAAATTTTGAAGAAAGAGAAACTCGTGTGATAATCATGAAAAGTTTGTGTGATATCTTACGTCTCGAAGTTTGGGCTCATCGAGTGCTCATCAAAATTCAAATTTTCCTCTTGTGCACAGACCTATATAATGTGTGCTTATGATGTTTTGCACTTTTTTACTCAACCCAAACACTCTCATTGAGCTTTCAACCAGCCAAAATCATTGTGATAAGTTCCATATCAAGATTTTAGTTAGTCATGAATATGCAACGACAAGAAAGGTATTCCGAAGGGCTCTTCAACCTTCTGAAGTGGATGTATTGCGGAAAGAAGGAAAGAAACATATCGACATATGGGCAGATGGATCTAATTATCCAATTGATCCACAAATTGGAAGGTATCCCCCGTTTGATAATCTTCATGATCTAATTAGATTTGTAGGAGATTGTGAGGATGGTTTACGAGGCAATTGTTCAAGGCTTTGGGAGATTTCAAGGAATTATGTACAATACATAAACTATTTACAAAACACACTACATCAGAGGGATTTACATATGAGGGAGCTAGAATACAAATTATCCACTTTATCTTCCCAGTTAGAATCTTTCAAAAAAATGAAAGAAACTCCTATAGGTTTGAGAATGCGGTCAAAACAAGTAACACCTTTTCTAGATTTGACTGAAAAATCTTGCCAAAAGAAGAAAAGAATGAAAATTGTAAGAGATCATGTGATAAATGTGCTAGGTTTCAATATGTTCAACAGTTTTGAGTGCAGTGAATGAATAGATAGATAGGTGGATATATAGATATATGAATACATGAATGGATAGATAGATGAATACATAGTAGATACATAGTTAGAGAGATGAATAAACATATGGATAGATAGATGAATACATAGTAGATACATAGTTAGAGAGATGAATAAACATATGGATAAACATAAATATATAGATAGTTACATAAATATATGAATAGATAGATAGATAGATTTATAGATAGATAGATAGATAGATAGATAGATAGATAGATAGATGGATAGATAGATAGATAGATAGACAGACAAACAGACAGACAAATGGATAGACAGACAGACAGATAGACGGACAAATAGATAGATAGACAAACAGACAGACAGACAAACAAACAGACAGACAAACAGACAGATAGACAGATATATATATATATATATATAGATAGATATATAGATAGATAGATAGATAGATAGATAGATAGATAGATAGATAGATAGATAGATAGATAGATAGATAGATAGATAGATAGATAGATAGATAGATAGATAGATAGATAGATAGATAGATAGATAGATAGATAGATAGATAGATAGATAGATAGATAGATAGATAGATAGATAGAAAGGTAGATAGATAGATAGATAGATAGATAGATAGATAGATAGATAGATAGATAGATAGATAGATAGATAGATAGATAGATAGATAGATAGATAGATAGATAGATAGATAGATAGATAGATAGATAGATAGATAGATAGATAGATAGATAGATAGATAGATAGATAGATAGAAAGGTAGATAGATAGATAGATAGATAGAAACGTAGATAGATAGATAGATAGATAGATAGATAGATAGATAGATAGATAGATAGATAGATAGATAGATAGATAGATAGATAGATAGATAGATAGATAGATAGATAGATAGATAGATAGATAACATTAATAAAAATGATGCAAACTTATGTAGATAGATAGATAGATAGATAGATAGATAGATAGATAGATAGATAGATAGATAGATAGATAAATGATTAAAGACAACATAAATAAAAATGATGCAAACTTATGTAAGAGACACATATGCAAACCATAACATATGTATGATACATAACAAACATTATAACATTAAAAAATGAAAAAAGAAATAATGCATGAATGCTATGCTGAAGTAGCTCACATGACTCTTGCTCTTTGTCGTGCGCTTTGCTTTGCTTTGCAATTTTTTATCTAAAAAATCACTCGAGTGAGCAACTTTCGATGAATGCTTTTTTATCAAAATTTTTTCATATAAAGAAAGAAATGCCACCTATTGTTTTTGGAGATCCCCAAATAAACCAACTATATTCTGTATTTTTCTTTTATTTGGTCAAATAGATGCAACATAGGTACATCCATTTGTACCTTTGAACACATCCAATCTTGTTTAACCCCTACTTTGTGGGATATAGAGGGGTCCCATGGGTACTATGCACATGCTCACTTGTACTTTCAATTAATTCAAGCATATCAGGGAGAGTGGCCTTCAGAAAAACTTTCTCTTTAAAAAAAACTAAGTGTAGTAAGATACTCTTACCTGGGTGGGCAGATAATAACCTTTTGAGCCCAAAGATGCTCCTCAATAAGCCAAGACAATGGATGTGTCCAAATCAACCTTACTCTACCTTTCTATCGACCTCAATTAATTGGAATTATATTCTTATGTGTTGCCTAGAAAGAGTCACTATCACAAGATTCAATTTTCATCCCTCACGCTTTGTATCGTCTCTAATTAGCTTGAGAATACATGTCTCTATGCTAGATTTTTGCCTTGGTGAACAAATTTATTACCTAACTATCTTCTCTTACCCCAATTAGATTTTCAAGTCCAACTATTCACGTTATGTGGACATCTCAATAATGAAAACAGTACTCTTTTGATTAGTAATGAGGTTTTTTGATAGGGTGCTCCTATTGTTTTTATTGCCTCGCCACTACACATCCAAAAATTGCTTATATCTTCAGCTATGTAAGAAAGAATTTTGATCCTTTCCAAATTACCCATGTTTTTCAATGCTTCTCTCCAATGTATGTCCATCAGAACAATACCATGCTGCTTCAACGTGCTAACTCTGCAATCTTTAGCTAGTCAATTCCTGCACTTCTTCATCACTACTTCTACACTAGTTTGATGAAACTTATTTATATCACGGTAGCGATAGCGGTAGCGATAGCGGTAGCGATAGCGGTAGCGATAGCGGTAGCGATAGCGGTAGCGATAGCGGTAGCGATAGCGATAGCAGTAGTAGTAGTATCGATAATCATGGTAGTGATAGCAATAGTAGTTGTAGCGATAGTAGCAATAATCGTAGTAGTGGTAGCGATAGCAGTAGTAGTGGTAGTAGCGATAACGGTAGTAGCGATAGCGGTCACGGTAGTAGCAATAGCAGTAGCAATAGTAGTGACAGCAGTAGCGGTAGTAGTAGTGATAGCGATAGCCATAGTGAAAGCGATAGCGATAGCGTTAGCTGTAACAATAGCGCTAGCGACGGCGGCGTCAGTGGTGGTAGTGGTAGCGACAGTGGCAATAGCAGTAGCGGCAATAGCGACAGTAGCGATAGCAGCGATAGCGATAGCAGTAGCGGTGGCGGTCGTCGCCGCCGTTGGTGGCTGCGGCGGCGGCCGCGGCGGTGGCAGCGGCGGTGGCGGCGGCGGCAGGAGCGGCCGCGGCGGAGGGAACGGAGGGAGCGACGGTGGCGGGAACGGAGGGAGCGGCGGGAGCGGCGGCAAGAGCGGCGACGGCGGGAATGGCGGGAATGGCGGGAGCGGCGGGAATGGCGGGAGCGGCGGGAATGGCGGGAGCGACGGCAGCGGGAGCGGCGGGGGCGGGAGCGACGGCGGCGGCGGGAGCGGCGGCGGCGGCAAGAGCGGCGGGAGCGGCGGCGGCGGCGGGAGCGGCGGTGGCGGCGAGAGCGGCGGGAGCGGCGGCGGGAGCGGCGGGAGCGGCGGGAGCGGCGGCGAGAGCGGCGAGAGCGGCGGCGACGACGGCGGGGGCAACGGCGGCGGGGGCGGCGACGGCGGTAGCGGCGGCGGTAGCGGTAGCGGCGGCGGTAGCGGTAGCGGCGGCGGTAGCGGTAGCGGCGGCGGTAGCGGTAGCGGCGGCGGTAGCGGTAGCGGCCGCGGTAGCGGTAGCGGCGGCGGTAGCGGTAGCGGCGGCGGTAGCGGTAGCGGCGGCGGTAGCGGTAGCGGCGGCGGTAGCGGTAGCGGCGGCGGTAGCGGTAGCGGCGGCGATAGCGGTAGCGGCGGCGGTAGCGGTAGCGGCGGCGGTAGCGGTAGCGGCGGCGGTAGCGGTAGCGGCGGCGGTAGCGGTAGCGGTAGCGGTAGCGGTAAAAGTAGCGGCGGTAGTAGCGGTAAAAGTAGCGGCGGTAGTAGCGGTAGTGGTGGCGGCGGTAGTAGCGGTAGTGGTGGCAGCGGTAGTAGCGGTAGTGGTGGCGGCGGTAGTAGCGGTAGTGGTGGCGGCGGTAGTGGTAGCGGCGATAGTAGCGGTAGCGGTAGCGGTAGCGCGGTAGTAGCGGTAGCGGTAGCGGTGGTAGTAGCGGTAGTAGCGGTAGCAACGGTAGCAGCGATACCGGTAGTAGCAGCGGTAGCAACGGTAGCGGCGGTAGTGTTAATAACGGTAGGAGCGGTAGTAGTGGTAGCAACGGTAGTAGCCATAGCATTAGTAGCGGCAGCAGCAATAGCAGCAGTAGCAATGGTAGTAGCAGTACCAGTGGTAGTAGCGGTAGTGTTAGTAGGGGTAGCATTAGTAGCGGTAGCAGCAGTAGTAGCAGTAGCATTAGTAGCGGTAGCAGCGGTAGTAGCGATAGCAGTAGCGTTAGTAGCGGTGGCGGTGGCGGCAGCATTAGTAGTGGTCGTAGCGACGACGGTAGCATTAGTAGCGGCCGCAGCGGTGACGACGATAGCGGTGGCGATAGCGGTAGTGGTGGTGGTAGAGGAGACGGTGGTGGCGATAGCGACAGCGACGACGACGATGGTGGCGGCGATGACGGCGGTAGCGGCGGCGACGACGGTAGCGGCAGCGGCGACGACGATGGTAGCGACAGTAGCGACGGCAGCGGCATTAACGACGGCAGTAGTGACGATAGGAGCAGTGGCAGTAGCGATGGTAGGAGGGATGGCGATGACGGTAGGAGCGGTGGCGGCGACAATGGTAGCAGCAGTGGTGGCGGCAACGGTGGCGACGACAGCGGTGGCGGCGGCGATGGTAGTGGCGATAGTTGCGACAATAGCGATGGCGGTTGTGGTGATGATAGCGACGGCGGTGGCGGTAGCAGTAGCAATAGTGGTGGCAATAGCAGTGATGGTAGCGGCAATGGTAGCCGTAGTAGCGGTAGTAACGGTAGTAACGGTAGTAACGGTAGTAACGATAGTAGCGATAGTAGCGGTAGTGGTAGTAGCGGTAGCAGGGATAGCGGTAGCGGTGGCAGTAGTGGTGGCAATAGCAGTGGCGGCGGCGGCGGCGGTGGCAGCGGTGGCGGTGGCAGTGGCGGTAGCAGTGGCAGTGGCGGTAGCGGTAGCAATAGCGGTAGCGGTGGTAGCGGTAGTTGCGGCAGTTGCGGTACTTGCGGTACTTGCAGTAGTAGCGGTAGTTGTGGCAGTTGCGATAGTTGCGATAGTTGCGACAGTAGCGGTAGTTGTGGCAGTTGCGATAGTTGCGATAGTTACGACAGTAGCGATAGTTGCGATAGTTACGATAGTTGCGATAGTTGCGACAGTAGCGGTAGCGGTAGGGGTAGTAGCAGCAGTAGTGGTAGTGGTAGCGGTAGTGGTAGTAGCGGTAGTAGCGGCAGTAGCGATAGCGGTAGTAGCAGCGGTAGTAGCAGCAGTAGCGATAGCGGTAGTAGCGACAGTAGCGATAGCGGTAGTAGCGACAGTGGTAGTAGCAATAGTAGCGGCAGTAGGGGCAACAGTAGTAGTAATAGTAGCGACAGTAACGATAGCGGTAGCGATAGTAGCGGTAGTAACAGTAGCGTTAGTAGCGGTAGCGTTAGTAGCGGTAGCAGTAGTAGCGATAGCGATAGTAGCGGCGGCGGCGGCGGTAGTGGCAGCGGTAGCGGTAGCGGTAGCGGTAGCGGTAGCAGTAGCGGTAGCGATAGCAATAGCGGTAGCGGTAGCGGTAGTGATAGTAGCGGTAGTGGCAGTAGCGATAGCTGTAATAGCGGCAGCGGTAGTAGCGGTAGCGGTAGCGATAGCGGTAGCAGTAGCGGTAGTAGCGGTAGCGGTGCGGTAGCGGTAGTAGCGGTAGCGGTAGTAGCAGTAGGAGTAGCGATAGTAGTAGTAGTGATAGTAGCGATAGCCGTAGTAGCCAATAGCAATAGTAGTGGTAGCGATAGTAGCGGTAGCGATAGTAACGATAGCGATAGTAGCGGTAGCAATAGCAGTAGCAATAGCAATAGTAGTAGCAGTGTAGTAGTAGTAGTAGTAATGGGAGTAGTAGTAGTAGTAGTAGTAGTAGTAGTAGTAGTAGTAGTAGTAGTAGTAGTAGTAGTAGTAGTAGTAGTAGTAGTAGTAGTAGTAGTAGTAGTGGTGGTGGTGGTGGTGGTAGTAGTAGTCATGGCAGCGGTGGTGGGGGTAGTGGTAGTTGTAGTAGTAGTACCAGTAGGAGTAATAGTACTGGTAGCAATAGTAGTAGCAATTGCAGTAGAAGTAGTAGTAGCAATAGCACTAGTAGTAGCACTAGCAATAGTAGTAGAAGTAGAAGTAGCACTAGAAGTAACGGTAACAGTAGCAATGGCAATAGCACTAGTGGTAGCAATAGAAGTAACAGTAAGAGTAGCAATAGCACTAGCAGTAGCACTAGCAATAGTAGTAGCAGTAGAAGTAGCACTAGAAGTAGCACTAGAAGTAACGGTAATAGTAGCAATGGCAATAGCACTAGTAGTAGCAATAGAAGTAACAGTAAGAGTAGCAATAGCAATAGCAGTAGTAGAAGCAGTAGCAGTAACAGTAGGAGCAGTAGCAGTAACAGTAACAGTAGTAGTAGTGGTAGTGGTAGTGGTAGTGGTAGTGGTAGTGGTAGTGGTAGTGGTAGTGGTAGTGGTAGTGGTAGTGGTAGTGGTAGTGGTAGTGGTAGTGGTAGTGGTAGTGGTAGTGGTAGTGGTAGTGGTAGTGGTAGTCGTAGTGGTAGTCGTAGTCGTAGTGGTAGTGGTAGTAGTGGTAGTAGTGGTAGTAGTGGTGGTGGTGGTGGTGGTGGTAGTAGTAGTAGTAGTAGAAGTAGTAGTAGTAGTAGTAGCAGTAGTAGCAGTAGTAGCAGTAGCAGTAGCAGTAGCAGCAGGAGCAGGAGGAGTAGCAGCAGTAGTAGCAGTAGCAGTAGCAGTAGGAGTAGCAGTAGCAGTAGCAGTAGCAGTAGCAGTAGCAGTAGCAGTAGCAGTAGCAATAGCAGTAGCAGTAGCAGTAGCAGTAGCAGTAGCAGTAGCAGTAGCAGTAGCAGTAGCAGTAGTAGTAGTAGTAGTAGTAGTAGTAGTGATGTTGCTACTACTATTGCTATTGTCAATACTACTACTATTGATTCTACTTTGATTATTATTGATCCTACTCTTGTTATTATTTTTCTTAATAGTAATAATAGTAGGAACAATAGTATTAGCAATAGTAGTAGTAATAGTAACAAGAATGATAGTATACAAGGTGTAGGTGTGTATATAAGATCCTCTAGAGAAGAAGAAATGGAGAAGAAGAAGTGCAATCTTAAATATAACAAAAAGTCACACTCTGAATAGTTGTATCTGAATAATAGTTCTTTATTATGTGGTATGAAGAAAATGGCGTATACAAGGAGTGACCATCAGTTGGTATGAAGACCACATGCACATGATGGTAGCATACACACCTACAACAAGAGCAAAGGAATCAAACACATAGACACCACCATGCATGCAGACATACACTCACCAATAGGCAAGAGGAATGATGCTCCAAGAAGCTCTCTCTAATGCAAAATTCTAAGTACAATGATCAAAAGAGTTTTCAGCTCTAACAAAGTGACCCTAACAAATGAGATCTCTTTCACTTTTATAAACTTTCTAAGAGCTTTGTCCACATTGTAGTGTCCGACTTAGATTTAAAAATAGTGTCTAAAAGCCATTTGGAGGTCAAAGTGGTGTCGCAAAAATAAAAATTTTGGTGTGTCTATTATTCTATGACCAAAAAGCTCTAACACTCTTTTAGATTTTCCCTGATTTATGAGAAAAATAGCATTTTATGACAAAAAATAGGCATTTTTACATAGGAATTAGGTAGAAAATGGGAAATAGGCTATTCTAAAGGGAATTTAGGATAGGAAAAAATGGTAGCCTCTTTTATTCTTAACTTCCATGCTTGAGCTTTCCTTTTACCACATTCTTCATCCCTTTGACTGAGCTTTGACCCCTTAGAATGGTGCTTTTTAGACAAACTTTTGAGCTTCCTCCAACATTCCCCCTCGCTTTCTGACATTTGTAAAATACATATTTGTGGTGTCAGGGATGAGTGTGGGTGATGATGCATGAATGCTAGGTGTTGAATGTTGGCATCATAGTATATTATTTGGCATATGGAAAATCTTTTAAAGAGGTAGATTGCAACTTTTTGGAGACTAATTTTTATTTTTTTAATATCTTTTATGTGTATCCTTGAAAAGAAAAATAAGTGATGTGCTAAAGAAAACAAAAAACTATGAAATGAGGGAGTGCATGAGTGATTTATGACCCTTTAGAAACAGAATACAAGATGGATGGAAAATAATGAAAATAATATAGATCGAGAATGAAGGTTTTTGCATGTTGTGGTAAATAAAAGGAAAATAAAATTACTTCCATGACTCAATAATAGAAGAAAAAGTTATTAGACACCAGTTGTGGAAGTAGTCATAAGGGGATTACTTAGTGAAGTGCATAGGTATCAGACAATAATGTCTAATGCATGGCCTTGTAGGGTGGCCATATTAATGCAACTTTGATTTTCTTTTTGAGAAAATATGAAAATGATGTGGGTCTTCAACGATGTGGTCAAGGGTTATCTGTCAAAGAGGATGCCTAAGATATGGAAGTGGGAATTTTTCTTTTCTTTCTTTTTTTTTCAAAATTTTTTATATCAGCCTTGATAAGGCATACAATCCATAAGATGGAAAAATTTTCACTTGTTGATAATGCTTGCAGATGTCTTCCCCCTCCCTAAATTTTTTGCTAGGTTGGAAGCTAAAGACAACAAGAGCTGATTTCTTGTTTAACGATCATTCACCATCACATTGGGATTTATGAGTAGTTCCACTTTTCTCCTCAAGGGTGCTGAGAACCTTCAAAACTTATTGTGAGGGGAAGAGACCTAGTTAAGGTAAATCACAATGGCCCCTATCATGTAGAACTCGTTCTCCACATCCTTTTAATTTGCAGTACGAAGATAGCACCAAGGAAAGGGTGTGGTTGATTATTCATTCCTCACAATTTCTTCTTGTTTGGTCTCTTCCTATTAATTGTGTATTCCAAACCATTTTACTTGAATTTATGTCTTATTAAACACAACACACATTTGACGGAAAGCTCCACTAATTGATTGCTTGAAGACATTGTGGTGATGTGGAAAGGGGAAGACTCCACACCAAATATGCCATTGTACAATGTTGAGATGAAAACCAAATCTCTCTAGATGGGATAATTTTGAGTAGCATGCATCCCCTCAACCAAGTTGCACTTTGGGATATAGCACCCAACCGCTTGTGGAGACCTTGTTGTGATGTGGCCCATTAATAGCTAGACTTCTTGTAATTGTGATGAGTTACGAGCAACATTTGGAGAGCTCATAGTGACATGGTCCTCCGATGCACTAGTTCCTCAATAAAGATGGTTGCTTGTGGTCAATCAGGTGGGCCTAGTGATTGATTCTTAGTTAGTAGTATTCAACATCTATGTTAGAGACAACTATTGATAGTTTCCTTGAAAGGAATATGTAAGTAATAAAGTGAGATATGCATGTGTTCTTTCCTCACTTACAAGGTTTCTCGTGTGCATAGGTTTGAAAACTTGTGTTATGCAAGCCTATGTAATGTGGCCCTACATAGAATGTGTACTTGAAGTGAAATTGATCCCAATGGTGCAAGAGACAAGGTTGTGTGTTAAAGCACTTGGTTATCACATGACTAAGTGACTTGATAGACAAGGTCAATATGCTTTTTCTCTTGTATAATTAGACTTGAAGCATTGGGTGACTAGTGTTAGTTTTTATAGGATAAATAACAAATTTGTACATATATACAAGGATTTTTCCCCTTTCTAAGCATATGCATACATTCCAAGAGTGTGAGATGCACCTTTATCATGATACTCTAAAGAGCAATGCTTTTAGTGTTGGATTTTGAGGTTTGAAGAAGCACACAAACAAACAAGGAAGAAGAAGAAGCTTGGAGCATAACACAATACTAAACGTATTACCAAGTGAATATACAAAGAAAAATCACCCGTTAGGGTTACAGGCATATATACAAGTCGAGGGGAAAATCCTCCTAAAGAGGAAAAAAAGTGCCCCAGTGTTCCTAAATCTGTTCATACACATCACTACCAAAATATATCAACAAATCCCCCTTGGGAATGATGCGGTGAATAAGGAGATGGCACTCATGTATAAGGAAGTTCCAAGCTATGTGGAAAAATGCCAATCCACATAAGAGCCCATAGCTTTGCAAAAAGCTTGAAACTTCTCCCTAGGTAGGGCCTTTGTGAGAAGGTCTACAATGTTATCCTGTGTGGGCACATAAGCCAAATTGATCTCTCTAGCAAAGAACCTCTCCCTCAGATAATGATAGTGCATATCAATGTGCTTTGTGCGAGCATGGAACATTGAGTTCCTCACAATTGCCAATGCACAGTGAAAATGGTGGTGGCAAAAGACTGACAAACATCCAAATCATCCAAAAGATGATTGAGCCACACACACTCAACAATCCTTGTGAAAGTTTCCCTATACTGAGCCTGACAACTAGAAGTGGCCATAATATGCTACTTCTTGCTCAACCAAGATATGCATGAACTACCAAGCATGAAGCAAAAGCCACTAGTGGACACACAAGTCTCATAGCAACTAGCCTAGTCTGAGTTAGAAAAAGCATGTAAATCTAGTGGTAATGATCCCACCTTGGGATAACACAATCCAATTATCCAAGAAACACTCTGGTAGCAAAAGATGTGTTTAATTGCTTGCTAATGTTTGGCACCTAGGCAATGCATAAACTTGCTCATCTGGGAGAACACAAACTAAATATCAAGCTGAGTTATGCATAAGCAAATAAATCACCCAACATTTTGTTGATAAAAAACAACATCAAATGCATCCCCAGCATCATAAAGACTCATCCATAAACCAATTTCCATGGGAGTTGCAATAGGTTTGTAATATTCAAGGCTAAAATACTATAACAATGTGAATATATTTTCTTTGACACAAAGCCATTCCCCCATCAACTTGCATAAAATCAATGCCCAAATAATGATGCAAATACCCCAAATTTGACATCTCAAAAGAAGCATGCAATATCAGCCTTAAATTTAGCAATATGCTTCTCATTAGGTCCAGTGAGCAGCATGACATCAACATATACAATGATGATCAGAAGTACATCATCTACATGCTTAACATATAAGGTGATCTCAGTTGGACTATTCTCAAAAACATGTGCAATTAGGTAGGCATATATCTTTTCATGCCAAGCAGGTGGGTGCTTTCTTCAAATCATATAATGCCTTTTCTAGCTTGGACATTTTGTTTTCATGTCCTTTCTGTACAAAACCACAAGGCTGAAATACATACACTTCTTCATGTAAGTTACCATTCAAAAATGCAATTTAAATGTCCAATTGATGTACATTACAACCATGATGAGCTGCAAGTGAACAAATTCTATGAACATTGATCAACCGGCATGTGGGAGCAAAGGTCTCATCAAAATCAATGCCTCTCTGTTGAGCATAAGCTTTGGCAACAAACCTAGCCTTATACATGTCAATTGCTCCATCAAGCTTGCATTTTAGCTTGTATACCCATTTAGTGACAATGTACCTTTTGTTTGGAGGTAAAGACCAAGTACAATTCTTCATAATAGGATCATATTTTGAATGCATAACAACTATCCAATTTTTTTTTTATTTTGTGCTTCATCAAAAGAAACATGTTCATTCTCATCACAAAGACTAGAGGCAACCATTGCATAGCAATTTGATGCAAAGGAAGCACAATGAGCCTGAACGGGTATGATATGACAAAGGTACATCTAATTTTCTATCTCTTATAGTCTACCAACCATTTAGGCATAGTTTTAGCCTCTTCTATGTAAGCTCTCACATCGATGAGTGCATCATGTAAATCTGCATGAGAAATGGAATGATCTGCATCAACATGTGGAATCTCTAAAGGCTAATTTCAGCAAGTGTCCTCTAGGGTAAGCAATGCTTCCATAGTGAAAATCTTACAATAAATCTAGTGGCACCCTATCTCGAAAGTTAGGAGGTATTTATGAGCAATATATTGTGATTCTTGTCCCATTGCTCTCCTACCTAGGATGGTGTTCCCATCTTGAACTATTTGTGATCCTTTGTCTCCTCCAATACCCAATGCCATATTGTGTTTGTCATGCTTGAAAACTACAATGATTTTCCTTAGAATTAAAGAAAAGAAAGTGATCATTGTGTAGGTGGAAGTGTTTCATTGTGCATGAACCTTGTGTAGACCTTATGATCGTTAAGCATTACAAAAAATTTAAAACATATCATGCAACTGGTATATGATGTGATTTGTATCATCCATGTGTTGAATCAAGACTTCGTGCATAAGCCTTTTGAGCTTAGAAACAAATCAACCTAAAAAATAAAAAATGAAACACTAAAACTCACTAAAAACTAATAAAATCCAAAGTATGTACAGGTTTGATTTCTTTTTTTATTCCACCTCCTTGGAGGTGTGTGTATGCATGCATAGATTATAAAATATTATTTCCTTATGTACATTCATATAATTTACCCTTATTCATGCATACTTTAAGTGAATTTTGACTATGGTGTAATGAGATGAGGTCCTTGACAATACATCAAGGGGATTTTGAGGATGAAGCTTATCTTCCTCTCTTGGTCAGTGAATATGTGTTTGAGTTTTCTTATGATTTATAGTGTGATATGTGATTGGTTTATGTGTTGAGTGATTTTTGGAAAGAAGGGAACTCCTACTAGATTTTGTTATCGTCATAGCCTTTAGTCTTCAAGTTAGTTGGGTGCAATTAGTTGTTAAAGTTGAGATTGCCTATTCTTCCTTTCCTCACCTACTTTTAGTGTCTGTTTCTACTCTTGAACCAAGGTTATCTTGTTCCATCTTCTTTGGAGCTTCCCATGATCATTGCTTTGGTATCAACATCTTTGAGTTATGGCCTTGAGTTTCTATGATTCTTTTTGGAACCCAAAGTTGACAAGCTACTACTTGGCTCTTCCCTTTTTTGTCTCTCCCGGTATGCATAAGTTGATTCTATGTGTGTTCTTGTTGTAGCTTGAAAACATGTCTTTCAATTGATTCACGCATTTGAGATGGTAAAGGGAACGACCCTTTTACCACCTATACCTACTTCTTTCTTAGATTTGTACTTTAAGAAGTTTGTTGTTTGTTGATTGTCTTCTTGTGTGAAACTTCTCTAGTCAGTTCATTATGAATATTTTGATCTCGCATCCTAGATTGAAGCCAAATTTTATATTGATGATATCTAGTCCCTTTTAGAAGATTCATTGTTTGGTGTGAGAAGATATTGGTGAGATATCCTCGAATAGGAATGCATATGCATACAAGAATGCATGTATGCATATGCATACAAATATGCATATGCGTACACGCATGCACATGCATACATGCATGCATATGCGTACAAGACTGCATATGCATACAAGCATGCATATGCATACATGCATGCATATGCATACAAGCATGCATATGCATACAAGCATGCATATGCATACATGCATGCATATGCATACATGAATGCATATGCATACATGCATGCATATGCATACATGCATGCATATGCATACAAGAATGCATATGCATACAAGAATGCATATGCATACAAGAATGCATATGCATACATGAATGCATATGCATACATGAATGCATATGCATACATGAATGCATATGCATACAAGCATGCATATGCATACATGAATGCATATGCATACATGAATGCATATGCATACATGAATGCATATGCATGTATACATATGCATACAAGCATGCATATGCATACAAGCATGCATATGCATACAAGCATGCATATGCATACAAGCATGCATATGCATACAAGCATGCATATGCATACATGAATGCATATGCATACATGAATGCATATGCATACATACATGCATATGCATACAAGCATGCATATGCATACAAGCATGCATATGCATACATGAATGCATATGCATACATGAATGCATATGCATACATGAATGCATATGCATACATGCGTGCATGAATGCATATGCATACAAGCATGCATATGCATACATGCATGAATCATATGCATACATGCATGCATCATATGCATACATGCATGCATCATATGCATACATGCATGCATCATATGCATACATGCATGCATATGCATACAAGCATGCATATGCATACATGCATGCATATGCATACATGCATGCATATGCATACATGAATGCATATGCATACATGAATGCATATGCATACATGAATGCATATGCATACAAGCATGCATATGCATACAAGCATGCATATGCATACATGAATGCATATGCATACATGCATGCATGTGCATACAAGAATGCATATGCATACATGCATGCATATGCATACATGCATGCATATGCATACATGCATGCATATGCATACATGCATGCATATGCATACATGCATGCATATGCATACAAGAATGCATATGCATACATGAATGCATATGCATGTATACATATGCATACAAGCATGCATATGCATACATGAATGCATATGCATACAAGAATGCATGTATGCATATGCATACAAATATGCATATGCGTACACACATGCACATGCATACATGCATGCATATGCATACAAGCATGCATATGCATACAAGCATGCATATGCATACATGAATGCATATGCATACATGCATGCATATGCATACATGCATGCATATGCATACAAGCATGCAAGCATATGCATGTATACATATGCATACAAGCATGCATATGCATACATGAATGCATATGCATACAAGCATGCATATGCATACATGCATGCATATGCATACATGAATGCATATGCATACAAGCATGCATATGCATACATGAATGCATACATGAATGCATATGCATACATGAATGCATATGCATACATGAATGCATATGCATACATGAATGCATATGCATACATGAATGCATATGCATACATGAATGCATATGCATACATGAATGCATATGCATACATGAATGCATATGCATACAAGCATGCATATGCATACAAGAATGCATATGCATACAAGCATGCATATGCATACAACATGCATATGCATACAAGCATGCATATATATACATTGGATGAGATGAGATCTTCACATTGCATCAGATGGGATCTCCACGTACACCTTGGGGTGCGCATGATCATGACGAATCAAAGATATATCATATCCGTAATGGAGCTCCAGTTATGGATGCGGCCAGATAGTCAATGCGTAAGCGCATTCGACAACTCTGATCCATCGAATTCGGTCATTCAATAATGTTAAAATGGACCGAACAGGATAGGGACTCTAAAAATCATATCACACAATGAGTACCGGCCAGCACCTGGGAATCCTATTGTAAGTTCCAAATGGATTCAACATACGGCATGTGAGGTAATGTCTCATCGACGATCCGAAGCTCGCGATGCTTTTAGAGCAGGCTTACCGAAGCGTGTATGGCTAGATGTTGAAGAATGGGAATCGATTCAAGATGAGCCGCAACATACTCCTATCGATATCGTCAAGAGAGAGATGCGGTGGCCACACGTTTAGATACAGTTGGAACGTCGCATTTAGGTAGCGGCGGATACGACAGTATGCGCTACCAATTTGTAAGTATCATGTTAATTATTGAAGTTGTTTGTGTTAAGCACATTATGTATGTTCATCTAATATTTTGCATATTTATTATAGGAGTTGGCAATGGGTCGTCCTCCGACGCAAAGTGAAGAATCATATGGATATCGACATGAACTAACTGCACTGTTACAAGACTTAGAGGGACGCGGTGCAATCGTCTCATGGAAGAATATTCGTGATTAGGTAAAGTTATATCTTGTTTTCGTGTTTTTAGTTGTTGTTTATAAATGTCATGTTAATTGGTCTTATTTTATACATATGTTTTGTTGCAGGATTGTAGGTGTAAATATTTTGATCAATGCCACAATTTTGTATCACACTCGCATACGACAATGATGTAACATAATTTTGTATTCGATTCCTATATGGAAGTGTTTTGTCACATTGCCACAATTTTGTATTACACTCCTATGTGGCAATGATGTACCATAATTTTGTATTCGATTCCTATATGGAAGTGCTTTGTCACATTTTGTATTCGATTCATATATAGAAGTGGTTTGCCACACTTTTGTACATTTTTCATTTATGGAATATACAACTTTCTGTACATGATTCATTGATCATTTTTGCTCATATAAGTTTATGTTTTGGTTGCCATTGGAGTACATAACACATGTACTCAGTTGGGCAGAGTGTATTGTCTTTTGCTAGACAACATCATGCTGTAGCAAAAGACAACACATTCTACCCAAAAAAATTTGTGCAGATAAGGTCGTCGGTATACGCGCCGGTAGCTCTAGTATGGACATTGGTATAGGCGTCGGTACGCCTAGTGCGGGCATCGGTATGGACGTCAGTATAAGCATCGGTAATACCGAGGCATATACCGACGCTTATACCGATGCTTATACCGGCTCTCATACCGGCGCCTATACCGGCGCTTTCTTTCCGATGCGTATAGCGACTCTAACACCGACGTCGCGAAGAAATCACACCCGTTCATTTGCCTCAGTAGCATCCTCGGTATACCCTCGATATATTGTAGTGTATAGTTGAACGGCATCAACTCACTACATTTGATACATCTTCTTAAAGTAGGTGTTCTCTTATACTCCGATTTGGCTTCATACTCTCCCATGTAGTTAGGAAGAGTGTGCAATCTCATGGTATCTTCATCATGAATGCGAAGGTTTTGAGCATCATCACAATGATATCCTCCAAGAGGATGCTCTTCTTGTTGTCCCACAATCATCTCATGCATATATGGGTTGGTCTTTTTTTCTCTTTCTTCCATTGAGTTTCATGAATTCTTTCCTATATTTCTTGAAGCCAAGCTTCATCCATATCTAGTATTGTCTTTTCTATCTCTACTTCCATTATTGGCACTCTAGGTATATGAGGAGTTTCTTTCAAGAATCTAATTTGATCTTGAGGTGGATCCTTACCTACCACTTGTTGTGTGAATTCTTGGAATTAATGTTTTAGAATTGTGCTATTTGGTACAAAAAGAGGCACACATTATTAGCATAGCCTGAGCAACTTCCATCATTTTCATGCACAATGCTAAGCTTTCACATTTTAGGTCTCCTCAACCATAGCACTTTTTGTGGTGCTCTAAGATAAGTTTGGTAGCTAATCTTTCTTGAGAGGGTTTTAAGAGCATTTATAAGTCTTCATGCATGGGATCTGTTAGAAGTGATCCTACTTGTTGTTTAATTTGGGCTTCGGTTCATCTCGAATTGGTATAACTTGCACAAATAATTGGACATGATTGCAAAGCGGTTCATTAAGCAACTGCAACTTTTCTTGTTCTTATTGCAAGTTTTCATTAGATCAATCATTCTTTGTTCCTGCTTGTCTTTAAAATTCTCTTTTCTTGCTTTCCATGCATGTTCTCTCTTTTTACTTGGGCACTCACTTTCATTGGTTTTATTTTCTACAATCCTTCGGTTTCGTTCCTCTTCATCTCTGCCAAATGAGCTAAATACTTTGATCTCTATTTGAACTTCCCTATGTTGCACTTGGCCTCTAGTCAATGTGTGCACGGAGACTTAAATATCATAGCATGTGTAGGCTAGTCTTATTATATTTATGATGTTTATCTGAGTAGTCAGGGAATCCCTAAAGACATGCTCCTTTCCACAATCTAGGAGAAATCCACAGAGTTCTAGTAATAAGCTAGTAATTCAAAGGATGAGGATAATCATGATAACATTGACCCACATTACATATGTAATAAGGCCCTCTTGTATGTGGCACTCTAGTCTAACTCGTAGGAAATATAATTGTGGTGTAGTACACATTAGAGTAGTTTCTCTCCTATCCTTCATTCCCTTAAGGATCTTGACCATGGTACTGGGCATCATAAGAGGAATGTTTGTCTAGTTGTAGCCCTTTGTAATAGTATTTCTCTACTCTAGGATGATCATTAGTAGGTTCTTGTATTTTTGTAGGTGGTGTTGAGAAGATAGGCACTATAGCTTTCTATTTTTTGTCTTTAAGGTTGGTATGTTTCATGAGAACAACATTTGGTGGAGGGGTTATTATCCTAGGACAAGTTGTGATCGATTAAGATCTTGTTAACCCATTTGTAGCCTAAGCACCTCATAGTATTCCCAAAAATTGTAATCTCTTAGTGGTCCACAAGGCATGTATGGATAGCCTTGGTTGATATGCAAGAGGTTGTCTCACATATTGTTAATTGTAATGACAATCAATCGTGGTGTGAGTTGTTGGTTATATTGACAATACTATTGCTTTGTTCTGTCCACGGTGTTGTTTGGGCTTTAACAAAAGTACAATTTTGTATTGGATGATCTCCTTTGGATTGATAACATCTTCTAAGTCGTTGCACAGATTGACATGCACCTTGATATGCTCAATTGCCTGATGGCTATTGAGTTCCCAATATCTTAACTACCATGTCAGTAAGCTCATCAACACAAGGTAGGTGTGATCTATTAATAAAAGAAAATTTTAATTTTGTTTGCATTGCGGAATTTTGAGATCTTTTTCTAGATTTTCTTCCAAATCTATGCAATCTTTCAGACATGCATATAGATCTTGCAAGTGCTTTACATAGAAAAATGCCCGCTGAGCAAACCAATCAAACATAGGGAAATCCATTTTTCTTGAGAAGGAAGCTCTCTATCAAGATATCTATTTACATATTGCTTGAATCTTCGAGTAGCTAGAATTACCATTTCATGACTATGTTTCTTGAAGCTATGGATTAAAAAAAGGTGTCGTGTATAACTCCTTTCTTCAAAAACTCACCAATAGACTCATCTAAAAGATGTCTAATATCTATCTAGTGGTTCAAACCAAGTCAATGTGTTTCCTACTGTGAGTCCAAAAGCTTCATGGTGGGTGAAAAAATCATTCACTTGCTCTGCTCGAAGCACTTGTTTAAATTTTGTCACATGATCATATGTATTTGTAGTTCCATCATAGGGATTTTCATGCACTTGGAAAGTTAGGAAGGTCCAATCCTTCTCCCTAAGTCTTGTCATCTTATTAATGGAAATGGGAAGATGTTTTGTTGTTTTGTTGCATTGCTTGAGGGTCAGGAGGTCTATCCATTTGGAGCTCTAAACTTAAGGTTTCCTCCTAAACCAACTCCATTTGCAACTCCAGTAGCATGAGCTCTTTCTTGAGTCTTTTGATCCTACTATGTTGGAAGGAAAATAGGTTGCCCTAGGTATTTGTGTTTTGTTTTCTACTCCTCACACACTTTCCAATACTCTTTTTGTTTGTTGTCTATGTAAATTGTCAAAAGCTCATTCTCTAGATGGTTCGATCTTTTGGACAATTATAGAACTTGGTCTTGAATCATGTGGAAATCCAAAATTCCAAAGAGCTAGGTCAACTCCTGTGACAAGGTAGACTTCTTCAAGCTTCGAATCCATAGAGTATGTTATTTAAGATGGACTTTCCATGAGGAATGGTGACTAACTCTTCCACATTAATCTAGTTCTCAACATCTAACTCCCATATTGTTGGTGGCATGATCGGAATCATTACACAACACATACATGGTAGCTTGTTTATCTAGGTAATGACCTTCTATGAACTTTATGTCGATCTTCTTCCATGGAGTAGATTTGTTGGAAGACTGTGATCTAACTAAATTGCAATTAGTTTAGCCTAGATAGACCACTACTCCACGAGCATTGGTACACACAAATTCGGCAATCTCAAATTCATGTGTACCAATGCTCATGGAGTAGTGGTCTATCTAGGAATTCCTCACCCATAGGTTGTCCTTGTGTGTAACATGCTAGCTTGTTTATCTAGGTAATGACCTTCTATGAACTTTATGTCGAGCTTCTTCCATGGAATAGATTTGTTGGAAGACTGCAATCTAACTAAATTGCAATTAATTTCATCTAGATAGCCCGCTACTCCATTAGCATTGGTACACACGAATTTGAGAGCAGTACGAGATTCACTCTCGATCCTAGATATGAATTCCTCACTCATAAGTTGTCCTTGCATGTAACTAGAGCGGGTCATAACTTCCAAGTCACTATCTAACTCATCAGACTCACTTAAAGTGAGTGTCCTAGAAGGAAATTGAGTCACATTCTATTCCTGAGATATGACTTGAACATTTAACTATTTTCATGTATAACCAATTCTAAGTGTATACTTCAATTTTCACTTTGTTTAGATCCTTATTTCCTTAGTTATCTAGTTGTTAGGATTTTTGCTTTTTTTGCATTTTAAGTGAGTTATGTGTCCAAATGACATGCAATTTGTTCCTTAGCTTCAAAATGACCAAACAAAGAGTAGCCGGATAGCTCATTTGCGAGTTCAAGTCCTCAAGTCGTGCCAACTAGTGTGATGCTTTCTTCGAAAACCCTATTTACAAGATTGGAGGGCATCAAAGGTTCTATATACTTCTAAACTCACAAATACTTAGTTCTTTCTTATTTAAGAACGCCACATCTCCTTATTTGGCTAGCTTTTTGATGAAGGTATTGTATAATGTTGCACCATCACCATCAACGCACTTGCGTTGTACACTCTCTGAATTTCATCTCTTGGAGTGAACTGTTGTGCTCTATATTTTGATTCATCCATCGAAGTCTTTATATCACTTCTTTAACTTCATATGATCAATGTGCATATTATCTAGACCATCTCTTTTCATACTATAGCGTCCGATCATCTCATAATCATTCAATCAACTGCCTATGCTTTGAATATCTTGCAGATTAATACAGTTACAGCTCATTTTATTTTTCATATTAAACAACTGTTTCCTGTGATTCTGCTCCTTCCATCATTTCTCATCGTCGGTGAACCTTTGTATACTTGTATTAGTGGCACCCTTCTCCTGACATCTGAAAATCTAATCGCACACCTGCTCAATCACATTCACACATAAGACAAAAAGTACACTAACATCTTTTATCTGCAGGTACAAATCCAATTCTCCATGAAGATTTCGCTGGGAGGACCTCTTTCAAATATTTGGGGAGTGAAATTTCACAATCTCCATAGAGATTTATTGAAGGCCAAAGAAATATGATCCCACAAAACAAATGATACTCCCACCATCAGAAGAATAATAGCAAACCATGTTTAAAAGTTGCATTAAATACCAACTGTCCACATGAAATAATAATGTTATGGTATGAATATAGCTAACCAGCTACAGTAGAATCCAGACATCTTGCTAAAGCCCCTTTTTCACCAGTCATCCAGGGATTTTTAAATCTTCCACTCTCTCATGTCAATAGCACAAGCATCCATGGTGCATATTTATCAGGCCAGAAAATTGAGCCAAACCTATCTAGAGATCAATAGACTCCCATTATTTATGCAGCAGGTGCACTGTTCAAGACATATGTTCAACATATTTGCTTCTCATCATTGCAGCCCAGTTTCTGACTCTAAAAATTATCATCGCTTAGAGTGTTAGTTATTTAGTCATTTTAGATATGAGCGTATGGCCACACAAGTCATGGAACCCACTGTATGCACATTTTCAGCTTATCCAGATTAAAGAGCCTTTATGTAATATGTTTTATATTTTGGTATACTTAATCGAGTAGTAGGACAAGTCATACACATTGGTAGCTAATCAACGTCATGTATCTGACCAACCCACATATTTCATTATCTTCCCATGGGCTGTGCTGATTATTATGCCTCTGTGCCTTCAGTTAACTCATTAGCGTTATACATTATGTGCATGGGCACCATCTTGAATGTTTTACCCCATCCACTGACAAAAACTCAGATTGCATTTCAGCAATGGTAAACGATTTGATCACTGAGTTTTCTTGCACTATACTCCATATTGGTCCCACTAGGCAAAGACCGATGCTGTCATTACTAACGAGAACATTGTGTGCATCTTTTCTAGCTACTCTGCCCGAATTGGCAAAAACTTAAATTGCACTTTTGGTGACAAAAACTTGGATACACATTGGTCTTGCTCTACGCTGATTCTTGCTCAGCCGGCCTTCTAAGTTACCTAAATTACCTTTGATGCATGTTACTTAGCTTCAAAATTCAGCCATTACTTCAGAAATTCAGCCCTTTGATGTTAGCACTGACACAAACGTGTATATTAAAGATGTAGACACTTTTCTACAAGTGTCCACGGGAACCTCTTATAGATGCATATGTTTGACAAAATTCATTATTTTTCTCTGAAAGATATTCTCTAGTGCAGTTCCTTGTAATAAAACAAGCCTTCAAACATGATCTCCCTCCTACGGTCAACAATAGACTTCACAGATTTTGCTCTCTTTGGGGTGTACAGCACAGAATTTGCAGAGAAGCAAACAGTAACACTGCTTATTTACGTTTACGAATATCAAACCATTTGGCTCAACTTTTTAGTATTAACATTTATAGAATTCAGATTTTTGTATGCCACTGGATAATCAATAGTTAATGATACCATATGTAAGGCTCTCCAGAGCAGTGGTAATTGTTCAATAACAACCAGAAAATCATAACTACATGCATATCTCTGTTAACATAAAAAAATCAGAGAGAAATTGACTAATCCATTCTAATGCATTGAGAAGCAACTGCATATCCGCATATGAATATCATGATTCATGTGGCTTCAAGATTGAAGCATAACAAGCATAATAACACTAAACATCGAAAAATAGAACACCACAAAAGGACTCAACACCAACAATTTCTTCTCCGGGGATTCCGGAAGGATCCTAATCCAAAGGGTGAAGTGAGCTGCTATTGAATGCAATTATTCTCATCACGTCGTAGACATAATTACAAAATTAGTGACATATCATAGGATGGTACTACCAAAGTGAATCCAAATTTCTGAACTTGAATCTAGTGGATTGATGTATATATCATAATGTGTTGGAGATGGGGAAAAACCAATTTCTAACCCTAGCCGCACAAAAAGAGGATGCCCAAATAACCCCTCAAGCCATTGTCATTCAGATGAGCCCCAGACAAAACAGCACACTGACAATGTTTCCGTGTGAGCGAGAAAACAAGATGGCATTCTGACAGCATTGTAAGAACACCTTCAGTACAATTGGGCAAACCTTCAATCTATTGTCAACTAGAGAAGCAAGCTTCATAACACTTGTAATTTAGAGATGGGCTCCATAAGATGCGCTGATATACACTGCAAATATACGAATCAGCAATGCTATCTCAGTGTTTGCTCTATCTTTCTCTTCCATACTGTCCTACCCCTGTTGATCTCTACATCACGGTTGGCCATGCGTACAAGGTGCAAGAACTCTATGCTATCTGCATTGTCGGTGCTGAATGACCTCTGGGCTGCTCCATTTGCACTGTCCTTCAATGAACCATTTTCTCGATGCCCACCATCATCAGAACTCTCTAGACTTGCAATGGACTCAACTGTATCACCATGCCTACATTCTCGCCTATAATCAAGAGTAATCCTGTGGAGCTGATGTGTATCAAGTAAATTTGGAGGAATGCTCTGGAAGGGAAACAGTAAGAATTGATAGCAATTTTTTATAAGATTAACAAGCAGAATTAGTGATCATTGATAAGTAAAAGCCTCAAGTAGGATTCATGGTTAAATACAAACCTCTAATATCCATCCAATGTAGGTAACGTTGTTCACATGTTGATTCATATCAAGGTCCCCCCTTCTTGGCTAAGCAGTGTTTCACAGATTAATTGCAATTAAGATTCTAAAACATCTGGGAAATGCTCAAGCAAACCAAACCAAGTTCATGCTTACCATGAGTCCAGACCTTATATACTGAGCTGGATCTTGTAGCTTTGATATCTTCCGCAAGCTTGAGCTATTTTCTTCAGGGAATGCATATCTGCATGTGAAAAACACTTCTTTTATGGCCTATATTCCTAAACATAGGAAGACAAACATTTCCAGAAAATGTCTGTTTGGATGTAAATCAATGTGCTATGAACCTCTGCACATCTTTATGATGAAAAATTCCAAAATGCATTCCATATGAAATAAGAAAATGTTGCAGCAAAGAGGAGATCATTAGCTCTAGGGTGATTGGGTGTATTGAAGAAGACGCACTTAAATCTAAGGATAGGCAAGTGATGGTCCACTCAAGAATACAACCTAGAGGGATAAGAGAATCTTGCCAATCGGTAGGTTGAAGATCCAATTAAAGCTAATAAGGATACAAGTGATGATAAGAAAAATTCTTGAAATAGATCGTTTTAAACTTGCATCCAATGAGTTTCAAATACTGTGGAACATATACTTCTGAATAAAGTCCCAATATGATGAATTGTCAAATGCTTAAAAGTAGGGGGCTGCATAGGCAACAGCACAAATGCAAGATGGGCTTCTCTCAAGGATAAATCACAAAGATCAAATCGGAAACCATTGCCAGAGGAAAACTGAATGGGGTGCTATAGCCCTCATTCACAGGCAAGTTATGCAGACTAAATATGATCGTTCATGTAGTCCGTGAAAGCTCTTGCCAAGAGCTACATGTTGGAACCCAGAATGCAAGCAATGACTGAGGAGGTGGGCTGGTGCTGAAAAAGAGGAAGTAGAGAGAGAACAGAAGGACACATGGTTTTTTTTTTTTTTGGGGGGGGGGGGGGAGAGAGAGAGAGAGAGAGAGAGAGAGAGAGAGAGAGAGAGAGAGAGAGAGAGAGAGAGAGAGAGAGAGAGAGAGAGAGAGGGTATCCTTGTGTATGAATATTTTGGAGCCCCGTGTAATGGTTGGGAGCAAAGGTCTCATGTTTTATTGAAAAGGACCTTAGAAGTTGTTTGAACCAGTTAGCGCTAGCAAAGGGAACCTGTCCCAATATTATATATGTGACAATGCCTACAACTAAGCCAAATAATGACAAAAATATGACATAAGAACATATGAAACATCTACTTGGGAAGTTGGAACCGCAAGCATATTAAGGAATTTCCAACATCCCAAAACTTAATTCCACCTTTGGACTTCATGCTCATGCAGATGAATGATTTGGCTACTTGATCAATTAAATACTATGCTCTTTGGATGATGGAGGCTATTTGGTGAGCTCTTCCTCTCCAGATTATGAGATCCATTATTGTCAAGATAGCCAGCCGGTTACCTTCTAACAATAGAAATCATGTTATGTTCATATTCTAGCATTATTCTTTGAGGCCAATCAGCCCCTCTATACTTGCACTTTTCTTGTTTTCAGGGATACAGATTACAATTTGTCCTGTATAGCCTTATTCTTTCGGGCCAATTAGCCTCCTTTACTAGTACTTTTTTAGTTCTTAGGGAAACAGTTCTCCTGCATATATTAATAATAAAGATCAACTGCGTTTCCAGAAAAATACATATACCTTCATGAGTAGATATATCCAAACTTACAAACTAAAGATAAGAACACAATTACAAATACATTTGAAAATACTACAACGGATTGTGCAAAAGAATAAAATCGACATAAAACAAGAAAAGTAATTACAAATATAAAAGCAAAACAAAAATGAGAAAATATATAATACAATTAAAAAATAAATAAACCATACACGTAAACCAAATAATGTTTTTTTGATGATAAAATAAACAAAATAATTGAAAAAGATTTCTTTTCAAGAAGTTTAGAAGTTTAGAAAAAAGTGAAAGACACTTAGCTTGTTGGCTTTCTAGAAGTTTTCATAAAGAGATTGATTTCCTGTAAGCTTTCTCTATTAGAGAGCCTACAACTACTCTACAACAGTAATGGCATGCGCAGGAATGTCATAGCTCCTTGTCCAAGCTATGCATGATAAAATTTGAAATATAATACTTGATTGGACACACATAAAAGTTTAAGAAGCACTTTTTTCTTTAAAATCTTTTTCTTCCAAATTTCATTTCAAGAAGCACTTTTTTTCTGAGTCCTTTTTTTCCTTTTTTTTTTTGGTTATTAACTTTATGCGTTATGTATTTGTTCATTTTTATTTCATCTTATATTTTTCTGTTTGTTTGTATGTACCTTTTACGTTTTATCTTAAGCATATTTTTTGTGCAATTTATTCTTGTTGTAAATCCTTTGAAATATGGTGAGTTCCAAGTAAAATGGCTTCAAAGCAATGGCTTAGCCATTAGAAAATATTTGTCAAAAATGTATTATAAGAAGTAAATTTATGGTTGATAGGATTTTTATGGAATTTCCAAACTCTACATAGGAAAGATAAGCCCTCATACAACTTGAAACTTTTGATCTACAAAGATTATAATGATTTGGAGACATCATGACTATATCATTGATTCTTATCCTTGGATCATCTTTTACATAGAATGGATCTCTATATAATTTTTTTCAGTGTGTCCAAAACCACAAATGATTTGTTAGCGACCTTTTGGCTCACATTAGCTGTTGTCTTGCTAATGTGTGTGCTAAGATATTTACCGAAAATGATTTTTCCCTTCCCCATGTATGATAACATTTAGTGGAATCAAGTAAAGTTTTCTAGGTTTGATTATGGTGATGATGATGATGACCGTCAACAATGGCGACCAACAAGGATATTGGCCCTAATGAAGGTTGACGAGTACATTTCTAGAAATACTTGAGCTTCAATAAATTTGACTATACTAGAACCTAGATAGATACATTCATAATCCATCGAAATCATAGAGAATCCTTTTAGCTTGTGAATGGCTTGTTAATGTGTGATGTTAATCCAACATAATTTTTCTTAAATAAGCCCCCAAGTTATGATGACATCTTTACTATTATGCCAACTTCGAATATGCACGTGGCTACCAACTTTATGCTTAGTCCTACCAAAGGCGTTTCAATACCTTAACAATGGCATTCTTGAATGCTTGGCAATATTGAATGATATTGCATTATGGTATACAATGCTTTTCTTTCTAGTTTTATGTTAAAGGTGTTTCTTGTGTCACAACAAACATAAAACATTTTTCTTACATGATGTCATCTTCGCACATTAACACCAAATTGTGAAATTTTCTTAGTGATGCCATTTTGAATAAATCAAATGATGTCACTTCTCCTCAACCATCCCAACTTTGTGGTGTGGTAATGCCATGTTTGTTATGTAGAGAGTGCACATGCAAAAGCTAAATGAAATAGACAATGTCCTCACAAACTGAAAATGAGTGTGAGACTCAAAAGTGAGTAGATCATAAAATGGGAAAACTCACATAATGATTAGAGTGGGCTTACCAAGAGCATGCAATGAGCTCCTAAGCCTCTAACTAAGGTACAAAGTGGAGAGAGGCTCTCCTTATAAAGATTTGGAGAAGGCTCTCAAAATACATCATATGTGGCAAATTTCTAAACCATGAGTTTGGCAATTTTCTCAAGCAAAAGGGAACAAACAATAAGTCACTCGACTTCACACTCAATTTTGGGCTGAAGTCATTCACACCTCCATGCACATCCTTAATTGAGGTTTCACCAATACACTTTTCAACATGACACCATGTGAGGCTTATCATGGAAGGAAGCCCAATGTAAAGTATTTTCGTGTCTTTGGTAGTGATGCCTATGTCCACATACCCAAGAAAGATAGGAATAAGCTTGCTTCTAAATCAAAGAAGCATATCTTTATTGGCTTTAGTGAACAGTCCAAAGCCTATTGCCTATACAATCAGAAGCATCACACAATAACCGTTTCCAAGGATGTTATCTTTGATGAAAATTCCAAGTATTCGAAATATCGAACATCCAACTCTAGTCAAACCTTCTACACTTCAGAGGGGGATAGTACTCTCCAACTTACACTTAGAACACCCAATCATAAGTAATTTGAGTAAAATGGATTTACAAAAAGTTACATGGAACCTTAGAAAGATATAAAGCTTGACTAGTTGCAACTTGCCAAAGAATACAAGCAAAAGCATAGCATCGATTATGAAGAAACATTTGCTCCTACCTCAAGATAAACTACAATCCGCACATTGCTTGCTTTAAGTGCTCATTACAAATGGCCCATCTACCAACTCGATGTCAAGAGTGCCTTCCTTAATGGAGAACTTCAAGAAGACATATATGTGGAAGAGCCTGAAGGTTTCCAAATCAAAGGAAAAGAAGAAGAAGTATACCAACTTCACAAAGCACTCTGTCTAAAGCAAGCACCTCACTCATGGTATGCAAAGATACACTCCTTCGAGGCCAATGGATTTCTAAGAAGTTAAGCTCATGCCAACCTCTACATCTACAAACAAAGATTCCTTGCTTGCCTTTGTCATACTTATATTGACGATATGATCTTGACAAGTTCAGCTGATGGACAAATCCAACTTTTCGTGATCCAACTTAATCAAGAATAGTCCATGACAAATTTAGGATTTCTTCATTATTTCTTAGGCATGGAAGTTTTATAATTACATGAAGGTATCTTTCTACCATAAAGGAAATATTGTTTTGATCTTCTCTCTAGGTATAACATGGACCAATGCCACTGTTTCCACACCTTTGGATCCCAACATCAAGCTTATCCTATAGACAACTTGTTCTCTCTTTGCTCTACTTATCCAATCCTAGACCTAACATTGCATATGCAATTGGTGTTCTTAGCCAATTCTCCTATCAACCTTGTCAGACACTAGTCTTTGGCACAAAGGCGACATTGATCTTGTCAAATATTCTTATTCAAATTGGGCCAATGATCATGATTCTTGACATTCCACCTCTGGTTACATGTTCTTGGTTTTTGTTGGGGACCCATCTCTTGGGCAAGTAAGAAACGGCCTATGGTCATTCTTTCATCCATAGAGATCTAGTACCCCGCATCTTGTTTTGAAGCATGTGAGGCCATATGGCTTTGATGTTTATCATCTTACATTGGTATTTTGCAAGACATTCTTACATGCATATGCCCCGGAAATTAGCCAACATTGGCCATCGCCAAGAATCCAATCTTCCACGCTCAGACAAAGCACATGGAGATCCAGTACCATTTCATCCACAAGAAGATCTTATCTTAGGAGATTACTTAAGAGCAGTATACCTCTCAAGAGAACCTAGCAGACATATTCACGAAGGCTCTCTGAGCCTGCTCTAGTGCTTAGTGGCCCCCTACAACATTCAGCCTCTCCAAAAGAGAGCTATAGACAAGGTGTTGAAGAAATGATCTTATTTCCATCTTTATTTCTATTTTTCAATTATATGTCTATTTTATTTCTACAAGTGCATCTCTATTTTGTATCTAGGAGTCACTCCATTTTATTTTGTTTAGTTGTATTTAGGATCTCTTTCCATTTGCTTGTACTTTGTATTCAATTTTGATGGTCTTCAAAGATGTAGATGATTCATTCTCGACTTGAGTTGTCCCATCTTTGGATTTGGAGAAAACTTTTGACTTTGATTTAAGGAAGAATATTCAACTGAATCTAATGCAATCATCTACAAAAAAAAAATAGAAGTAGAGTGAACCGCTTAAAGATAGGATAATCAGTGGGCTATAAAAGTCTATATGGATAAGGGATAGAGGCTTCTTTTGGAACAAGGGCCCTATGTTGTTTGCTTTGGGTATATGCATGACGAAACATCTTCAGCTTAAGTGATCTTTGGCAATCCTTTAACAAGTTGGGATGCAAAAATCTTCATAAGATATAACGTGTGTCCATACCTTTCATGCCATAGCTCGGAGAGTGATTCTCTATTGAGGAAGCAAGAAAGCTTGTAAAGTCCTTTATCTTCAACTCCTTGGCTATGATGTCAAGTGAGGAGTTGTCAAATAGCGCTTGTTTGTGATGATCCATCATAGCCTTTATTGATAGTAAAGACACGCAAAGATTGGGTACAAAAGGTATGTTGTTCAATGCTTTGCTCTCTCCCTTATGGTTGGTAATTCTAACCTTTGCCTTTAATGGATAGACTTTAGTTGTTGCCTAAGTAAACTTCTCCTGAGTGTTCTTCGAGTTCTTGAAATGATTCTCAATCTTTGCACATGTGGGAGGTGGCTCCACTACCAAGATCTAGTCTTGAGAAGAACTTGTGAAGTGACTAAAGCATTAGCTTCGGTGAATAAAAACAAGTCTTCACTTGAGCAATTCCAAAGGTTGTAATTGGTGCCATTTAATCTTTCATCTATTTGCATGAACATAGGGATAAATGAAGGGAGGTACGATGAATTCGATGATGAGGCATTTGAAATGATAGACATCATGTATAGTCCACAAGAGAAAAGAAACTTCAACCTTGTGCCACACTTTGCACAAAGGACAATTGGAGTCGAGATGCAAGCCAAGAGACAAACACATGGGCTTAGAATAGCCCCTTTGGATGATCAAGATACCCTAGGTTGGCTTAGAGTAGCCTACCCAAGCACACACAAAAATCCTTCTTTTTATTGCTTGTAGTTACAAAAGATGAGGGGCACTTACTACCATGGATGCTTTTAGAGACGTAAAAAGTGGCATCTTAAATCTGATAGATCTTTGGTTGAATAGTGTAGACAATACATACATACATAGATACATACATACGTACATACATACATAGATACATACATAAATACATACATACATACATACATTACATACATACATACATACATTACATACATACATACATACATACATACACACATACACATACATACAAACATACATACATACATACATACATACACACACATACACATACATACATACAAATAGAGAGATAGAGATAGAGAGAGTGATTATCATGATTCATAACAATTAACATCACAATTCGTAACATGACATTTAACAATGTAACATCATATATGAATGATGATGCATCATACATGATCATTGATACATCATAATAAAAACATAGAGAATCACTATGATAAATCATATGAGTCATGGCATGAATCATAAGTGGTAAATGATAAATATGAAGTCAGAAGTGCCATCACAATAGTAGATACCATAGTGGAAAGAAGCATTGCCTATCATTTCCAAAATATAAATCTATTTCAAGATGATAAGGCCCAAAAACATATGTAAATGAATCTCTACTCTTCAAAAGCTTTCTATGTCTTTCATATTGTCCATATTTTTTGTATTGCAAGTATTGAAAATTTTGGATAAGGTTATAGATAATTTTTTATCCCTCCTAAGAGAAGTATATTCTCTTAATGAATGCAAAGCAATGCGTTGCGAATGTAGCAACATTGCAAAGTTGCGGACCGTTCGCAACGCGTTGCGATGCAACTATGTTACGAAGTAATACAATGAAAGTCTTGGATAAACTCCAATGAACCTCCTATTTTTAGGATCTACTGTTCTGCACACAGCTCGAGGATGAAGAGAGCGCCGACGGCTGTTCGAATAACTACACGGAGTACTCAGAGTATGTCTTACCGCCCAACCACGTGGTCATTCTAAAATGACTACTCTCTCTTACATACCCAATATGGGTCAATGTCAAGGCTCCTCACATGAGTGCCACTTGGCACTCATATGAGTATCATACTCATTATAAATAAGGGGAGGGTCTCACCTCATATCCCTATTCAAATATGATACTCCATATGATCCATATGACATTTCCTTCCCCTTAATTCCATTTTTGTCCTCAAAAATGGTATTGGAAGGTCTGATAGAGAGAGAGCAATAATAGAACTACCACTCCCACTATATCCCCATGTATAGAAATACATGGTCCTGTCTCCGTGTTGTTTCCCCATATCCTTCCCCTTAAGAAAACTCTTGGGAAGGTAATCTGGAACTGGGAAACCGTCTCTGAAGGATGCTAACCCGCTCCCAAGTGGCACTATCTTTTGAACTATCTTTCCACTTTACTAGACACTCTTTATACAAGTGACTTCTCATCCGTTTCTCTCGAGTGCGTAGTATGCTCTCAGGCTCATGTGGAGTAGACTGAACAGAAATAGGCTCTACTATCTCACCATCTGGAATGAGGTTGTCAGATTCACCCAGCCTTTTCTTAAGCCGGCTAACATGAAAAACTGGATGGATTTGACTACTCTGGAAGTTGGAGCTTGTAAGCCATCTTTCCTATTCTCTTAAGTATTTGGAAAGGTCCACAATACCTAGGAGATAGTTTTGGACAAGGTCCCCTCTTCATGGTTTCAGACCTAGATGGAACTCTAAGATAGACTTGCTCTCCTACCTCAAAGTTGATCTCTCTCCTTTGAGGGTCAACATAGGCTCTATCTCTATCCTGAGCTCTCCTAATGCTGTCCTTAGCAAGCCTAAGCATATCGTTCATCTCTTCCAAGAAGTCCTTTGAAGCTTGCACTTTTTCATTTTGCAAACCTACTGCATAAGGAGCTCTTGGCTGAAACCCATACATAAGCATAAATGGACTATGCCCAGTGGAAGAGTGCTTGGCACTATTATATGCAAACTCTACTATAGGTAAGTACTCTTCCCAATTAGTTTGCCTTTCATTCACATATGCTCGAAGCATATCCTCTAGGATTTGGTTAACCCTTTCTGTTTGCCCATCCGACCGAGGATGCTCGGCCGTACTCATGCTAAGTTTCGTATCCAACCTTTTGAAGACCGCTCTCCAAAAGTGGCTAGTAAACTTCCTATCCCGATCAGAGACTATGTCCAAAGGAAGACCATATAACCGGTATAGGTTCTCCACAAAAAGTCTAGCCAACTCTGGTGTCTTCACTGTAGTACGTGTCGGAATAAACCTAGCCATTTTGGTTAACCTATTCACAATTACCCAGACTGAGTCGTGCCCTCTCTGTGTCTTAGGTAATCCGACTATAAAGTCCATGGAGATACTCTCCCACTTCCCATTAGGAATATCCAATGGGTGGAGTAGTCCTCCAATCCTCAATCTCTCAGCTTTGTTGACCTTGCATTTATTGCACTTAAGCACATACCCTAGGACGTCCTTATGAAGTCCAAGCCAATAAAACTGCCTCTTAACAAGATCATAAGTCTTGTTAACTCTTGGGTGTCCCGCACTAGGTGTGTCATGACACTCATATAAAATATGCCTTCTCATCTCAATATCTCTAGGGACACATACCTTACCTTTGTATAACAGATATCCATCATGGACACTGTAATTCTTCCACTTGAATCCTTCTTGAGTACCCGTCGATACTCCATCCTCACTGGAAACCCGTATATCACGATCCCCATTCTCTATGGCTTTCCAAATGTCGGAATATGCAGGATCAAGCCTACATTTCCCTCTAATGGACTCAAGTAGCTCACTAGTGATCTGAGTAAAACTTAGTCCATTGAGCATAGGCATGCGGCTAAGTGAATCAGCCACTACATTAAACTTTCCCTTCCTATACCTAAGCTCATAATCAAACTCCTGAAGGGTCTCTGCCCATCGGGCCTTACAACCTTTAAGGTCTGTTTGATTAGAGAGCCACTTAATGCTCTCTTGATCAAACACTATCGTAACTTTGGCACCATACAAATAATGACGCCACTTCTTCAAAGCATGGACTATTGCATACAACTCCTTCTCATAGACGGAGTAATTCTTCTGAGCCGGTTCTAGTTTCTTGCTCTCAAAAACTATTGGTCGACCATCCTGCACTAAAACCGCTCCTATAGCAAAGTCACTCGCGTCAGTATCAACTACAAATGGTTTGTTGGGATCTGCTATATGTAAAAGTGGAGCTGTAACAATTGCTACTTTCAATTTCTCCATGCTTTGCTTCTGTTCGTCTCCCCAATGAAAGGCTTTCCCTTTCCCTTTAAGCTATTCCGTCATCGGGACAGCAATCTTGGCATAGTTCTTAATGAATCTTCAATAGAAACCTGATAAACCTAGGAAGATCTGCAGCTCTTCTAGGTTCCTTGGATGTGGCCATTCCATAATAGCCCTTACTTTTTCAGAGAAATGTCGGGAATCGAACTCACAACCTCCCGGTTAGGAGTACGATGGGCTAACCACTTGCCCCAAAAGCCATGGTTGAGGATTACTTGCTAATCCTCTCTCTTAAGATGTGGTTCAACCATCTCCTACTAGGATTATGTGACATTCCTCGCCGGTCCAAGAAATGTAGCCAAACACCTGCACTTCAAGAATTTGAGACTATCCCAAGTGAAAAAAGTGAATTTGGACTCCGGATGACAAAAAACTAGGCCTGGGAGTGGCCGCATAGTTCCTGCTGAAGCGCAGAAGAGAGATAATCCAACACCGATGGTTTCTAAGCGAAGCTTAGGAGTATAGCTTCGAAACGTGACCAAGATTTTTGAAATCCGATATCGTATGAGGAAGCTATGGTGCGGAGAAGTTGGGTATGTCACCGATGGGAAGTGAAAGAACTCATCTTCATGGATGGATGACTTTGAAAAGCTCAAAACCGAGTGACTGAAACCTTTTTGAATCAACCCAAAGCCCATAGCCCATCTCCACATCCCATAATACATAGATGCATCACTATTCTTCAAAAATCTATATCCAATCCATTGATTTTATTCCCCGAAAATCAAAGAAAACTCGAATTTTCTCCAAGTACAAGCTTAATCTTGTTGATGATTTCGAAAATGGCTCAGAATGGTCGCCGATGGAGCCATTTATCCCATATACAGAGGTAATCCGCTGGGAGACTTAGTATATAAAAAAGACTCAATTCATACCTTCTCCAACTAGAGAGGAGGGGAGGAGAAAGAGGCCTCTGCATGGGCGACTGTTGTGGACTGATCGGGTGTCGTCTGTGGCCTGTCGCTTCAGTTATTATCCCGCGCGTGTGGCGTCTGTTGGCGCTGTAATGCTCCGATACCAAATCTTGGATAAACTCCAATGAACCTCCTATTTTTAGGAGCTACTGTTCTGCACACAGCTCGAGGATGAAGAGAGCGCCGACTGCTGTTCGAATAACTACACGCAATACTACAGCCCAGCCGCGTGGTCATTCTAAAATGACTACTCTCTCTTACATACCCAATATGGGTCAATGTCAAGGCTCCTCACATGAGTGCCACTTGGCACTCATATGAGGATCATACTCATTATAAATAAGGGGGGGGTCTCACCTCATATCCCTATTCAAATATGATACTCCATATGATCCATATGACAGAAAGACAAGTGTAGAGTGCCAAGCTATATATGCTTGAGCACCCATGTATTTGAAGTGAGAATAGGGAAAGATGCACATTGATGATATAATCCTTTATCTTGCAATCCCATGTATGCCAAAGAAAATGGCAAATGCATCGATGCATAATCCATTGCATATCTTTATCCTACATTTGGAACACCCAGAAGGTACATTTCTTCTTGGTTGAGCTTTCCTCCCAATAAGGTAGAGAAAAAAATACATTCCATATCTTTCTTACTAGCATGCATGACCAAAATGTGTGCTTCATATTTTCATACGGAGAAGCACACTAGGACATTTGACAAATGTGCATCCATAGCTTGTCAGAGAGGCTTCCAAAGTGAAGTGGCTGACAAATACTCTCCAAATAAAAGTCTTCATACAAAGTCTTCATACAAAAAGTCAACTATAATGACCATAAAGTCAAAAATCCATCTATCCACCAAGGATGTCTTTAGAAACATGCCACATGACATAGTTGAGCAGTGAGGATACAAGTTTTCTATAATTATGATATGGCTATAAAGTAACTTAGATTTTTTACCCCACCATCTTGTGTGATTTGCGAACCACCTGTCCCTCCATCAAAAGGATGCATCAATGGCTTTTAAGATTGTCCATGAGGAGACTCCAATGTGCATGATAAGAAGGCTCCAATTTGTATCTTTCCCTCTCTGGCAAATGGTAATATCTCTAATGCAGAATTATAAAAATATTAAATGGGTTTAATGTCTTTGTTATTAAAATAACATCGACCTTCCCCTAACTTATATGCCAACGGAGGGTGCAAAAGGAAGGACCAACAAGGTGAAAGTAAAGTAATTGAATTCCCCATATATCTTTGATGACCACTCCAAATAAAATGCATTACCATACCCTTGAAATTAGCCAACAAATTCAATGTGACACTAGAAGAATTAACAAGAACATAAAAAATTAACTTATTCCATCTATCTAGCTCCCATTTTTCCTTGAAATACATGCATGCATAATCCACCACTAGATTATAAGGATTTGGTTTGAATATCCTAATAATGAATGCCATTATCATAGTTTAAAAAATCATACGATTTTTATCTTTTTTAATGTGAATCTCAATCGCGATTTAAATCTCAAGGAACGATTTTTAGTCATAAAAAACGTTCCTTATTTTGTAAGTCTTCTCTAAACCTTGTTGTATTATGCAATCTTTAAAAATGGCTTCTAGCTTATATGTACTATGATTGTAAATATCATTCAATAGGATCTCTTTCAAGAGAATGAGTTGGCATGCATAATGAATTTGTACATGATTTCGCAATACAGACATTGGCTGCTCATACATTGAATTGTGTGCTTAAAAGTATTGCTTTGCTTTCGGGTGATGCATAATCTCCAAGATTTAGATAATGACAAAACACCCGGAGTGGATGTGCTTATGGAGGAACATATTCTTTTACTGGGAATCCCTTCAATTATGGTAATTGCCATTGTTAACGAGATTTGGAGAGACTTTTATAAATCATGATGAATGACAAAGTACAAAATAAAATAAAAATCGCTCATGATGAATAAAAACCTCAATTTTTATTTTCAGATTTTAAAATCTCTACGATTTAAATCTCGATTTAAATCTCACCTTTGTATTATGGCCATTATGCAAGTTTGTATTATGGCCATTATGCAAGTGCGTGTGTGTGTGTGTGAAGATGCAACAATCCAAAACCACCTAACTTATGAGGTTGGCATACATATCTTCAAGCTTTTAGTACAATACATTCAGAACTCTTTTTGTTCCATAGAAAAGCCTTGATTGTATGTCCAAAGTATTCAAAGTGACATTCAGAACCTTGATTCTAATATGACGTGGCCGTTTTGAACCTCTCGAAAACCTTAATTTAGGTGAGATGCACTCCATCACCAATTGAATTTGATCTTTGTGAAAATTGATCTTTGTGAAAAATATGTACTCCTAAAGGGTAACCCAAATGGCAAAAATCTGTCTTTGCTGAATTTTTTTTCTTGTTTCATGGCAAAGAGTGGAAATTGAGACAACCTACATCAATGAGAGCCAACTTCTGATTCGTAACATTGACATGAAGATCTCATTGCATCAAGTCTTGATAGTATGAGCAAAAATAAGTGCATCATTGACAAATCCCACAACAATTTTATGCAGCCTATGAAAAGAAATGTCTCGGATAAGGTTATGATGCATCCCATAATCTAACATATGAAACATCGGAGTGGACGCAATTACAAAGAAAAGTGGACTAAGAGGACAACCTTGCCTCATTGACCATCTAATCACAAGAAAGGCATAGAGTCAACCATCGATATCAACTCCACAATGCTACTATCTGCAAGCATCTTTATTAAATAAGACATTCTCCTCCCAAAACCTAATTTCTATATAATGGTGTAATGAAGTCCCATCTCACATGATCAAAAGCTTTCTCAAAATCTAATGGCAAGAAGGCTATGTTTTAACTTTTGCAATGATTAAACCACATTTTCAATGGCCATTTGTTCTATCAATATCTTATCGAAAATAGGTCTTCCATAGACAAACCTTGTCTAGGTAAGGTGTAGTGAAGATGATGTGTAGTCATTACTATAATGCAATACTTTCATAAAGATCTTGTGGATAATATCCATCATATTGATGGGCCTCCAATCTAAAGATAAGTATTGACATATGTTTCATTGGCAAAATTTTAATCTAACCAGTTTTAAAGGAGGCAAGCATTCTATGATCCTAATAGATAATGAATAAGTCATCAAAAGCATAGAAATTACTTTTAAATTATGACTCTATACTTCTAACTTCAATGGTTAAAATAAACAAAAGTTGAAGTACTGTTGTCTTTCCATATGAAACCTTAACACTATTTAGCGAAGAAGCCTTTCGAGAATATGGAATGGCCTTCAATAGAATGCAAATATGCAAAGTCCAATCTCAAATGAATAAAACTGGATAAGAATTAGCTCTTATGGATAAGATTTCAGTCTTATAACCTATAGATGTCTAAAAGTTCCAATATAGATAAATCAAACAAAAAGAACCCAAGCATTCAGTTGGTTGATTCCATAACTCCTGCCCCTTGAAGCTTGCATGAACCTTCTTCCTCCACATAGCAAAAGCAAAATTTTTTGTCTGGATTCCTCTATCAATGTAAGGACATGCAAACTCTTCCTTAAACATCATCTCTTCCTCACGAGACACTTTATTGTACCAATATTTGAAAAGGAAAATCAGCCCCACCCAACAACACTAATGTAAGGACAAAGATTTGAACTACAAATAATACACCCTCCATTGTTAGGTAACAGCTTGATTTCTCATAAAACTGAAGAAAAATAGAATCCTTTCGAAATATAAAAGGTACACTACTTATTATCCAATACATCAAACAAATATGTACAATGCTTTCTACTCTTGCACTAGTCCATAAATTAAAAATATGGGCAGTACATAGGTCAACCTGATGCAAAGATGCATATAAAAAAGCAAATACTTTGAAAAGTCTTATAATAAAATTTTTAATTGAATTTGACACCTTAATTTTTCAATTGCAAAAAGCATAACAAATATTTAAGATGTCTGAAAAACACTACAAAAGGAAGATTTTACAATGTTGCAGCGCCATGAAAGGAAGAATTTGAGATATTGAGAGGGTGAGTGAATACCGTGGTAGGTTTGGACAATGGTTCACATATTCTTCCCTAACATCATCAGTAATCCTCGAAAGCCTCCTTGTATCTTGATTCATCATCACCCATGTGCTGCATTTATATTCAATTTATGAAAAAATATGGCTTTGTAAGCATAAATTAAGAAAACAGCAGACTCTTCCATAAGAAAATTGGGAACATGATCCTCCAAGAACTAGCTTGCCTTGTAGCACGCCCAATCAGTTTGCCACTGGCTACATCTGTTATAAGCCAATCCCTTCTGGTTCCAGCTTTTCCTTCTGCTTGACACCACGTCTCAAATTCTACGACATCACCCCTACCAATGCAAAGTTTTCAATAACATGTCAAAGCTAATACACATAATGAATAATTTTCAGCCAAAAAAAAAAAAAGCAAAACTTAGAAATGTCCCAAACCAGACAGGGTACTCCTCAACTTCGATATGCATTCTCGTAGTAACCCAGATCAATCTACGTTTGCGCATCGATGGTGTGGTGGCAAAACCATCGGTTGAAAATCCAACACTCTGAGCATGATTACACGCAACCTCCTGCATGTGATGCAATATAACAAATCTGAGCCCCAACATGCAGCAAAGACAGTAAACAGGCGATGAATTTGTATTTATCAAGCAGCTCCCACACATTAGGAAGTAAAATCAATGAGCGGCTAAAAAGGGGCCCTACATGTGAAGGCCACACTAGCAAGATCGATGACATGACTATAGCGAGGCACCAAGTTGGTACGCTTCGCGAATTCATGCAGCGGTGTTAAGTAAATCAGCCTCAGAAAGGAAGTCAAAGTTATAGGGACATGCAACAGGAAATAAAGCGATCGACCAATGAAAATCAACATTAGAGCGCAGAGCATGCGCTAATAGTCAATGTCAGTCCTCCAATGAAATTATTAAACCTGGAATTTCTCGTTTGTTGCAAAATGCAGAAATTCATGGGCACCACAAGTAACAACCTAAATTTGGCATATAATTGAAATGCACATGCCTGAAGCAAGTTCGCAATTGTCTCGATCGAAGCAGCTCGATTCATGCCAACCTCATAGCATCGGATTACGAATTTCTCGCTGTATGAATGAAGTACATTGTTGAGCCCCCCGAATCGGAGATCATTGGCAGATGGCTTGATGTCAACAGAAGGATAGGCATTGAGATTAGTGCCCTTTGACTCTTCCTTCTCCAGCAGAACTCGGTCGAGGAGGGCACCATTCTGAGATGAAAGAGAACCGGATGCAGCTGTTCGATCATCTGTGCTTATTCCCGACACTGATGCAGCAACAGAAAGTTTCGATCTGTTGTCCTTGACTTTGCAAGGAACAAAGGCATAATTAGGCATAATTGGAACATTGTGGCTGATTCTTGGGGGCTCCGTGAGTGCATTCGTCGGAGTGCACGACCTCTGGAACGCCAAACGCGAAATCATGGTTGTATGAGGACGCCTCCGATAAAGGACTAACTTGTATGGAGAAAGCAAGCACGGCCCTCCACAGAGATCATGCAGAAATACCGAGGAAGCAACCTTTTACAAAGGACGTTGAGAAGACAGGCGAAGAAAGTCGCGTAGTAGCGAGCAGATCGTGCTGTCGAATCGAGCTTCCAGATGGCAGGAGTTGCGAGATGCAGATAACACAGCTACGGTGGCACTGGGGTGGTAGAGAACGGAGAGGAAAGAAGAGGGGAAGTGGAATGTCGTATACGCAGGGCTGCAGAGCCCTCCTCGTCCAACGGAGGAGCAGAGGAGAGATCGCGCGGCCCTGCGTTAATCAGCGAGGAAGTGACCAAGCATGCAGTGCGCTGGTCAGGACAACCACTCAAGGAAGGCGGCCCTCCTTTCGGGAAGAAGCTACTGTCTGTTCCACGCTGTGTCCGCCTGTCCCTCTCATTGGCTATTCGAAACCTGCTCTTTGTTTTTTTCTTCCCTAGTTGCATTTTTTTTTGTTTTCCTTTTCCCTTGCAGTGGCTTTTGAAAAGAATTTTGCTATAATAATAGTCACCGTAACATTCACAAAAGAGGATTCCAATTTTAAGAACCGCTTGTTCCAATGGTCGGAACGCGGAAGTCTCTTTATAAGAGCGGGTTCACATGCGAAAGAATGGAATCTGAGTTCAACCCCTTACTCTATGCAAAAGAAAAAAGTGTGCTCTTTAATTCATGCATTTGTTCAAAGTAAGAGAGTCCAGGGCCATGGATAATAAAACAAATTTTAAAAACCAACACAATTTTAAAAGCAAGAATCACTTTTCTTTTTAGAAGCATGTATAAATATATGTTTGAGGCAAGGGAGAGGGGAAGATGGAGGCAATTTGCTCATAGGATATCAACAGTGGTTGCCATTTTCCATCAAGCATACATGCAAGAGCACTCATCATCCAACCCAAATCTTACATTGAACAATATCAAAGTTCTCATAAAAAATTAAAAATTTCATAAATAAAATCTAAAAAGGTGTGCATAGTGGGATATGAATTTTGTTGAAAAATGAAGTATGCCATGAATAGATGTTTTAGTCAAATTCCTTTCACAATTGTAGAGTCGCCTTAAACTTTTTCAAAAGAAGAGAAGAAAGATGTGCCATCTCTTGCATGAAAGAAAATGGAACAAAGCAAAGTGTGTTGTTGTGTTGTGTGAAAAGAAAATTAGGGTAAACAATACGCTAAAATCAGCTATGCATTTTTAATAAGTAATAATAATAAAATAAACATTCATACGATGAAAAGTTGAAAAAGCTCATGACCTTTAAAATCCTTCACACTTGGTTGAAGATGCAACTCTTTTGTTTGCTTTCAAGTGTTCCATGAGGTGGCATGAAGACATGTGTGTGAGGTGGCATGAAAGCCATGTGTGCATGAAGACATGTGTGTGGGGTGGCATGAAAGACATGTGTGTGAATAAGAGATACCAAATAGCATTACCTTATTTTATTATTCATATTTAAAAGGAGTGGAGCCACTCAAAGTGGAACCACCTCAATATGGAAGGTGAGGTGCCTTACAAAGTCATCCTTGATATTTGACTTTAGAAAACTTCATAGTACCACAATCCAATATACCTTTCTCTCACACACATGCATAAAGTCATGTGTGGCAATCCACTCACTCTATAAAGCTATTCCTTCCTTGTGGACGTACTCGGCTTTACTTTACTCCATCAAATTATATTTCCCCCCATATGGAAATGCACTTGGAAACATGCAACATCTTACCCCACCCCTCTATCCGAAGAGAGCATACACACACAAACCCATTATATGTGCATCAATGTGCTTCCGTATACGATTGCAAGGGTCCCATAAAACGAGCTCACATGCCCAACATACATGAATGCAAGCGGTACTATAAAGTAAACTTGCAAATTAATTAAGGATATCTTGAGAACCTCCAAATCATGTGTGTCTTTATCAATGATACTGTAATGGAAACTTGCGAATTGTGTGCCTTCCCCAGTTACTTCTTGAGATATCTAGCCCTCAAAGAAAATGTTAGGGTATGTAGTGAAATCCATAGTGAAGTACTCCCTATTCTTCATATCAATAGTGGTCAATCTTCCATCTTTTGTTACTTCTTAGAATCATCTTATAGAGTCTCTTGGCATAATCCAAACAGTATTCTCTACACGGAGACCTAAAATCATGACACTTTGCAATCACTTCACAAATTGATTTCAAGTTTTTGGTGATAGTAGGGACATGTCGTGTCTCAAGTAAACACTTAGATTTACCATTAAAAAACCCTAAGAATATGTTTCTTCAACATGATTCATGGTATGTTGGATATCATTCCCATCCCCCACACATCAAAAGGTGGTTAGGGTCTATAGAAATCTGAAGGATGTCTTGTTGAGGCCCATATGTTTGTGTGTCCACTATCAATGTACCATTTAGCATCATAACCATTATTCAAGCAATCATGTTCCACTCTGTCACTCAAATTCTTTGTGCACTTGACTCAATAGATTATGATGGTTATAAAAATGAAATGTGAAATTATATGCATATATGCTAACAAAGAAATAATTATATGTGAGCTTCTCAAGAAACTCAAAGAACATAAAGTATTATATAATTGACCATGAGTACAAGATTTTTAGTTTTTAAAGCTGTTAAAGCAGCTTCTTGCATGTTATACTTCACCTTCCCTCTTTCTAGGGTAGAGTGCAATGTTGATGAACAATCAATTAAACTAGCTTTTTCTAAAATCTCTTCTTGAACTTTCTCTCTTCACACATGGTAGGTGGTTGAAAGAAAATCAAAAGTGACTAAAATTATAATATCTCTAGTTCCAATGATTCAGGAACTCCCTTGATGTTTGGATAAGCTTTTTGACTTGTAGCATTGAAGCTTTGGAGCATAAACAATGTTCTCACATGATCTAGCACACTGTAAGGAGGGGTGGTTTGAAAAGTTTCTATGAGTGATGATCTTATATGTGCAGAGAGTGTACTGGGTCACAAAAAAAGTGTAGAAAATATACATGTCAAGTCTAATACATAGTTTAAAAGCCTTATCCTAAGCAAAATAAAAAAAAAGGTAATTTATTTTCTTAATTCATTTTCATCAAGAGGATAGAATATCATGGATTGACAAGGATATGAAAAGCTAAAATCTAGACCTAAATCTTAAAAAGAAAAAATAAAATTCTTTGCACACACAATTAAAGCATGATCAAAATAAATTTCAGGCAAGTTGGAGAGAAGATTGAAACAATTCTCTTATGTTTCTTTATGACGCCTCATGTACATTCTTCCATTCTCATGATTCTCTCTTAGACTATCAAGTGTGATTGTCAGTTTCCATTGATCCAAGCATACATGCAAGGATATAATTCGTCCAAGGCAAATCAAACCTTGAACACTTTAAAAGCTATAGGTTTTCTTTTTACCCAAAAAAATTGAAAATTTTTCACTCTTGGGTTCATATGTTGTTGAAGAGAGGCATGCTCTGTGGATATTTTTATTGAAGAGCATAAAAAAGTATAGATCTATTCAACACACCATCACTCTCTATCTAAAAAATTGAAGTATCTTGTACACTTAGAAGCTTGAGGGGAGAGGCCCTCCTTATCTAGATTTGGGAGGGGCTCTCAAAAGTACATCATATGTGGGATAAGTCTCCTGAAAGGAGAATGAATACAACTGGTACAAGCACATGGCAAGGTACCCAAATATAAAGGAAATACAATATAAAATGGAAATAGATTAGAAATGGAGTGCCTCCTAGATACAAAGAGGAGATGCACTCATGCATATACAAATGTAGATGAAGTAGGAGCAATCATGTCGTCAACACCCCCTCTGTAGCTCCATTTTGGAGCAGTTGAATGCTGTAGAGGTCCACCAAGCGCTGAAGCAGAACCGGAGGTAAAGCCTTCATGAACATGTCCGCCAGGTTCTCTTGAGAGGTACACTGCACCAGAGTAATCTCTTGAGATATGAGCTTCTCACGGATGAAGTGGTACTGGATCTCGATGTGCTTCATCTGAGCATGGAACACTGGATTCTTGGCGATGGCCAAGGCTAATTGGCTGTCCATGCGAAGACATGTCGGAGTAACCTGCAAAACACCAATGTCAGATAATAAACGTCGAAGCTAGATGGCCTCACATGCTGCAAAGCTCGATGCTCGGTACTCGACCTCGGTAGATGATAGAGCAACTGTAGGCTGCTTCTTACTTGCCCAAGAGATAGGTCCTGAGCCAAGCAAGAATATATACCCAAAAGTAGACCGTCGAGAATCAGGATCACCAGCCCAATCTGAATCTAAATATCCGACGAGTTCGATGCCCCCTCTATACGAAAGACCATGATGTCGGGTGAGGGCAAGGTATCGAAGTAGTCTCTGAATACAATACCTATAGCTTTTGAAAAGCAATATTGACTGCAACTTCATCTTAAATAGACTCAAGCATTTTTAGCATGTGGGATTCCTTTCAATGTTATTGGTAATCCTATTTTCAAAGACGCTTTGATATCAACTACATAGAAAGGATTCACCATGCCAAATTACAATAAAATGTGAATAGAGTATGTAGATAAAGTGAAAAAAAAATATTGAAGCTATTTTAAAGAAAACAATGCATGATTATGTACCCATGCATGGATGTACAATAGCATTGGATGGATGGACAAGTTGTTAGAAGAAGCCATTGATTAATGTCATGGTTATATGTCCAAAGGGAAGCATGTTTCTGGAAGCTGTTGATACTTCTCTTAAAGAGAAAAGTTTAGATTTTCTTATAAAGATATATGAACATGCTATATCATGTGTGAGTGGTCCAAAGAATGTGACTATGATAGTGACTGATAATGCATCTAATTTTTGAAGTGTTGGAATTGCAATTCAAAACAAGTATGAAGGCATTACTTGGGTTCCATGCATAGCTCATATACTAAATCTGTTATTAAAAGATATAGGTAGATTATCTTTCATTAAACAAAGCTTATTAGATGCAATCATGTGATCAAATTTATCAGAGAGCATCAATTTTCATATTTGCTCTTTCGTTCAAAATCTCCCAATAAAGCACTTCATATCTTTTGTGCTACACGATTTGCAACTACCTATATTGTGCTCAGTGGATTATTGGAAGTCAAGCCATCTCTTGTAGAAATGATTGTTGATCGAAGATGGGAGGCATGGCTAAAGAAGTATCCTTCTTATCGAGTTGCGGCTTCAAAGTGTATGTCTCTAATACAGTCACAAAAATTTTGGCATAATCTTGAAAAAATCATCAGTATCACTAAACCTTTTGTGGAACTTTTACGAATTTTGATACTAATAAGTTTGCGATAGGAAAAGTTTATTGGATTATGCCAGAAGCTATTCAAAATGTGAAAGACTTTAATCAATTTTCATTATGAGAAAAAACACAGATTGTATTGTTAGCAGAGAAATGATGGACACAAATGCATACTCATTTACATGGAACAACGTTCGTATTGGATCCAACATTTCAACTCAATGGTCAAGCGTCAAACAAAGAAGTCATGGCGAATTTCAAAAGCACATGTCAGTTATTACTTCCAAGTATAGATGGTCGAGATGCATTCCACCAAAGAGTAGCTTATGTGAATCGAGAAGGATGTTTTGGAGATTTATGGCACAGTGAAGCGATTCAAAATCATCCACCTCCTATATGGTGGAAAGAGTACAGAGATGAATCAGTGGAGTTGCAACATATAGCTATGAGAATGCTTTCAGTAATAGCTTCAAGTGGTAGTTGTGAATGTAATTGGAGTGATATGATTTTTTTCATTCAGAACAAAGAAATCACTTAAGTGTATCACATGCCAATAATTTGGTATACATTTTTTGTAATTTGCATTTGTTACATGCTCCAACCAATAGCTTCTATAGTAGCACAACAAACTTTTGGAGGATTTCAAACTCATGAAAGTTTTAAAAATGATTCATGGAGTGATCATGATTTAGATGTAGATCACAACGATGGTTTAGACATGGAAGAAATATATGACATGGTACCTATCATAGTGATGATATTCAAAATGAAGAAAATGTACTTTGAATACTCTTATTAGATTCAACTGCAAAATCGATGGCTTTATAATATATTGATGTCTTTGATTACAAAAAGAAGATTGTCTATTCAATGTTTTGCTTATTGAATAATTCATCATGAGTGAACCGATCAAAAGATGATGATGCCTCTAAGATTCTTCCATATCTGTTCTCATATACGTCGAGAGATATTTGTAAAATTTTCACTTGATTTTCTAAATCATCAATCCTCTTTTGTTTATCATCAATTGTTCTTCATAATCCAAGAATTGTTAAACCTTCATTGTATAATTCTGCTCCCTGTTATGATAATTCATGGATAAGGTTATGTTCTTCATGTGACAGAATGTAGGGCCGCTTTTGAGGAAGAAAGCCGTCGTTTCCTTGATTACAAAATTTTTCCCGATTTAGAGAATGACCCAAACCTCTACGTGCATTCTTTGGGTGATCATCTCAATCTACACATCGATGAAGAGTATCTTGTACAAAAACTTTTTGAATGAAATATAGTGCTTTTTGATGATTATTTGGTAATGATCTCTCAACTTGCATAAGCGTAGAAGTAGTATTTTTGCTAGTCCTTTATGTTTTAAGTCAAAAAGCTTTAAGGGTGCTGTTTTTTTTCTCCTTCATGTAACCTGAAAGAGAACATCACAAACGAAATGATTTGGACATAGCTTTTTTACTTCTTTCATTGATAATGGTTCTCCTTTTAATCCCTCTGGCTCTAAATCTTGGTGGAATAAAAATGCTAATCGCGATTGTGCAAATTGAGCATTCTGCTTAGACAAAATCCTTTGAGATTCAGCATGATCAAGGTCATTATTCACGTCTGGCATTCTTGCTATGTTTTACTTTCAAATCTGTAAAACAAAAACACTAATTTTGCCTTAGACAAACCCACATAACTCAAATGAATCCACATCATTTAATCCACATAATTCAAATGATAACCATTTCATTTAATCCACATAGTTCAAATGATAGCATTTCATTTAATCCACATAATTCAAATGATACCACTTCATTTAATCCACTTAACTCAAATGATACCACTTCATTTAATCAACATAGTTCAAATGAATCCACATCATTTAATCCACATATTACAAATGAATCTAGTTCATTTAATCCACATAGCTCAAATGAATCCACTTCATTTGATCCACATAATTTAAATGAATCCACATATAACAAATGATTCCACTTCATTCAATCCACCTAATTCAAATGAATCTATATCATTTAATCCACATAATTCAAATGATAGCACATCATTTAATCCACATAATTCAAATGAATCCACACCATTTATTCCACATATTACAAATGAATCCACTTCATTTAATCCACATAATTCACATGATACCACTTCATTTAATCCACATTATTCAAATGATACCACTTCATTTAATCCACATTATTCAAATGATACCACTTCATTTAATCCACTTAACTCAAATGGTACCACTTCATTTAATCCACATAGTTCAAATGAATCCACAACATTTACTCCACTTAATGCAAATGAATCTATATCATTTCATCCACATAGTTTAAATGAGTAAAAATCGTTTTCAATATGGTCTTAATCCATCTACCATGGATACCTTAAACCATACCGAGTTAGATTTGAGAATACTCTAAGTAGTTCATGTGCATCTACCCTTTCTTATACATCTATGTCATAAGCTAGCTCTAAAGCATATTTGAACTTGTAAATCCCATTTCATTCGATAGGATAACTATTTAAATCTATATATTTCAAGAGTTGCAATAGGACTATCAAAATTGTTAATGTCTCTTGACTTTTATTAAAAGGTGGAGGGCTAGTGAATATATATTCGGGTGCAATCCACTAATACTTTTGACTCCACTCATTTCTAGTCAATATTTCCAAATTAGATAGCTTCAAAAAACTTTTTTTTGTTGGTAAATATGTTGTTCTACCAAAATCACATAATTCGATATAAGCATGATGAGCTTTAAAATGCTACAAAATGTTGCCTGAGTGGAGATCGTTGTGGAAAATATTATAGGTGTATATAAATGATATTGTTTGCAACAATCCGTTGATCAGTTTCCAAATGTTTGTCTTTCACAATTATTATGTATCCTTCTGTGTCTTTAATACCTCTGCTTCATGGTATGTTTAAGTACTCTTTTTTCATTTTCTCTAGCCACATGTCTATGTACCACCATTCCACAATTTGAAAATGAGACACGAGCTTTTGCTATGATGCCTAGCTAATCCAAGTGGACTGATAATTCCATTGTGTGTAACAAATAAAATTGGGGCTTCATTCATGGCTTTGTTCTCTTGTGTCCATATGTTAGCACCATGTAATTTGAATAATTTTGTGGCAAATATTTTGTTGATGAATCTTGGGTGGGTTATTCTGACTTTATGGATCATTCCATATTGTGCTTCCCCATGAGAGCTGCATCTTCAAAATGAATAGATGAATATGGGAGAAAACAAAGATTATTTGATGTTTGATCTCCCATATTCACATGTGTATCTCTTATATTTGGATCTATCAATGGTCCCTCTCCTTGCTCGGTCATGTCTGGTCTCACTCGCAATGAATCCAAGCATTGTTGTGGTATCCAACGCCAATGACTATGTGACTTTGATGATCTGTCCAAAGATATGAGTGAGCTCTTTGGACATTTGCTCATCTGATATATGTGCTCCACCTGACACACTGCCAAATTTATCTTCAATATTGATATATTTTGTTCTAGATACTTGTTCAATGAAATCTTTGTAATTAGATGTGTCCATTGCTAGAGTAATTTGATCTTATCTCATTCCATACATGTAGGAGCACACAAAATCTTCCAAAAATTTTTGTTCATGCTTCTGTGGAAAAGTAAAAAATAGATTGTTTGTTTATCAGAATTGATATTAAAGCTTTAAACACTAATCTAATTCATAAAAGCAATAATAAAAAAATAGTCTCATAAATAAAATGATAAATACTCAAATACATTGTAAGTACACATATAAATAGATACATCAATAAGCATATGGATACATAAATCAATAGTATGTGTAGAGAAATGATAAAAAATATGGATAGGTAGTTACATAAGTAGATTTATAATTAAATAGAAAGTGCAATTATAATCTTGAAGTGAATCTATGTAACTATTAAGAATGTAAGAGTCCAAGAATCAGACATTCATAATAGTTCATATACACTCACTATACTATGTATGAGTATTGTCACATGAGTGTATATAACGATTGTGATAGTAAGATTCAAAGAATCAAACAATCACAATAGTTCCTATACACCTTGAGACCTACACTAATTATGCTCATAGGAATCTAAGTGACTATTGTGAGAGTAAAATTCAAAGAATGAGACAATCACAATAGTCCTTATACACTCCCTATGCTATTGAGAGAGTAGGAATCAAGGTGGCAATTCAAACAATCTCAATAGATCTATTGCTCAATCCTATGCTACTGTGAGAGTAAGAATCGATGTACCGAGTCAGAGAATCACAGTAATGGTTTATTGTAAAATTTATTCATCAATGTATACAAGTAAGAAATGCTTTCGTGATTCAAACATGTATACAATATGGTACTAATATTCAAGGTATATGACTAAACGAGCTTAACAATATGTAAGGATATGCTACGTTACATAATTGGTTGACCATGAATACACATTCTAATTAGGACTCGACAAATTAGCCAATTTGGTAGCTCAAATGCCCATTGCTTTAAGAAGGGGCTAGCCTCTTGAATACACCTTTGTGATAGTTGGTTTGTTATTTCCAAACCCTCTTGTGGAAATTCTACTATGGGTTTAGAGCTCACTGCCCACCACGAAATAATGCAAGGCTGAGTAGGGTGCATAATCCATGAAGAAACACTTGGAAACCATGATGGGATTGGCTTTTTTAAGGGCGTGAGCGATACAAGAAGTTGGATGTGGAAGAAATTGGCAATCATGTAAGAACCAGGTGAAGCACTTGAAGAGAATCTAATAGAGGTTGCAGCATGCAAAGGACATGTTTTGGTATTCATTGCACATAGAAAACTAGACTAGTTCCTACCATGTCATTGAAGAAGAAATGTATTTGGACCATCTAAAACCAACTTTATCAAGAAAATAGACCTTTCAAAACTTCTTTAAGTTCTAATAGGAGAGTGAGGCTCAAGAAAAAGAAAGTGGGCCCCATTTTTTTATCAACCAAGACCAAAATTTCTCAAAATAGGTAGAATTTTGAATATAATATAGAACTCAACAAGACCAAAGAAAATCCTAGTAGATTGAATTAGTAGCGTGTAGCCCAAGCATGAGTAACACCTCCTTTATTTGTCAATCTGTGGAGACATGAAGAGGATATGAAGATCGCGAGCAATTGTGGCAAGCAAATGTGAGTGACAAGCACGTACATGCATGCATACATACATACATGCACATAAGGTAAGTTAACAAAGATAGGAACAATGGAAGCTTTGATTCTCAATAACTTGATTACAATCTTCAAGAAGCTCTTTCTCTAACTTGCTCACCTCAAAAATGAGCTTTTGGGTATGCCTAAGCTCAAATGGTCTTAGGGACTTGTAATGAAAGAAATTATACCTCAATCAGGCATATCGTGGTGGATTAATACATGCTTTAATTTATCAATCCGTGGACATAGATGTATCAAGTGTATGAGGACATGTACGTTCGTGATGGCAAATGAAATGAATGTGCAAATAATGCATGTAAATTAGGTCAAACTACCTCTCATGCCACCTACCTCACTGAAAATGTATGTCACGATACTTGCTATAGTAGTAAGCACAAATTAAGCCTTTTCTCTCAATTGCAATACCTGAATATAGTCAATAACAGGTTTATTTTGAAGCTTTCGGTGAGGCAAAGACGCATCCAATAGGGGTATTTTTAGCCTAATATGACAAACACAGTTTGAGTTATGAGCAAAGTACTGAGTGGCAGGAAACACCAACTCTTGCTCCACAATTCACTAAGCTACACATACACTACAATGGCAAAACCAGAAGGGGAAGGGGTAAAAAACACCTCTATGCACACATTTCAAGCATCACAAACATGCAAGCTCATGGGGAAAAAGATGCACAAGTGGGAAGAAGAAAATTCAAAATTTTACCTTGTGTCCTGAAATTGGAAAAAACGTCTTTACAAAGTTTCACAAAGTGACTTATATACATGTGCCCTAAAAATGATCCTTTCACTTACTGAAATCCTACTATTATACAAGGCTAATGTTACAATGTTCATGAATGATGCATCTAGAGGACTCCTCTAAGCATCTACACATTCAGTCATATCCTACATCAAGACAAGCATGTGACACTCTTACTTCTTTGTATGCCATGCATAATGAAGCATGTATTACATACTTGAGGAAGCAGCTTGAGGATGTATGTATGGCTAAAAATGAGTCTGTGGATGTGCATGTGACACACATCAAAGATTTGAAAGAGCAATTGGCAAACGTAGATGAGATTATTCTAGATGCATCACTCATCTCTACATGTTGAAAGGATTGCCAGAATCTTTTCAAAGCTTTGCTACTACACTTTGTTTGGTTGCAAAATGTAATCCCAATATGTATGCATTTGATGAGTTTGTGTCTCTTCTTTTGCAAGAAGAGCAATCTAGAGTGAATATGAGTGGTTTGATTGAGGAAACACAAGCACTTGCTATCTCACTAAAGGGGAAAAGCAAGTATGGTTTAGCTTTGGGTTCATCAAAACCAAAGCCTCAAGCTTCCTCTTCCACTCATTCCTCTAATGATGTTGATTTGCAAAAGAAGAAGAGATGCAAATATTTCCGGAAGGCTGGTCATACTATTAATGAGTGTAGAAAGCTTGCTAAGCGCATTGAAAAGAAGAAGGAATCCGAAATGTCTATTGTTGAAAATTCAGCAAATGCAAAGAATGATGAAGCTAACATGGATCAAGATTTTTGGGCATGTGTTATTACATCTCATTATGATAAATCTTTGCATTCTAAATGTATGATTGTGAGTGAGGCTGATTTAGATTGGTTCTTTGATAGTGGTGCTTCAAAGCACATAACTTCATGCAAAAGATTTTTTGCATCTTTACGATGCACCCAAAGGAGGACATGTGGTGTGTAACATAATCCTAGTAGGAGATGGTTGAACCACACCCTAAGAGAGAGGATTAGGAAGTAATCCTCAACCATGGCTTTTGGGGCAAGTGGTTAGCCCATCACATTCCTAACCAAGAGGTTGTGAGTTCAATTCCTTACATTGGTATTAGAGCGCTTCCTAAGCTTGGGCAAGGTGGAATGATCCAATGGCCTCTAAAAAAGGCGCTTGGGAACTCTATCATGTGAAAGGGTAGGAATTGTGGAAGGCGCGCGCGTCGGTTTCAAGGATGGACCCAACAAAGAATCAAGTGTATCTCTCAATCCGTAGGTCGGATTGAGGCGTGTAATATACCGTTGGAAAGCTCTCGGAACGAACTTTCCAATGAGCTACCTTGGAAGTGTGAATTCCTTGGGAATCCTTGGGTGGCACTTGATTGAGTGTTCAAGATACCAAGCATGGGTGAGAACAAGGTTCAAGACTGAGGTTGAGAACAAGGGCTCGAGACACCAAGGTTGTGAACAAGAAGGTTCAAGACACCAAGGTTGAGAGCAAGGGTTCAAGAGACCAAGGTTGCGAACAAGGTTCAAGAAACTGTGCGAGGTTGAGGGACATCAATTCAAGGGCACCTAGGAGTTCAAGGGACTGATCACCGAGGCTAGAGGGATACAAGAGTAGATCATTGAGGACAATGATCGACCAAGGGGGAAAGAATGTAACATAATCCTAGTAGGAGATGGTTGAACCACACCCTAAGAGAGAGGATTAGGAAGTAATCCTCAACCATGGCTTTTGGGGCAAGTGGTTAGCCCATCACATTCCTAACCAAGAGGTTGTGAGTTCAATTCCTTGTGCAAACAATGCCTCTTATCCTATCATTGGACTAGGAGAAATTGAGCTTATAACTGCAAATGGAGATGTGATTCTCTTGAAAAATGTATTATATGTACCCGATATCAAGAAGAACTTGATTTCAGTTAGGTTGATTGCCAAAGCTAAAATTCATGTATACTTTAATGATAAGTGCATGGTTCAAGATTTCAGCAATGGTGATATTATCGTTATGTCCGATACATTATGTAATGGTTTGTATCGCATGGATACATACAAGAGGGCTGCCTCAAATGCATTGGTTGTTCATACTTCTTCCATTGTTGAAATGGAGCTTTGGCTCATTTTGGTCACTTGAATTTCAATAGTTTGCTTTACTTGCGAAAGAAAGACATGGTTATTGGTTTGCCAACCCTTGAATCCATTGAAAAGCATGCATGTGAAGGTTGCATTCTTGGAAAAATGCATCGTGCTTCTTTTCCAAAAGATACTCATACACACACTCCAAGAAAATTATAGCTTGTTCATAGTGATGTATGTGGTCCCATCAAGACTCCATCTTTTGGGAAGCATGTATATTTTGTTACCTTCATTGATGACGCTACTCACCATACATGGGTGTATTCTATGAAAACAACGAATGAGGTATTTTCTTGCTTCAAAGCATTTTTAGGTATGGCTGAAAATTTTTCTTCAAACAAGCTTTTGATTGTATGCACGGATCATGGTGGTGAATACATGTCACATGAGTTTAATGCTTTTCTTCGTGAAAGTGGTATTTCACACCAATGTATGGTGCCATATAGACCTCAACAAAATGGTGTTGCTGAGCGTAAAAATAGAACTCTTCTTAAAATGGCACAATGTATGGTTAAAGGAAAGCACCTTCTTGATAAGTTTTGGATGGCTTGGTTGCTCATAATTCTTCCATGGCTGAAATGGAGTTTTGGCATGCTTGTTTTGGTCACTTGAACTTCAATAGTTTGCTTTACTTGGTTATTGCCAGCACTTGAATCCATTGAAAAGCATGCATGTGAAGGTTTCATTCTTGGAAAAATGCATCATCCTTCTTTTCCAAAAGATACTCATACACACACTACAAGAAAATTATAGCTTGTTCATAGTGATGTATGTGGTCCCTTCAAGATTCCATCTTTTGGGAAGCATGTATATTTTGTTACCTTCATTGATGATGCTACTCATCATAGATGGGTGTATCCTATGAAAGCAAAGAATGAGGTATTTTCTTACTTCAAAGCATTTTTAGTTATGGCTGAAAATTTTTCTTCAAACAAGCTTTTGACTCTATGCACAGTCGTGGTGGTGAATACATGTCACATGAGTTTAATGCTTTTCTTTGTGAAAGAGGTATTTCATACCAATGTATGGTGCCATATACACCTCAACAAAATGGTGTTGCTGAGTGTAAAAATAGAACTCCTCTTGAAATGACATGATGTATGGTTAAAGGAAATCACCTTCCTGATAAGTTTTGGATGGATGCAGTCATGTGTGCCAACTATGTGTTGAATTGTTGCCCTATAAAAGCATTGAGAGTCATCACTCCTTATGAGGCTTGGAATGGACATAAGCCTATGGTTAGTCATATGCATGTTTTTGGTTGTTTGGCATATGCACTTGTGCCATCAAAACAATGTCACAAACTTGATGACAAGGCAAAGAAATGTATTGCTGGTTATAGTGTTGAAATTAAGGGATATCGTTTGTACCATCCATTGATGAACATAATCATTGTGATTTGAGATGTGGCATTTGCAGAAAATTCAGTTTTCCCTCTACTTGAATGCAAAAAACAACCAATAATTAGCTCACAAGATGTGTTCGATACACATGTCTTTGTTCCAAAATGGTGCACTTGACTATGGCCATGTAGACTAGCCAACTGAGGCTCAAAGGGCTGAAAAATTCCAGCAAAATAGAGTTGAAAATGCAGTGAATTTCCAGCCAAACATGGCTGAATTTTTTCAACAAAAAATTGTCACAACTGTTGGAAATTTCCAACCATATATGGCTGAACATTTGCATCAAAATATGGTTGAAAATGAGCATGAAATTCAGCCCACGCATGATATACATGTTGATGATGTATTACATAATAAATGCATGTCTATCAAGAGTGCACAAAGTATGCCAAAGTGGCTGAAACAAACTTTGCAGGACAACAAATTGAGTGCACCTTTACTTAGTAGAACAAGATCAAGCTCTCACCATGCATCAAGTAATTTTGTGGATTATTCTCTTATTGCAACATGTTATGAAGAGCCACTTATTTTTGAAGATACATGTGATGATCCACAATGGATTAGTGCTATGCAATCAGAATTGGATTCCATACCTAGGAATGGTACTTAGGAGTTATGTGAATTGCCAAAAGGAAAAAATGACAATGGTACAAAGTGGGTTTACAAGATTAAGAGAAAGTCTAATGGTAGCGTTGATCACTGCAAAGCTAGATTGGTTGCCAAAGGAAATGCACAACAATATGGGATTGACTATGAGGAGACTTTTGCACCTACTTCATGCATGACTACCATTTTTACTGTGTTTGTATTGGCTATCCATCGAGGTTGGAAAGTACATAAGCTAGACATAAAGACAACTTTCTTGAATGGTGATTTGCAAGAAGAGGTTTATGTGAAGAAACCTCCTGGATTTTCCATGAAAGGGCAAGAACATATGGTTTGCTGCTTGCATAAAGCCTTGTATGGTCTCAAGCAAGCTCCACATGCATGGTATGACAAAATGCATAAGCACTTGGTTGCCTTGGCTTCGCATGTAGTTCAATTGAAAGCACACTCTATGTACGCAGAGATGGGGCTGATCTTATAGTGCTTGTTCTTTATGTCGATGACATACTCTTGACTAGGTCATGTGATGCAAAACTTGACATTCTTATGATTGATTAGCAGCATACTTTTGATGTCACTTATCTTGTTGTTTTGAGCTACTATATTGGCATCCAACTTGTATCCATTGAAGGGGGAATCGTTATGCATCAAGCAAAGTATGTTGAAAAATCTTTTATATGCATGCAACACAAGGCCGGATATACAGTATGTAGTTTCCCAATTGAATTGATTCATGCATAGCCTTGGGAGTAAGCATTGGCAAGCGGTGAAACATGTGTTTAGATATCTCAAAGGCACTTTGAGCTTAGGTCTCTTTTATGGAAGAGATATTCAGCCATACTTGCATGATTTTACAGATAGTGATTGGCCTGGTTGTTCTGATACTCACGTGTCCAATAGTATAAATTGCTTTTTCCTTGGAGACTCATGCATATCATGGTTGAGTAAGAAGCAACCTATAGTGGCGACATCAAGTTGTGAAGCTGAGTATAGGGCATTTCTAGGAGCTACAGTGGAGTATATGTGGCTAAAATGCCTATTTGATGTATCTTTGCATGAAGATTGATGCTTCTACGCATAGTCTCATTGATAGTCAAAGTGCATTGGTTGTTGCATGAAACACAGTGTTTCATGCACATACCAAACATATTGAGGTGCATTATCACTATGTGAGAGAACACCTTCATGCACTAGATATTGATTTGGTATATGTGCCTACACAAGATAATGTGGCAGGCATATTCACTAAATCTCTTCCAAAGGAAAAGTTTGAAGCTTTTCACAAAGCTTTAGGCTTATTACCTTGTAGGAGCTGATTTATCACTCCCTGTATGTGTTCATATCATTCGCTCCAGGGGGGTTTGTTACACTTATGTGTTCCTCGAGTAGGTTTGATGTGAACCTTTTCCCTATACATGGACACTTTTAACTCTAGTGATGGCTATAGGTTTTTTCCCCATGTTACCACATAATCCTATGGTTAGTCATATGCACCTGTTTGGTTGTTTGGCATATGCTCTTGTGCCATCACAACAAGATCACAAACTTGATGAAAAGGCAAAGAAATATATATTTGTTGGTTATAGTGTTGAAAGTAAGGGATATCATTTGTACCATCCATTGACAAACACAATTATTGTGAGTCAAGATGTGATATTTGCTGATAATTCAGTTTTCCCTCTACTTAAATGCAAAAAATAGCCAACAGTTAGCTCAAAAGATGTGTTTGATACACTAATGCCTTTGTTCAAAAATGGTGTGCTTGACTATGGCCATATAGACCAGCCAATTTACTCTCAAAGGACTAAAAAATTCTAGCAAAATAGAGCTAGAAACATAGAGAATTTCCACCCAAACATGGCAGAAATTTTTTAGCCAAAAATTATCTAACTACTTGAAATTTCCAACCACATGTGGTTGAACATTTGTGTCAAAATATGGCTGAAAATGAGCATGAAATTCAGCCCATGCATGATATTTATGTTGATGATGTATTACATAATGAATGCATGCCTATCAAGAGTGCACAAAGTATGCCAAAGTGGTTGAAGCAAACTTTGCAGGACAACAAATTGAGTGCACCTTTACTTAGTAGACCAAGATCAAGCTCTCACCATGCATCAAGTAATTTTGTGGGCTCTTCTCTTATTGCAACAACATGTAATGAAGAGCCACTTACTTTTGAAGATGCATGTGAAGATCCACAATGGATTAGTGTTATGCAATCAAAAATGGATTCCATACATAGGAATAGTACTTGGGAGTTATGTGAATGGCCAAAAGGAAAAAATGCCATTGGTACAAAGTGGGTTTAAAAGATTAAGAGAAAGTCTGATGGTAGCATTGATTGCCACAAAGCTAGATTGGTTGTCAAAGGATATGCACAACAATATGGGATTGACTATGAGGAGACTTTTGCACCTACTTCATGCATGACTACCATTCGTACCGTTGGTTGCATTGGCTTACCATCGAGGTTGAAAGTAAATCAGTTAGATGTAAAGACAACTTTCTTGAATGTTGATTTGCAAGAAGAGGTTTATGTGAAGAAACCTCTTGGATTTACCATGAAAGGACAAGATCATATGGTTTGTCACTTGCATAAAGCCTTGTATGGTCTCAAGTAAGCTCCACGTGCATGGTATGACAAAATACATAAGCACTTGGTTGCTCTTGGCTTCATATGTAGTTCAATTGAAAGCACATTCTATGTATGCAAAGATGGGGCTGATTTTACAGTGCTTGTTCTTTATGTTGATGACATACTCTTGATTGAGTCATGTGATGAAAAACTTGACATTCTTATGGCTGATTTGCACCATACTTTTGATGTCACTTATCTTGCTAATTTGAGCTACTATAATAGCATCCAGTTTGTATCCATTGAGGGGGGAATTGTTATGCATCAAGCAAAGTATGTTGGAAAACTACTTCATCATTTTGACTTTGAGGATTGCAAACCAGTTTCCACACTAGTTGAGATAGGATTTAGGTTCTCAGTTGAGGATTCCAGTGATGCATTTGATACTTCTCTTTATCAACAAGCTATGGGATATCTTATATATGCATGCAACACAAGGCTGAATATACAATATGGAGTTTCCTAGTTGAGTCCATTCATGCATAGCCCTGGCATTAAGCATTATCAAGCAGTGAAATATGTGTTTAGATATCTTAAAGGCACTTACTTTGAGCTTATGTCTCTTTTATGGAAGAGATATTCAACCATACTTGCATGCATTTATAGATAGTGATTGGGCTGGTTGTTATGATACTCGCGTGTCCACTAGTGGTAATTGCTTTTTCCTTGGAGACTCATGCATATCATGGTTGAGTAAGAAGCAACCTATAGTGGAGGCATAGAGTTGTGAAGCTAAGTACAGGGCAGTTTTCACAGCTATAGTGGAGTGTATATGGTTGAGATGCCTATTGATGGATCTTTGCATGGAGATTGATGCTGCTATGCATATTCTCATTGATAGTCAGAGTGCATTGGCTGTTGCATGAAACCCAATGTTTCATGTATGGACCAAACATATTGAGGTGCATTATCACTATGTGAGAGAGCTCCTTCATGCAGGAGATGTTGATTTGGTATATGTGCCTAAAGAATATAATGTGGCAGACATATTCACCAAAGCTCTTCCACGGGAAAAGTTTGAAGCTTTTCACAAAGCTTTAGGCTTATTACCTTGTGTGGGTTGATTTTTCACTGTCTATATGTGGTCACACCATTCGCTCTAGGGGGTTTCGTTACACTTATGTGTTCCTCGAGTAGCTTTGATATGAACCTTTTCCCTATACATGGGCACTTTTTACTCTAGTGCTAAGTAGAGGGCTTTTCCCCATGTTACCACATAAGCCTATGGTTAATCATATGTGTGTGTTTGGTTGTTTGGCATATGCTCTTGTGCCATCACAACAACATCACAAACTTGATGACAAGGCAAATAAATGTTTATTTGTTGGTTATAGCATTGAAAGTTAGGGATATCATTTGTAGCATCCACTGATGAACACAATTATTGTGAGTCGAGATGTGGTATTTGTTAATAATTCAGTTTCCCTCTACTTGAATGCAAAAGAAAACCAATATTTAGCTCATAAGATGTGTTCAATACACTCATGCCTTTGTTCCAAAATGGTGCGCTTGACTATGGCCATGTAGACTAGCCAACTAAGGCTCAAAGGGCTGAACAATTCCAGCAAAATAAAGCTGAAAATGCAAAGAATTTCCAACCAAAAATGGCTGAATTTTTGTAGCAAAAAATTATCGGAACTACTGGAAATTCCTAGCCACATATGGCTGAACATTTGCGTCAAAATATGGATGAAAATGAGCGTGAAATTCAGCCCACACATGATATACATGTTGATGATGTATTACATAATGAACACATGTCTATCAAGAGTGCACAAAGTATGCCAAAGTGGCTGAAACAAACTTTGCAGGATAGCAAATTGAGTGCACCTTTACTTGGTAGAACAAGATCAAGCTCTCACCATGCATCAAGTGATTTTATGGATTATTCTCTTATTCCAACAACATGTAATGAAGAGCCACTTACTTTTGAAGATGCATGTGACGATCCACAATGGATGAGTGCTATGAGATCAGAAATGCATTCCATACATAGGAATGGTACTTGGGATTTTTGTGAATTGCCAAAAGGAAAAAATGCCATTTGTACAAAGTGGGTTTAGAGGATTAAGAGAAAGTTTGATGGTAGCATTGATCGCTACAAAGTAGATTGCTTGCCAAAAGATATGCACAACAATATGGGGTTGACTACGAGGAGAATTTTGCACCTACTTCACACATGACTACCATTCGTACCATGGTTGCATTGGCTACCCATCGAGGTTGGAAAGTACATCAGTTAGACATAAAGAGAGCTTTCTTGAATGGTGATTTGCAAGAAGAGGTTTATGTGAAGGAACCTCCTGGATTTTCCATGAAAGGGAAATCGCTTGCATAAAGCCTTGTATGGTGTCAAGCAAGCTCCACATGCATGGTATGACAAAAAACGTAAGCACTTGGTTGCTCTTGGCTTCACATGTTGCTCTTTATGTCGATGACATACTCTTGAATGGGTCATGTGATGCAAAACTTGACATTCTTATGGCTGATTTGCAGCATACTTTTGATGTCACTTATCTTGGTCTTTTGAGCTACTATCTTGGCATCCAGTTTGTATCTGTTGAGGTGGGAATTGTTATGCATCAAGAAAAGTATGTTGAAAAACTACTTCAACATTTTGATTTTGAGGATTGCAAGCTAGTTTCCACACCAGTTGAGACAATTTAGGTTCTCAATTGAGGATTCCAATGATGCATTTGATACTTCTCTTTATCAGCAAGTTGTGGGATGTCTTATATATGCATGCAACACCAGGCTGTATATATAGTATGCAGTTTCCCGGTTGAGTTGATTCAAGCATATCCTTGGCAATAAGCATTGGCAAGTGGTGAAACATGTGTTTAGATATCTCAAAGGCACTTTGAGCTTAGGTCTCTTTTATGGAAGAGATATTCAGCCGTACTTGCATGCTTTTACAGATAGTGATTGGGCTGGTTGTTATGATACTCGTGTGTCCACTAGTGGTAATTGCTTTTTCCTTGGAGACTCATGCATATCATAATTGAATAAGAAGCAACCTATAGTGGTGACATTGAGTTGTGAAGCTGAGTACATGGCAGTTTTCACAACTACAGTGGAGTGTATATGGCTGAGATGCCTATTGATGGATCTTTGAATGGAGATTGATGTTGCTATGCATATTCTCACTGATAGTCAGAGTGCATTGGCTGTTACACAAAACCCAATGTTTCATGAACAAACCAAACATATTGAGGTGCATTATCACTATGTGAGAGAGTTCCTTCATGCAAGAGATATTGATTTGGTATATGTGCCTACGCAAGCAGTAGGTGCAACAAAAACAATAGCACGAACAGGAATCTATAGAATATCATCATCTTCAACACCATCTCCATCAGCTCCAACACCTGTATTTGCAGTTCCTGTAGTCACAGGTGTAACAGGATGACTTTCAACACCCTGCACAATATTCCACAACCCTTTTGCAACCAATACAAGTCACATCATATAAGCCCATAATGGGTAGTTGATACCATCCAACTTATCCTCAATAGCCAACATACGGAATACATCACTGCTTTCAGCCATGGTCGGTGACTAAAATACCTTGATGCAAAAAATTTAGTGTATCTCAAAAAGTTGAACAAAATTGCCCAGATGAATTCTGCTAAACCTGTAGCAGACTTCAAGATGTTTATACTAGCAAGCTGAAACTAGTATATACCTTTGGCACAAAAAGACAAAATAGGGCAAAGAGTATAAGATACAAAAGAAGGATGATGATCATTCAGGAGATGAAATTTCTTGAGCAATCTAGCATTGATGTGTGTACCAAAAGAGTCAAGATGTTTGATCTTCAGGAAAAAGTCAAGAAAGAGGACTACCTCCTTGCTAGAGGTGCCCTTGCCTCTTCTAGAGAATTCTGGGCAGGTAAGATAGACAAACCTAATAAGCATATGTTTGAGCTTTTGAGAAAGAAGAAAGTCAGGGACTTCATTCCCCTGCTAAGAGACAATGATGGTTTGCATGTTTCCAGTATGAAGGAAAATCTGCAGGTTGCTCACAGGTTCTTTGCCAATGTATTCTCTCAACCTCCCAAGAGAGGGGATTCTGTGTGGAGTGCAAGAGCTGCCATTGCCCTTAGTAGGAAAAAAATGGTTCCTCAGGGAATGGACTCCCTCCTTGACATGCCCCTTTCTGCTGGTGAGATTAGAGAATCCATTAACAAATTGAAGCCTGGAAAGTCTCCTGGCCATGATGGTTTGCCCAATGAGTTTTTTCAGGAATTCAAGGAGGAATTGGTGCCCATTATTCTCAAAATTTGGCAAGAAGCCTCTAGAAGGGGTTCCCTTTCCCCTTTTATTAACACCGGAGTGATCAAACTTATCCATAAAAAAGGTCCCAAAGATGATTTGAATAATTGGAGACCCATCTCCTGTCTGACTTCTTTGTATAAAATCTTTGCTTCTATTTTGGCCAGAAGGCTAAGTCCTCTCATGGATAGTATCATTCTCCCTGAGCAAAAAGGGTTTATAAAAGGTAGGTTTATCCTTGACAACATCATCACTATATGGGAAGGTCTTGAATATTACAATGAGATCAATGTTGATACTTACTTCTTTAAAATTGACTTTGATAAGGCCTATGACAGGATTGAATGGGATTTCATTCTGCAATCCTTACAGGATATTGGATTAGGAAGAAAATTCATCAAATTTGTCAGTATTTTGTTTGGTAATGCCTTTTCTAAAGTGACTATAAATGGTTGTCTTACTAACCCCTTCAGGTTGTGCAGGTCTATAAGGCAAGGATGCCCTTTGGCCCCCTTGCTTTTTGCTATTGATAGTGATGCCTTAGGGTGGTTAGTTAAAGATTGCATCTCCAAAGGAAAGATTATTGGTTTAGATATCCCCCAGGCTTCCTCTCCCCTGGGTCTGCAGATGTTTGCAGATGATACCAATATGTTAATGCAAGTAGGGGAAACCTCTGCTCACTATTTCCTTAACTGTCTTAATACGTTTTGTCTTGCTAGTGGCTCGGTGGTCAATCATAAAAAAACTAGTTTTTTTTCCACTGATAACAAGATTCCTCAGTGTGTTGAGACTGCTGGCTGTGAGATCATTAAGAAAGGCTCCATTTTCAGGCTGTTAGGTATACCTATGGGATTTGGTGTCTCTTATGAGCAGAGATGGCAGTGGGTTCTTGATAAATTCAGATCTAAAATCTTCAAGTGGAATGATATGTATAGTAATTTGTCTCAAAGAACTTTTACCCTGAAGCATTATATCCTCCCCTCATTGACCTACTTTCTCTCTTGTTGGAGGCCGAGCAAAAAGCAGATTGGTCAGGTCATATCTCTGGCTAGGAAGTATTTATGGGGAGGATCTAGAATTCCTAAAGTTGCTTGGAATATTTGTTGTATGAAAAAGAGTGAAGGGGGCCTTGGTCTCATTTGTCCCTCTAGGATGGCCACTCAAATGTCTGCCAAGTGGATTGCTAGAGCTGTTTCCTCCAATGACTACTGGGCGTGTTTGATTAAAAGAAATGTCAATAGTTTCAGAGTCAAGAACAACAAAAGCTGGGATGGTTGCTCGCTTTGGGATGTGGTCTCTTCTCCTGTTGAGTTTGTCCCTAAGGGTAGTCAACCGATATGTAATTTTTGGAATGCTTGGATGACAGTTAAGTCCAAGTACATCCTCCCGTTATGGTTTGCTAACAATTTTACTTTCATTGTTCAGGACTCCATTTGGCTGGGCTGGTCTGAAAGGAACAACCATCTGTCCTTACCCATCAGATGGAATAAATGCAGGAAAAAAGGATTTGCCCATTGGCAAGACTTGATAAATGGAGGTGAAGTGCTTGATGACAATGTTATTCTTGATTCTGATGGGTTGTCTGTGTTCTGTAAACTGATTCTTCTGGATAAGAAGGAGCAATTGCAGAAAAAGTTGGAGATCAACTTATGGAAGAAAGTGATCACTCTTCATGACATTGCCTGTGATATGCTAAGCTCCTTCAGAAGGAATGTCAGAAGTGTAAAAGAAATCTCTGGGAAACTCAACAAGAAGTGGGATCTGCAATGGTCCCATTTACAGTGGAAGTACATATTTCAGTGTTGCTGGGCCTTCCCTATCTCCAACAAGCAATCTTGTCTAAATTGGCTAATTCTTCATAAAGGAATTTGGACGGGAAGTCATGCTAGGAAGTATAAAATTGATGCTGGTCTCTGTGAAACTTGTGATAAAGAAGAGGATTTGGAGCATTTGTTTATAAAGTGCAAATCTGCTGCAAGATTTTGGAGCTGCATATGGTCATTCAGTCGGTTACAGGGTCTTAAAATTCCCAGTTGTAAGGAAATCCTTATTGGTGAATCTTGTGGTCTTGACATTCTCCTATGGCAGATTATTAGGAATCATTTCTTCTGGTCTATATGGAAAAACAGAAACAATGTCCTTTTTAGATCGAATAACAAAGACCACTTCTTCTCTTGTATATATGGGTTGAAAAAAATACTCAACCTTTGCCTCACTGCCTGTCAAAGTACTCAATCAGTCCCCCTGAGTCCCTTTGATATCATAAAGAAAAACCAGTTTAATGCTTGGAAAGCTAAGCTCCTCCCTTTGTACTCCAAGTCCAGATTGGATTTGATTACCTTCCTTGGTGATTATGTAAGCACTATACTTGGGTGATCCTGGTCTGCCCTCCCTGTCTGGGGAGATGTGGCAGCTGTTGTATTTTATTTTTTAGCATCAATTTTATACTTTCTGTTGTGCTTCAAAAAAAAAAAAAAAAGACAAAATAGCCTACACAAGCACTGTGATAGTGCATTCGGAGGTTGAAACAAGCTCAAATCGTGATTTTGGCACCACACATCGAAGCTATTTTTATCTTTAAAACACCCTGAGTATGCTTACCAATTTTCATACGATTGTGAGACTACAACTGGAGGAGTGCCAATGATGTCCTAGATGAAGCGGCGACCTGCTTTGATACCAATTGTTGGAGTTAGACATCTGTGAAAGCACGCAAACAGCACAAGGAAGAAGAAGAAGCTTGGAGCTCAACACACAATGCTAAATGTATTACCACTAGAATGTACAAAGATAAGTAGCCCATTAGGGCAATAAGCGTATATACAAGCCGGGGGAAAAAAAACCTCCTAAAGAGGGAAAAAAGTGCCCCGACAATCCTAGAGTGTTCATACACATCACTACCTAAATATATCAACATACTTTACCCATGCACTTCTGACTTGGACATAAAGATGTATTCTGATGTATATTGGGCTCGCTCTAAGGATGATAGGAGGAGCACCTCAGGTTGTCCTTTACAGGATCAAAGCTAATATCATGGTCATCAAAGAACCAACCAATTGTGGCATTGTCACCTATAGAGGCAGAATCTAGAGGCCAGGCAAATGAACACAAGAGGCTATGTGGCTCAAGCAACTCTACACAGATTTGGGGTTACACTCTTACACTCCAATGATTTTTGGAGACAACACTACTTCACTTCATTTGGCTGTTAATCCTGTATATCATGCAAGAACTAAGCACATTGAAGTGCACTATCATTATGTAAGGGAGAAATTTCTTAGCAAGGACATTCAATTGTCCTATGTATCAACTCATTCACAATGTGCAGATATACTCACAAAGTCTATAGATGGAACTAATATGAACATGTTCAAATTGATGATTGGTTTACAAGAGATCAATAAGGAATGAAGACCAAGCATGTTAGGCTTGAGGGGAGCTATTGGTGCAAGAAAATCCAGGCCCACATACTTGGATAACTAGCATATATCTCATATAGTCATATATGATCAATCCCTTGTAAAATCAATTACCTTTTACCTTTGTAAAAGTGCCTTACTTCCACATGGAGTTAGGAACCATCAAATGTTGAGTTATTTGGTAAATGATTGATGAGCGAACATATCCTATAATTTAGGACTCACTTTTAGTTAAGCATTTAAAATTAGAATTCAAAGCTTGGCTCCAAACTCAACTATAAAAGTAGATAAAAATACACGCATGGAATGCCTTGAAGTGGAGAGCAATAGAGAGGGACCCTATGTGATTTGAGAGCTCACTCCATAGCTCAATCACTACCCTCACATTGTGCAATGAATTATTTCCAATGACATTGTATCTCTATGTGATTTGATACATACATTTTGATTATATATCTAGTTCACTTCTCTGCTATGACTACTTCATAATAGTGACCTTCTCAGAGCTTGTTCTGAGTGCATGGTTGATCATTTGATGTGTTTTAAAGCATCATAGATTCATCATATTGTCTAGTTTATAGCTACAAAGTTTCATGGTTATTGCTTCTCTGAATCGTGAGATATATTCACTTCATTACTCTCTAGTCTGTTGAATGATGCATCTCGAAAATATCGGGCACGTGCTATGATTTGCTAAAAATCATACTAAGTGTGTAGTTCATCATTTTTATTGAAATCACTCATGATTAGTAGCTATTTAAGTTAGTTAGATAAATGAAAAGGAATTTTGCTTGTTGCTAGCAGGTCGAGAGCACTATTCATTATATTGAACATGTATAGAGACTAAAATAGCAAGTCCATGACATTGGATCAATTTCCTACTCATCTGTTTTGCTCCATTGATTAGTGGATCATGTTCCAAAGCACATAGGTGATTATTTGTAATCATTGGGAAGAGAAAGAAGCCCACTACACTCTCCACCACTTGTTCTTGGCAGGTGTGAAGTAGGTTGTTGGTGCACCACTTCATCTCTGAAGACTATCCACCATCTCCTCCAACATTGAAGCCTTGTTGAGGGTCTTCCACATGTGCTCCATGCCTTGTGAATTTGACTTGTAAGCCTTTCTCAACAATCTGCCCAACACTGATTATGTTATTTTTTATGGTTGGCACATATAGAACCTTACTCAAAAGGTTCATGCTACCATATGAAGCCTTAACATTTCCAATTTTCTTAACAGATTATCTAGTGTCATCACTTATCTGCACTTCATGCTTTCCTTTAGGTTCTTCAAGATCAGATAGCAATGCTACATTTCCAGCAACATAGTTGGAACAACCATAATCAATATAGAAAAGATGTTCATCATCTTTACCTTGCTTGGATGTCATGTTCATGGTGAGTAGAGACACCTCTTGGTCTTCTATGTAGTTGTTATAATCTCTTCTATTCCTAAAGCCTCCTTGATAATTGTTGTTGTAGCCTTGGTTGTAGTTGTGATGATAATTGCTTCCTCCATTGTTGAACCTACCTCTAGATTGTCCATAGCCTCCTCTATGGAAGCCTCTTCCTTTATGATTCCTAGTGTTCTTGAATCATTCTTCTGTGATCTGATTGGTTAGGCCACTATATTGCAAGCTGAAGTGTTGTAAGATCTCCCCCTGCCTTGTTTTCCTCCTCTGCCCCTTCTTCTATTACCTCTTCCTCTACCTGTGAAGTTCACTTGAGAGATACTAGCCTCTTCTTCATTCTTTTTTCCTTTACCTTTATCCTTACTTTTATTTCTATCTGTATAAAGGGTAGAAGATTGGTTATCTCTAGAGTTGTCTTGTTTAGCTTTGTCTCATGTGTGAAGAGTTGCCTCATCAATGTGTTGAGGTCAAGTATTTGCATATCCATATAAAGGTCCATTGCTATGGTGAAGGACTCCCACTTATCATCAGCCTTGATGCCATTTATGATTTGCATTACTATCTTCTCCTCTTCTATCTCTTCTCCAATGCTTGCAAGCTGGCTAGCCACATCCTTCATCTTGGTTACATAGTCAGCTACACTTTGCTTTGGTTGCTTTTTTAGGGTTGTAAACTCCATCCATAGCTGGTTCTCCCTAGCCCTTGTATTTGATGAGAAATATGAAGAAAGTACTTCCCAAGTCTCTTGGGAGGTCTTGCAATTCCTATGTGACATAGTAAGAAATCAGATATTGAGTTAAGTATATAATACCTGGCAAGAGCATCCTTTGCACACCATGTAGTTAGCCTTTCTTGCTCTTCCCTTGTAGGTTGATGTTTGCTCTTGAATGTTGGCATTTCTTCATCTCCTGAGATATATCCATATAAGCTTCTTCCTTGGAGGTAGGCTTGCATCCTTAGTGACCATGCTGAATAGTTGCTCCTGTCCAATTTTTCAATGAATGATGGAAATCCATCTCCCATCTTGCTTTGATGTTGCTCTGATACCACTGTTGGAGGAGATGGTGGATAGATTTCAGAGATGAAAGGGTTTTGCTAAACTGTGCTTCACACCAGCCAAGAACAAGTTTTGGAGAATGTAGTAGGCCCTTTGAGCTTCAATCACATATGTGCTTTGGAACATGATTCTCTAATCACTGGATCAAAATAGATAAGTAGAAAGTTGAACCAAGATCATAGACTTGCTATTTTGGACTCTACATATGTTCAATAAAGTGATTAGTCCTCTCAACCTACTAGCAATTGGCTAAATTCCTTTTGGGAGTATCTAGTTAAGTTATATAGCTACCAATCATGAGTTATTTCAATAAAAACGGTGGGCTACGCACTGAGAATGATGCTTAGCAAGTAGAGGACTTGCTCGACATTTTCAGGGTGCTTAAGTGTGTAGACCAGAGAGTAAAGATATGAAGATATCTCACGATTGGAAAAAGCAATAACAATGAAACTTCATAGCTATGAACTAGATAGTATATTGAATCTATGGTACTTTAAATCACATTAAATGATCAATCATGCATTGACAACAAGCTGTGAGAAGTTCACTGTTTTGAGATGATCATAGCAGAGAAGTGAAGTAGAGAAGTAATCAATGTATATGTATTAGATCACATAGAAATACAATGTCATTGGCAATGTTCAATTGCACAATGTGAGGATAGTGACGGCCCTATGGATTGAGCTCACTAATCACAAAGAATCCCTCTCAAAATGATCTCATAGTTGGGCTCTATCACATGCACCTTTTTTATCCTCTTTTATATTAAAGTTGAAGCCAAGCTTTGAATTCAAATTCAAATTCTCACCATAAAGTGAGTCTTAAACTATAGGATTTATTCTCTCATCAATCATCTACCAAGTAATGTGAGATTTGATTCCTCCTAACTCCACTTGAGAGTAGTGCAATAAACATAGGCACTTTTACAAAGATAAAAGGTAAAGTGACTTTTACAAGGGGATAGTCATATGTGACTATATGTGATACAAGCTAATTGTTCAAGTATGTAGGCTTGGACTCTTTTGTACCAACAAGTGCAAAGTTAAGATCTTATGTGTACTTGAAAGAGGCTAGATCCATAGAATAGTGTGTGCGGATGTGCGTAGACATAGAGGATAACTTGGGTGAAGAGTAAGAGCTTTCTAAGATCTACAAGGACTTAGATAGTGCTACAAGTTTCACCTCTAAGCCATCTACATCAATAGAAGAATTGGTAGAGAAAGTGGCTCAAAAGTTAGGGGTTGCAAGTAAGCATAACCCTAGGATGGTCTTAGTGAAATAATGTTGCGACTATGGAGGAAACCATAAGTCTAATTTTTTCCCAATCATGGCTTCGCCCCAAGGAAACCCTAGTGGCCAACACTGCACGATAGAGAGAAAATACACGAACCACATGGCTCAAGATTGTCCATATAATAGGCAAACCATTGTCGGGAAGGAGTCAGGTAATGGGAAGAGCCGGTGCGGGGTTGGATCAGGCCCCTGTGTGCACCGTTTCCACGTTCGATGAGCGGCGTCTGCACGTTGGTGCCTCACTCTCTCTTTGATATGGCGATCATCGTAGGCCCCTGCCCCTCAAAAGAGATGAGCGAATGTGCATATGCGTATAACCGTAGGCCTCAAGAATCGAAAAATCTGGATACAATGCTAAAACACTGAAGTCACCGGATCAATGTGCACACAGAGCTCAATCACACAATGCAACTGAAGTTGTTCAATAAAATCTGAGTGACACAATGATTCTCGCTACAATGCGGGTCGCTGATACAAAAATCCGCTACAGTGTGGATGGGCGAATACAAATATGCCGCCGCTACAGTGCAGATCAGCCAAATATAACGTAGACCTCTTGCGACAGTGCAAGAAGTCGCTCTCAAGTCTCGGAAGTCTTCAAAACTTTTCTTTTCTTCGGTCTTTGGTCCAAGCTTTACTTCAAGTCTTCTTCAAATAATTGTCTTCACTTCATAAACTGCAATAGCCTCCAATCACTCAGTAACCTGGAGAAGCGTTCCACAAGAGATCCACCGGGAATAATAGTTACTTCGATCTTCAATCACTTTCTTCACTTCATATAAACTCTGAAATCATCAACCTCAATACCTGGAAAGAAGAACCACGGAAATGTCCCCGGGGCTATCATGTTAGTACATTAAAACTCATGATAAAAACATACAATGCTTTGGAACTCACACACAAATATATAGAGCAAAGTGTTTATGTATATAAAAACACATGCATGGAGTTTTTAATCTACACACAAACTCATCATGCTATCTTATAAATCATGACCATCTTTAAGTACAAATTGATAGCTGGAACTTTTTTAGAAGACATCTCCTTATCACAAGTATCGAGAACAGAACGAGTACATTCATTTGCTATGCGGTGCACATCTTTCATCATGTCGAAACACTCCTTCTCTTCCCTCCTTTTTCCTTTCTTCACTTCTTCTCTCTTTCCCTTCTTTCTACCTCTTCTCCTTTCTTCTCTACCCTCCTTTCTTCTCTTCTCTCTTCTTCTTTATTCTACCCTCCATTTTTTCTCTTTTTCTTTTATTCTTCTTCCTTTCTTTTTTGTTCTATGTTTTCTCTTTATTTTTCTATGCTTCTTTTCTTTTATCTCTATTCTTTTGTTTTATTTTATTTTTCTTTTAATCCTTTTTATTTTATTTCTTTTCTTTGTCTCTCTCTCTCTCTATGTGATTGTTGTCAGCTTGTCTCTCATGGCCCATCTCTATCTCTCTCTCTCTCTCTATCTCTCTTATTTCACATGCGTAGTCATCACCACATCTCTGTGTGTCTCTCTCTCCCTCTCTGTTATTTCTACGCCGACTTAGCTCTCCATCTCTCCGAATTTTGCTGCGCTGTTGGAGCCACGGTCCACCACCTCTCTCTCTCTCTCTCTCTCTCTCTCTCTCTCTCTCTCTCTCTCTCTCTCTCTCTCTCTCTCTCTCTCTCCCGCACGCTGTGCCTCTGCCTACGAATCTCTACAGCGCCACTAAATGTGCGCATTTCTCTCTCTCTCTATGGCTCCTACAATCACTCTCCCTCCACGGATGTCCTCCCATCGCCATGAGCAACAGATATCTCTCTCCACATCGGTACATCTTTCCCGTCTTAACTCCATCTCTCTTTGTAAGTGTTTGTTGCCACTATCTCTCCGTGTCTCACTCTGCAGCTCTCGGAGTCTCCCCCCAACAGCGTAGCCCATGCGACAAACTCGTTCATGCATCCTCTCTCTCTCTCTCTACACGTTGTCTAGTCACCAACTCCACCCGATCTCTCTCTCTCTCTCTTTGTGCTCTCTCTTTGTCCAACACTCCTATCTAGCTGGCCTCGTCGAATTACGTCTCTACCACTTTCTCTCTCCATAGCCACGCAGACAGAGTCTCTTGTGCCACCGTCCTAGATACAAATTTCCCTCTCCTGGCAAATCCCCAATCACAATGTCAACAGTGGCCACCGACACCTTTCTGCTACTCTCTGTTCGTCTGTGTGCACGCCAACATCAGCTACTATTGTCGACCAAAACCGCTAGTCTCCCTCCATGTGTAGCTACCCAAGTCATCAATGCTCCCTCTCACGCGTGACAGCACCAATATGTGTCTTGCGAGAATCTATGTTAGTAGTACCAACAGCAGCCACGTCCATCTCTAGCAACATGCAAGACCGGTGCGTGATATCAGCCATCATGCCAGGCCATCGGCCCTAGTCATTGCCCCTGTGATGCCAATCATCAGGTCCATGATGCCACTGGTGCATGCTGAGATTCTCCATAGTGTCAATTATGTGTGCCATGATCACCAAAGTAAGTTTGCCCAAAAACTTATGACACGGCCTCACATGCCCAAGATAAAACTCCATGAATATAGAATATCCCTCTGAGCTAACTTTCCAGAAGATCAAGTAAAATCAATGTACATACCCTCTTGCCATACACCTGCAAGGTAGACTCTCAGGGATGATAAGGGGATTTGTGGAGTGTCCACCTCTTTTTTTCTATCATTTCTCTCATGAAATAAAGCATAACTCAAATGATCAACTCACAGAGAGACATCTATGGAAGAAACATCTATGGGTAATGAAACTAGGGCTTCTCTCTCTCTCTCTAAGTGCACAATCCTAAAGCATGTGCAAGAAGACAAAACATAACTAAAGAGAAATGGACAAGAAGCATACCTGGAAAGAAGTACCACGGAAACGTCCATGGGGAGAAACAAATGAGGCTTGGCCCCTATTTATAGGTTCCCCCTAGGGCATCTTTCTAGATTCTTCTAACCTCCTCTCAAACTTTCTATTTCTAGAATCATCTTGCATGCACTTCTGCTATTTCGAGAAAATCCTATCTCTTATTTCTATTTTTGATTTTTCTCCTCTTTATTTTTCCTAGACTAAGGTTTTGGTTTCACACTGTATGTATTAATTCTAAGGTTTGGACTTAGGAAAAATGGTAAATCTAAGGGTCCAAATTAGGAATTTTGATCGAGGAAATTAGGGTTTTGCCCATAATTAAGTCAAGAATATCAATTCAAGGGTCTATTTGCAGTTACGGTTTAAACTCCAAGGATTTCTAAGGGTTGAGGTTCGGTTTTCATGGGGTAAAGTCACATTTTCAGGGATCGGCCAAATATAACGTAGACCTCTTGATACAGTGCAAGAAGTCACTCTCGAGTCTCGACAGTCTTCAGAACTTTTCTTTTCTTCGGTCTTTGGTCCAAGCTTTACTTCAAGTCTTCTTCAAATAATTGTCTTCACTTCATAAACTGTAGTAGCCTCCAATCACTCAGTAACCTGTAAAGAAGTGTTCCACAAGAGATCGACCAGGAATGATACTCTTTACTTCGATCTTCAATCACTTTCTTCACTTCATATAAAATCTGAAATCATCAACCTCAATACTTGGAAAGAAGAACCACGGAAACATCCCCGGGGCTATCATGTTAGTACATTAAAACTCATGATAAAAACATACAATGCTTTGGAACTCACACACAGATATATAGAGCAAAGTTTTTATGTATATAAAAACACATGTATGGAGTTTTTAATCTACACACAAACTCATCATGCTATCTTATAAATCATGACCATCTTTAAGTACAAATTGATAGCTGGAACTTTTTTAGAAGACATCTCCTATCACAAGTATCAAGAACAGAACGAGTGCATTCATTTTCTATATTGTGCGCATCTTTCATCATCTCGAAACACTCCTCTTCCCTCCTTTTTACTTTCTTCACTTCTTCTTTCTTTCCCTTCTTTCTTCCTCTTCTCCTTTCTTCTCTACCCTCCTTTCTTCTCTTCTCTCTTCTTCTTTATTCTACCCTCCATTTTTTCTCTTTTTCTTTTATTCTTCTTCCTTTCTTTTTCGTTCTATGTTTTCTCTTTATTTTTCTATGCTTCTTTTCTTTTCTCTCTATTCTTTTGTTTTGTTTTATTTTTCTTTTAATCCTTTTTATTTTATTCCTTCTCTCTCTATGTGATCGTTCTCAGCTTGTCTCTCATGGCCCATCTCTCTCTCTCTCTCTCTCTCCATGTCATCAATGCTACCGTCGACATCTGCCCATCTCTCTGTCTGCATGTGATGATGACTCTCTCTCTCTGTGTCTCCTATTTCTTCTCTCTGTGCACGCGTAGTCATCACTCCATCTCTCTCTCTCTCTCCATCATTTCTACGCCGACTTAGCTCTCCATCTCTCCGAATTTTGTTGTGCTATCGGAGCCATGGTCCACCACCTCTCTCTCTCTCTCCCTGCATGCTACGCCTCTGCCTACGAATCTCTGCAGTGCCACTACATGTGCACATCTCTCTCTCTCTATGGCTCCTACAATCACTCTCCCTCCACGGATGTCCTACCATCATCGTCAGCAGTAGATATCTCTCTCCACGTCGGTACATCTCTTCCCCCTTAACTCCATCTCTCTCTTTGTAAGTGGTCACCGCCACTATCTCTCCGTGTCTCACTCCAGCTCTCGGAGTCTCCTGCCAACAGCATAGCCCATGCGACTAACTCATGTGTGTATCCTCTCTCTCTCTGCACGTTTTCCAGTCGCCAACTCCACCCGATCTCTCTCTCTCTCTCCATCTGTCTCTCTATCCAGTGCTCCTATCTAGCTGCCACCGTCGAATTATGTCTCTACCACTTTCTCTCTCCACAGCCATGCAAACAGTCTCTTGCATCACTATCTTGGACATGAATTTCTCTCTCCTGGAAAATCCCCAATCACAGCGTCAATAGTGGCGACCGACACCTTTCTGCCGTTCTCTGTTTGTGTGTGTGCACGCCAACATCAGCTGCTATTGCCGACCAGAACCGCTAGTCTCCCTCCATGTGTAGCTACCCAAGTCATCAGCGCTCTCTCTCACGCGTGACAACACCAATCTGTGTCCTCCGCGAATCTATGTCAGTAGTACCAACCGCAGCCACGTCCATCTACAGCAGCATGGAAGAGAAGTGCGTGATGCCAGCCATCATGCCCAGGCCGTTGGCCCTAATCATTTGCCCCCGTGATGCCAATCATGAGGTCCATGATGCCACTGGTGCATGCTGCGATTCTCCACGGTGCCAATTATGTGCGCCATGATCACCGAAGTAAGTCTTCCCAAAAACTTACGACACGGCCTCACATGCCCAAGATAAAACTCCATGAATATAGAATATCCCTCTGAGCTAACTTTCCAGAAGATCAAGTAAAATCAATATACATACCCTCTTGCCATACACCTGCAAGGTAGACTCTCAGGGATGATAAGGGGATTTGTGGAGTCTCCACCTCTTTTTTTCTCTCATTTCTCTCATGAAATAAAGCATAACTCAAATGATCAACTCACGGAGAGATGCATCCATATGTGCACAAGGATCATGGAAGAAAGATCTATGGGTAATGAAACTAGTGCTCCCTCTCTCTCTCTCTAAGTGCATGATCCTAAAGCATGTGCAAGAAGAGAAAACATAATTAAACAGAAATGGACAAGAAGCATACCTGGAAAGAAGAACCACAAAAACGTCCACGGAGAGAAACAAATGAGGCTTGGCCCCTATTTATAGGTTCCCCCCCAGGGCATCCTTCTAGATTCTTCTAACCTCCTCTCAAACTTTCTAATTGCAGAATCATCTTGCATGTACTTATGCTATTTTGGGAAAATCCTATCTCTTATTTCTATTTTTGATTTTTCTCCTTTTTATTTTTCCTAGACTAAGGTTTTGGTTTCACACTATATGTACATTAATTAATTCAAAGGTTTGGACTTAGGATAAATGGTAAATCTAAGGGTCCAAATTAGGGTTTTTGATGGGGGAAATTAGGGTTTTGCCCACAATTAAGTCAAGCATATCAATTCAAGGGTCTATTTGTAGTTATGGTTTAAAATTTAAGGATTTCTAAGGGTTGAGGTTCGGTTTTCATGGGGTAAAGTCACATTTTCAGGGGTTTTTAAGGGTCAAATCTAAGGGTTTATGGGTCAAATGTTAGCTATTTACACACATAGGTCTAATGTACATATTTAATACAGTTTCACATTTCTCAATCAATCAAATTAGACAAAACATGCACAGACCGTAACCCTTTCTCGGTCATAACATCACACAAAACCTAGAAATTAATGAACTTTGGAAAAAAATCAATGCACACTTCCCTAAGGGATTTCATCCTGACATCGTCAGACAAACTTATCAGCAAGCTTACCAACAAGGTAGGTATGAGAACCAATACCAATATATGTATTATAGGGCACAACAACCATATCAATCTCAATATCAACAACAATACATCTCTGAGTACTACATGGAATACCCACTCCAACAATGATCTCTCAGGGACGAAAAACTCGCTAGGGGGGAGTGTTGGCACTCAAGGTTAGGCATGAGCCATGGGAACACATTGATGAAGTGGACACACAAGAAGAGGGAGCATGTAGGGAGCTCCAAGAAGTATATGTCAAATTTTCAAAACAAACCCCTATAAAAACAATGATTTTGATCACTAAAAACCATTGTAAATATCATTTCACATTTTTGCAACTCCATTTTTTCAAGTCAAAGACTCCTCAGCTTGAGGAGTATTAGAAGTATCTATGTACCAATCTTCATGATTTTTATACTCCATTTCAATCCTCAAATAAGCCATGGAACCTAATTTTTAACTAGGCTAGACACTAGGTCTGGATAGGGCCAAAACTAGTCAAAAAAAATATAAAAAGATCTAGAACTTCTTGGGGGGACAATCCAAGAAGAAAAGAAGAAGAAGAAAATCAAAAAACAAAATAGTTCAATAGGAAACTCATCCTTTTCCAAAAGCCCCACAGGGGCATGAATCAGGCCAAAATAATGCAACAGGTCCTGAAGGATGTAAACAAAGATTTATAATAGGACCTTTGAAGCATCACCCAAACTAAAAGAGATACAATGTTTATTGAGGAGTGCATGCGTGGAAACTCAACTTAATATAGCAACCCCTGATGTGTGAATAAAAGGAATATCAAGGAGCAAACAGAAGCATTAGGCTCAGGCTCGGATAAGATAACAAATTGTCTGAAAGTCTTCAAGGCTTCCTCGACCAATGGTGGTGTACAATTAAAAGAAATACACACTACCTTTTAATCTTTAAGGCCTCCATGATTGTTGGTGGTAGGCAGTTAAAAATACACATAGGGACATTATAGCATCGGGGCAAGAGGTGTTGGAGGATAGCAAGCCTCATTTGCCATATGTATCCCAAGTTCAACCACTTGTTGCGCATCAGAGAAACCCACAAAAGCCTGTCAAGGGATGACATAGACTAAGAGGGGGAGAGTGTTGTAGGAAAAAGAAGTGAAGAAAGTGGGCCCCAAAATTTTCATTTTATTAAGCCCATTTTCTTTCGAAAACCTTTGTAAAACTTCAAAGAACCATGTAAATGTTATAGAGGAGTCCTCTAGATGCATAATTCCTAAACATTGTAACATTAGTCTTGTACAATAGTAGGATTTCAGTGAATTATTGGAAAAGTTCTGGTCTCCAATGTGAAAGGACCATTTTTAGGGCACATGTGTATAAGTTTTCTGACACTTTGTAAAAACGTTTTTGCCAATTTGAGGAAACAAGATAAAATTTAAAATTTTCTTCTTCCCACCTATGTATCTTCTTCCCCATGATCTTGTATGTGTGTGTGATGCTTGAAATGTGTGTGTAGAGGTGTTGTCTACCCCTTCCCCTTCTGTTTTTGCCATTGTAGTGTGTGTGTATGTAGCTTGGTGAGTTGTGGAGCAAGATTTCGCATTTCTTGCTGCTTAATATTTTTCTCAAATCTGGAAGTGCACTTGTCAGATTGCCATCATTCGATGCGTCTCATCAAGAGCTTTAAAATGAACCCTCCATTGACTATATTTGGGTATCGAAGCTGAGAGAAAAATCCTAATTTGTGCTTACCATTGTAACAAGTATCGTAACATACTTTTTTATTGAGGTAGTTGACATGAGAGGTAGTTGGACCTAATTTACATGCATTGTTTGCACATTCACTTAATTTGTCATTACAAAAGTACATGTCCTCATACACTTGATACATCTATGTCCATGGATTGATAAACTAAAGCATGTATTAATCCAGCACTATATGCACTTGTTGATGATTGAGGTATAGTCTCTTCATCACAAGTTCCTAAGACCATTTGAGCTTAGGTACACACACATTTTAGGCACCATTATCAGGGACAAGTCCAAATCAGGTGCCTTTGTGATGGTTATAGCTATGGTGTGAAGGTATGATGTGCTAAGAAGTGATTTCAGTTGTGTGGCAAGTCAACACTTTTCTTGCACTTGTTACTCCATACATATGATGTGTGTGTGACAAGTTTTTAGGGTTAGGTTAGAGAGTGAAGGAATTAGAGTTAGGGAGTAGAAGTGGAGTGTAAGGAAGTAGGATAGATCTTTTGTTTCAAAAATCTCAAAACGAAACAAAACTTTTCATCTTCTATAGTTGAGTTTCTAGGTCTAGCGAGGGACTAAAGCCAAGAATCACCAAAATTGGGCTCACTTGTTTTGACACAAGTATCGTGGAGAGCTCCTGGTGACTAGTATCGTTGAACTCGTGTCATGGAGAACACAGTGTATCGCAGGAATCTAGTAGCAAAAACTTGTGGGAGTACTCTTAGAGGTGAGAACTTAACTATGAAAACATCAAAAAATTGATTGATCACTCACAAAGCATGAGATGACAGAGGTCAATTATCACAAGTGTGGTATCATGGTTTTGGAGAGAGATTTTGTATCCACGACACATAAGGGTGACAAGGAGGGCACAAAGTGCACAAAACACAAAAAATTTTGAATTTGGACTTCACAAAGTCCAAGTATCATGACTAGTGGAGTTTGGGTATCATGATACCAAAATTCCTATGTGTTGCGATACTTGGTAGGTATCATGTTTCACGGATACCTCATACTCCTCGTGTATTGCAATACCCAAGTATCCTCTATCGTGTATCATCGGGTTGAGTATCGTCACCAATCAAGTATCATGTATTGTCAATATTGCACAAGTATCATGTATCGTGAGAGGGTAGGTATCGTGAGAGGGTAGGTATCGTGTATCATGTCAAACCTCATATCGTATTATGTGAGTCCAAGTATCATATATAATTTATCATGCACCCTTATGTATCATGTATTGTGTATCATGTGGGAACCAAGTATCATATCAAGAAGTCCAATATCATGTATCGTGTACCATTCGAGGATCATGCATCGGGACAACTTGTACTATTTTATTATGGGAAATTGAGTATCATGTATCATCCAAACCAAGGTTTCATGCATTGAATATTTTAGATATCGTGTATCATGCCATATCAAAGTATCATGTATCATAATGAGGTTAAGTATCATATTGTGGAATCTGGTATCATGTATATCTAGGCAAAGGTATTGTGTATCGTATCGTTCTTGTATCATGTATCGTCCAACACAAGTATTGTGTATCATATCTATAATAAGTATCGTGTATCGTGGCACAAGTACAAAATGTCTGCCACAATGTGGAGGTTTCTTGTTTGCCATAGCTCGCTCCTTATTATTATTCATATTGATCTTGTGATGTGGTCGATGCATGAATATAGGTATCAATTTTTTAGCCCATTTGGGACATACTTCTAAGTTGAACAAGTAGGTGTTAGGTAGCTTGTTAGCTACTCCTATGGGTGGTTCTCCATGCGTCGTTCTTGACAAGTAATTTGCTCTTACATGAGTATTGCCTTTGTTTACCACTACTTCAAAGTCAAACTCCATTAGTAGTAGAAAGCATCTCACTAGCCTTTGTGTATTACAAGGTTTATTGACCAAGTACAATACTACTTGGTGATCAATAAAGAACTTAAATTTATTGGCTAGGAGGTAATGACTGAACTTCTTCACTGCATAGACCATCCCTAAGCCTTCTCGCTCAATTGTAATTGCATTTTGCTTGATTTAATTGTCTACTTGCATAGGCTATTGGGTGGTCTAATTTTCCTTTGTTTGCTAGTTGTGCTAATATACATCCAATGGCATGATTGGATGCATCCACATGAATATGGAATGGTTTAATCGAGTTGGGCACTTTCAAAATGGGTGTTGAACTCAATCTTCTTTTTAATTCATTAAAAGCTTTTTTACACTCTTCTATCCAAATGAATTGGGTCAACAACCCATATAATGGTTTTCCAATTATGGTGTATATGTGGATGAATCATCCATAATATCCACAATGTCCCATAAAAGCTTGCACTTCCTTAGCATTCTTTGGTCTTGGTAATTCCAAAATAGCTTTTATTTTGTCTTCATCATTTGAGATGTCATTTTTGGACACTATATGTCCCAATATTTTACCTTGTCTGACCATGAAGAAACACTTCTTTGGATTCAGGCAAACTTTGTATTGTCTGCATCTGTTGAATATTTTCCTCAATTTTGATATGTGAGCTATGCATTGAGAAGAGTAAGTACACAGGTCATCTACATAGACTTCCATGCTTTTCCTCAGGAATTCTTTGAACACATGACACATTAATCTTTGGAAAGTTACTGGGGCATTGGTCAAACCGAATGGCATAGCCCTAAAGACATACACTCCCCATTCAGTAGCAAGCAGTCTTATGCTAGTCCTCTATAGCAATGGCTACTTGGTTGTAACCAAAGAAACCATCAAGGAAGGTGTATACTTCCTTGCCTGCTACTCTTTCCAAGAGATGATCTATAATGGGTAATGGATAACTATCACGAATGGTAGCTGCATTAACATTTTTAAAGTTAATACAAACCCTAAGTTTTCTATTTTTCTTTGACACTACTACCAAGGGTGAAATCCATTTGGTGTGTTCGATTTCATATATAAATACAACCACCAATAGCTTATCAATATCCTCTTTGATCTTGTCTGAATATACATCATTGTAGGTGTATGGTCTTTGTTTTGAGGGTTTAGCATCTAGAGTCATTGGAATTCTATGGGAACAAATAGAGGGATCCACGCCTTTGAGATCTTTATAGGCCCAAGCAAACACATCTCTATATTCTCAAATCAACTCTGTTATTTATTGCTCTTCTTCTATTGATACATCCTTACCTATATATGTGCATCTCTCTTCTTCTCCTTCCATCATTACTATTAACTTTTTAGTTTGTTTCTTTGTTGTCATATATTACTCCTTCCTGAGCTTCTCTTTTTGGCATTTGAATGGCAATTTTTCTTTCCTCAACTTCATACCTTTTGAAATGTTCATGTACTTCAAATGATTCATGATACGACTCTTCCTGAACTTTGGTTCTCTCCATTTTACATTTTTCTTGATACTTTTCTATGGTGAGTACATTAGTGTTTCAATGGGTGTCTTCTTTTTTATCTCCTTGAGGTATTGTTCTTTCGAATCAAATTTAGGTTCCATTTCTACGCTTTCATAGTCCTCTCTCCATTTTTTTCTACCAATTCTCTTGCTTCTACCTCATACCCTTCCTCATCTATGCATTCATTCCCAACTATGCATTCATTCATCATCAATACCTCTTCATTCAAATAAACATCTAATGTGGCTTATATTTCCATCCATCCATGTGGCTTGAATGCTTCATCTGGAAATATTTGTGGCATCTAAGTTGGGTCTTTTTTGATCTATAGCTTTCATGTCCTACTGGCCATGATTGTAATCTTTCTTCTTCTCATTTTGCTTCTTTACACATCCATAGTTGGGCATCTTCATTCATCCAAGACTATTCACTTGATCATGCACTATGAATGGACACATTATATTCTTCTTTATGGATAGGGTTCCGCTACAAGGGTGGTATTAAAGTATTTCGATGGCGATGCACCACAGTCCGCTCTCCTTCTCGAGAGCTCCACAACGATATGCTCGGAGTAGAAAACTGAGCTCCTGAGGCCGCATGCAGTACTCCGCACAGAGGCTGCAGAATACACACAAAACACAATACACAGGGAGCACGAAGACAAACTTCTTAGGTCTTACAAATGCGGTCGAACTTACAGTCTTTGACTGACCAGACCACTATATGTTTTATTAAAGAACATATACAAAGAGGTGTCCGGTGGCCATTTGGCCTTTCACATTGACACTAACGGTAAAAATCTCCCACTAAAGGCCAATATGGCTAGACTAACTATGGGAGAAAAATAAAGAATGACAAAGAATACCTGAGTGTAAGTATGCAAATTATACCTCCCACCTGATGGGCATGTTACACAGTATACAAGGTGACTGCGTAAGATCAAGAATCAAGTAACCCCCATCAAGTGACAACAGTGTCGAAAGCTATCCTGTGGTAGAGCTTTAGTCAAAGCATTTGCAACATTATCTCGAGTGTGAACCTTCTCAAGAAGAATGCTCTCAGTGGCTAAGCAATCTCTAATGAATAGATACCTCACCTCAATGTGCTTGGTCTTTGCATGATAGACCGGATTCTTAGCCAAAGCAATGGCACTCTGACTATCATTGAGAAAGCGAGGTACATGCTGAGGTAAACCCATATCACAAGCAAGATGAGAAAGCCACAATGCTTCCTTACATGCCTCACTTGCTTCAACATACTCTGCTTCCGTGGTAGAAACAGATGTACATTCTTGAAGACGAGATCTCCAAGAGATAACACCTCCAACAAAATGAAAAATGTACCCTGATGTAGACTTATGATTCTCTACACAACCAGCATAGTCAGAATCTATGTAACCAATAATGGATGCTTTCCCTCTACCTAAGCATAGACACTTGTCCTTAGTGCCACTGAGATATCTCAAAATCATCTTGACCGCTTCCCAAGGTTTCTTGCCAGGATTAGACATATATCTGCTCACAACTCCCACTGCAAATGCAATGTCTAGTCTCGTAGCTACCATAGCGTACATGAGACTACCAACAGCAGACTGATAAGGAATTTTGGTCATGAATTCCTTTTCCTCATTTGATTTGGGGCAGTCATCCTTGCTCAATTTCACATATGTGGGTAAAGATGTACTCAATGCCTTTCCACCCTGCATATTGAACCGGTGAAGTACTTTGGATATGTACTCACTTTGAGACAAGTATATGCATCTTTTACTCCTATCACAAGTAATGCGCATGCCAAGAATATGTTTGGCATCCCCCAAATCCTTCATATCAAATGTCTGACTCAACTTCTTTTTGAGAATTGACATATCATAAGAGGACTTCCCAACAATCAACATATCATCGACATAAAGTATCAAGCATATCAAGTTGCCATCAGAGCATCTCTTTGTGAAGAGACAATGATCCTCATTGCTCCGAGAATAGCCTTGGGACTTCATAAAAGCATCAAACTTTTGGTACCATTGTCTAGGAGACTGTTTAAGTCCATACAAGCTCTTCTTGAGCTTACAAACTAGACTTTCCTTGCCAGCAACTACATAACCTTCTGGTTGTTCCATATAGATCTCATCTGTAAGATCTCCATGCAAGAAAGCTGTTTTCACATCCATTTGGACTAGCTCTGAGTCCTCCATTGCAACGAATCCAAGCAACATGCGCAAAGTAGTCATCTTGACCACTGGAGAGAATATTTCCTCGAAATAAACACCATGTTGTTGCTTAAAACCCTTTGCAACAAGTCGTGCTTTATATTTTGGAGAAGCACTATCTGATGTGAATTTCAGCTTATATACCCATTTACATGGTAAAGCTTTCTTGCCCTTTGGCAAAGGTACTAAGTCCCAAGTGCCATTCTTGTGAATAGAATCCAACTCACTCTTCATGGCACGCTCCCACTTGACATGATCCTCTGTCTGCATAGCCTCTTTGTAGCAAGAAGGCTCACCGACATCTGTTAGCATAACAAAATCTAAACCTGGAACATATCTATCAGGTGGATGTGAGACACGTGCAGAACGTCTCAATGGTTGCTGAACAGGAACATGTGCAGACTGATCTGAATGGACATTCTCTTGAACATCCCTATGTGCAGCATTTTTATGCATGCTAACCGGAGGACTAGTATCCTCAAACACCACTCTTCTCACTTCAACCTCCTTAATGGGCTGTTTATGCATCTTAGACTCATTAAAAATGACATCACTACTTCTGATCACTGATCGTGTTTCAGGATCCCATAAGCGATATCCAAATTGTCCTTCTCGACCATATCCAAGAAAAATGCATTTCTTTGACTTATGGTCCAACTTTTGTCTAAGATTCTTGGGTATATGAACATATGCTTCACACCCAAAAACTCGAAGATGATCATAATATGGTGGTTTCCCTGTCCATAACTCTTGTGCCACTTTCAGACCTTTGGCCGTACTAGGTGAAAGGTTAATCACATGAACTGCAGTCAATACTGCTTTTGCCCAAAAACCCTGTGAGAGGTTTGCATGATGCAACATAGAGACTACTCTATCTTGAATAGTTCTATTCATCCTCTCAGCTACACCATTCTGTACTGGGGTATAAGGAGCTGTAAACTCTCTACAAATCCCTCTAGACTGAAAGAAAAGGCTGAATTCATGTGAGGTATACTCACCCCCATTATCTGAACGTAAAGCCTTAAACTTAGTTCCTTTTTCAGTCTCAACTGAAGCAAGCCATTTTCTGAAAGTAGGGAATACATCATCCTTTGATTTGATAGGATATATCCAGACTTTTCTAGTAGCATCATCTATGAAAGTGACAAAGTAAAGAGAACCACCTAAGGACCTAGTGGGCATATGACCACACACATCTGTATGAACGAGATCTAAAGGCTGAATTGAAGAGTCAATGTGCGTTTTATGCACATTTCTGGTTTGCTTTTCGTATTGACAATGCTCACAAAATGAAAAATCAGAGAAAGATAACACAGGTAAGTAGCCTGAACGAGAAAGATTTTCCATTCCATTACGAGATATATGGCCCAAACGACCATGCCAAATACAAGCCATGGGCTGTTCAATAACAACTAACAAGTGTTCTTTCTGTGATACAAATAAAGGATAAAGTGAGCCAACTTTGCTTCCTTTTGCAATAACCATATTGCCCTTTGATATATGAAAGGACTGAGTATAGAAGACCACCTTGTAACCAAGGTCGTCAAGTTAACCAATTGATATCAAAATGCATGATAACTGAGGTACATGGCGTACATTATGCATAGTAAATTTTGAACCATCAATGAACTGCACAACCACATCTCCAATCCCCACAACATCACACTGGTAAGAGTCACCAAGTCTCACAGTACCAAGAGACTTTGCTGCATAATTAGAGAACCATTCTCTATGTGGTGTCACATGGAAAGAAGCACCAAAATCTAGCAGCCAGGTGTGGGAAAGAGAATCAGCCATAAGTGCCTCAGATGGCACAGTACTTGTTGGAAAGATGGATGGATGCTCCAAGAGACTGAGTAGGTACTGCTAAAACCTGCTTTGTACCAGCCCTCTTTTGCTTCAGACTTGATAAGTAGAACTCCTTAGCTTTCCAATGACATCATAAAAATCCCTATGTACTTTGGAAATGATGTGTGCAATGATTGAATCAAAACAGATAACTTTGAAACTCACAAACTCAAGAAAACCTTCTATTTATGTCTTGACACCTGAACTCCTTCATCATCTGGCTCTTAATTTGTCTGATTCCATTTACATCATTACCTGTAATTATGATGTCATCAACATAAACACAAAGGTATATTACCTTTGAATTACTTCTCTTGATGAATAGAGAAGTATCTGCCTTGCTCATAACAAATCCTTGGTCTTGGAGGTATGTAGTTAACCTGTAATTCCATGCCCTAGGTGCCTGCTTCAATCCATATAAAGCCTTTTTTAATTTGCAAACATATGTTACCTTCTTAGGGTCCTCATAGCCAGGAGGTTGTGAAATATATACCTCCTCTGAGATCCATCGATTCAAGAAAGCATTCTTGACATCCAATTGGTACATATTCCAATTTTTTGATGCAGCCACACTTACCAAGACTCTGATTGTTGGCATCTTGGAAAATGTCTCTTCATAGTCAATGCGTTGGGTTTGTGCAAAACCCTTGGCTACCAATCTGGCTTTGTACCTATTAATTGTGCCATCAGAATTTCTTTTAAGTTTATAGATCCATCTAGATCCTATTACCTTCATGGAGTCCTTCTTGGGTACTAACTCCCATGTGTCACTCTCCTTAAGTGCTTCAATCTCCTCATCCATTGCTTTTTTCCATTCTGATTTGGTTATGGCTTCTTCATATGATCCTGGTTCCTCATTTGACAAATCTTTGGCAAGATAAACAGAATGTTTAGTAACAAGAGATGTATCATACCCATATCTGATAGGTTTTTTGCTTTCTCTTTGTGATCTTCTGATTGATTGAGTTGAAGATTCAGGTATGTCTTCAAGCTTCTTCATCTTCATTTTGCCCTTGGACTTCCATGCCTTGAACTCTTCAAGGTTGATAGGATCTTCATCATCTGAGCTTGAATCTTCATTCTGAGTAGGTTCCTCCTTTGCAAGACTTGGAAACTCCTCTTCCAAATCATAGGGTAATTTAACCTTCCTGCATTCATTCTCATACCAAGAATCATTTTCATCAAAGACAACAGCTCTGCCTACCATGAATCCCTTATTGGTAGGGTTATAAAACCTGTAACATTTTTGATTTAGATCATACCCAATAAAGATGCACTTTTCAGCCTTTGGGTCTAGTTTACCTCTTATCTGAGAAGGAATGTGTACATATGCTACACATCCAAATATCCTGCAATGATCAAGTGAGGGTCTCTTACCATGCCATGCTTCATAGGGTGTCATGCCATCAAGAGACTTAGATGGTAACCTGTTTATGAGGTAAGTGGCAGTAGAAACACTCTCTGCCCATAGATAGTTAGGTAGCTTTTTCTCATTCAACATAGATCTAGCTATCTCAACAATTAACCTATTTCTTCTCTCAGCTACCCCATTCTATTCAGGAGAATACCTTGTGGTTATTTCTCTTTTGATGCCTCTGTCCTGCAAGAAGTTTTCAAACTCATTTGAGAAGTAATCACCTCCTCCATCTGACCTTAGCCTCTTCAAATTCCTTCCTGTCTGATTTTCAACTAGTGCAAGATATTTTTTAAAGCAATTAAACACCTCATCCTTGTGCTTGATGAAGTACAATACAGTCCATCTGCTATAATCATCTATAAAAGATACATAGTACCTTGAACTTGAGACTGAGGGGTCCTTGCTTGGTCCCCATACATCTGTGTGGACAAGCTCTAGGTAGTCTTCATGCCATGTAGCCTTTCCTTGAGAAGGGTAACCTGTGAGACTTCCCAAATTGACAAGCACCACACTTATAAATCATATGTTGCTTGGATACATTAGGTATTCCAAGCACACATTGGTCCCTGCATATTTGCTTCAAAGTTCTTTCTCCTATATGCCCTAATCTTTTGTGCCAAATCTCAAGCTCTGAAAGTGTTTGATCTTTATAACTGTATAGTGCAATATTCTTTGTGTCTTGTAACTCAAAAGTGAAAAGTCTACCTGATTTTTCTCCTTTAGCAATCCTCTTGAACCCATGTCTTGGATCCTCCACAAATGCTCCATATTGGTTGAATCTAACCTGCAAACCTTTCTCCACAATCTGTCCAACACTCATCAAATTTTTGGTAATGGTTGGTACATAGAGTACCCTGCTCAACAAATTCTGATTTCCATCACAAGTCTTAACATTTCCAACTTTAACTACTGAATGCTTGGTGTCATCACCTGTTTGGACTTGATGCTTACCTTTTTGTTTCTCAAGATCAAAGAGTAGTGCTACATTGCTAGCCACATGATTTGAGCACCCTGAGTCAATGTAGAATAGGTGGTCATCATTTGTACCTAATCTTGAAGTCATGTTCATGATCAGGAGAGAATCATCCTGCTCTTCTGTATAGTTGTTGTAGTCCTTTCTAGATTTGAATCCTCCTTGGTAGTTGCCATTGTAATTATTGTTGTAGTTGTTGTTGTAGCCTTGGTGATGGTTGAATCTACCTCTTGACTGTGAGTATCCACCTCTTTGGTATCCTCTTCCTCTCTGATTTTTGTAATTCCTGAAACACTCATCTGTAGTATGAATAGATAAACCACAAATGTTGCATGGTGAGGAGCTATAGGATCTCCCCCTACCTTGCTTACCTCCTCTGCCCCTTCCTTTTGATGATCTTCCTCTTCCTGCATAGTTGGCTTGGGAGGTAGAGCCTTCATCTTCCACCTTCTTGCTCTTGCCTTTATCTTTAGACTTCTTATTAGTGTATAGGGCAGAAGAGTTATTACCTTTGGAAATATCTCCATTTTTGTTGAGCGTTGCTTCATGAGTAAACAATTGTCCCATGAGAGTTGTGAGATCTGGTATTTGCATGTCCATGTAAAGGTCCATGGCAGTTGTGAAGCTTTCCAATTTGTCATCAACCTTGATCCCATTGATCACTTGCCTTACAATCTGCTCTTCTTCAATCTCTTCTCCTATGCTTGCTAACTGATCTGCTACATCTTTAATCTTGGTTACAAATTCTGAAACAACTTGCTTAGGTTGCTTCCTTAATGTTGTGAATTCAATCCACAACTGATTTTTCCTAGCCCTTGTATTTGAGGAAAAATATGATGACAAGGTTTCCCAAGTCTCTTGGGATGTCTTACAATTTCTAATATGTGGCAAAAGAAAATCAGAGATGGAGTTGAGTAAATAAGACCTTGCCAATGCATCCTTAGCACACCATGTGTTGAGCTTTTCATGTTCTTCCTTGGTTGGTAATCCTCTTGTTTTGAATGAGGACAATTCCTCATCTCCTGAGATGTATCCATAGAGAATCCTTCCTTGTAAGTAGGTCTTCATCCTTAGAGACCATGCTTGATAGTTGTTCCTGTCCAATTTATCAATAAATGAAGGAAAACCATCTCCCATTTTACCTTAGTTTGCTTTGATACCACTGTTGGAAAGATGGATGGATGCTCCAAGAGACTGAGTAGGTATTGCTAAAACCTGCTTTGTACCAGCCCTCTTTTGCTTCAGACTTGATAAGTAGACCTCCTTAGCTTTCCAATGACACCATAAAATTCCCTATGTACTTTGGAAATGATGTGTGCAATGATTGAATCAAAACAGATAACTTTGAAACTCACAAACTCAAGAAAACCTTCTATTTATGTCTTGACACCTGCTAGGTATTTTGCTCAGTATGACCAGCACAATAGGAATTGGAAAAATTCCTTTTAGGGGTATCTAATTAGCTTAGTAAGCTAACTATTCCAAGTGGAATGATGTAAAAAGATAAACTATGCTAAGAGAAATCAATTTAGCAAGTTAAGCTATACCCCCGATTTTTTAGGACTGTAGTAGATTTTGACCAGTGATCACCTCGATGCATATTTCTCTGAAATGGCTGAATAGAATCTCTTCAAACTTTGATATTATGTAGAAAACTTTGAGCTGAATCCAACAAGCTTTGAATCATTGAATTTAATGGAGAAATGACTGGGATATGCACTTCACAAGTTGACAGACTTTTGAGTAGTATGAGAGAGAACTCAGAAATGAGCAATGTTAATGTATGTATTAATGAACACTTGTATACAAATCCATCGGCATGAAAATCATTGCCTAATGGTATAGATAGGTGTGGGCTAGAGTGTAGGCCTCACACACACTCAGAATCACTGATGAGAAGCTCGGGAGTGATGAGTTCTGCACGCGACTTTTCCATGTCCATTTTTATAAGGAATGAGTAAAAATTTGGATTCAAATTCAAACTTTTGGCTCCCTATGATCAAGCTCCTATATCCTAGGAGATATTCCTTCAATCAAAGAGCTACCTTTTCCACAAATCCTTTTGGTAGGTGATTACAAAAGATTCCAAGTCAATTTGACTTTTACAAAGAGATAAAGTGGTAATTAACCACTAGCAATGGTTCCTATGCTTCTTCACATATGTAGTGTCTTCAAGATATCTTTCAAGCCAAATGTGTAGGCTTGTGATTTACACCAACAATACTATCAAGTGTCAACACATCAGCATCATCAGAAATAGCATTAATTTCTTCAATCTGCATAGTCGAAGTAGATGGTGCAGGTAACTGTTTAACATGCCCATCAACATTCTTTCCTTTACTTTTAGCATTCTTTAATGCATAACAATCTTTCTTCATGTGTCCTTTCTTATGACAATAATGGCATTCGATATCCCTCTTCCTTGCTTTACTTCTACTCTTATTTCGTTGACCATTCTTTTCCTTGTTCTTGCTCTTGCCACGTTGCTGATTCTTTCCTTGGTAAGAATCACGAACATTATATGCATCTCCACTCTGAGTGCCAACCATAGATTTTCTACGAATCTCCTCACTCAAGAGTGCTCCACATATGTCATCATAGACGAGTTTACCACTAGGTGCACTATTGCTAATAGCTGTGCAAAACGTATCCCATGATGATGGCAGGGTGCATAACAGCAATACTGCTTTCATTTCATTGTCCATATCCATTTTCTGAGCTTGTAACTGGGAGAATATGGCATCAAACTCATTTAGATGAGCAGCAACACTATCTGTGTCCTTCATACGAAGGTCATATAATTTTCTCATCAGATACACTTTATTTGATGCCGTCTCTTTTTCATATGTATTGCATAACTTCTTCCAAAGCTCCTCTGCACTTTCGCAGTCTAATACTGTAAAGTAAACATTATCTGCCAGGTGCAAGCGAATGGTAGACCTGGCCATTTCATTTAAATCATCCCAATCATCTTCATCCATGTCAGCAGGCTTCTTTGAAATCCCATTTACTGGCTTCCATTGCCTCCTTTGAATCAGCACATCTTTAATCTGATTCTTCCATAGAGCAAAGTTTGTGCCATCAAATTTTCGGATCTCAAAATGATCTTTGCCCTGCAAGTTATAGCTCCTCCTCGGAACACTAGCACTAGACCCTGATCCACCGGATGTGCTTGAGACCTCTGATGCCATGATGGTAGAGAACTGAATAGAATGATAATGGAGCTAGAAGAGTCCAAACACCAACAAATAAATGTATCAAGGAGTAAATCGACCACTGTATAGTTGACTAAACCAAAAATCTGGAAAAATTTTGCCAAACTATCCTCTGCAAAATTAGCATATGACTAGTGTCAAAGTATCATAAAACTGCAAGTACTGACATGTCTACTTGCATAGTGAATCACTCACTCCACTGCATATAATCAGTTACCCAATAGAAGCCAACTAGGCTTATCGAGCACCTATGAGCAACTATCATACATCTCCTATGGCGAGGCTAGGTAAGTCTTCCATCTGCATCACCGAAGAGACCTCGACATCTTGGTGTCTCCCAGTTAAGAAAACCTCACCACGACCCTCTTTATCAAATGTAAAAGGGTTTATGCAAAGAACGTAACCGCTATATCAATGACCACATGGACGTACATAAGCGGTATCCACAGAAGCGTACATGGTGTGTATGTGCTCAATATATGTAGTAAAATGACACTAAGAGGCTAAATACACAACCCAAAAACTAGCCAATAACACCTGCAGGTGTCTGTCAGCTCTGATGTTTTAGGCTTAAGAAACTTGCATAAATTTTCATCGACTGCTCCCACCAAAACTGAAAGTCTCTCGAGAAACCTGTAGTTTTACGAGTGTGGCTGAAAATACAGCCCCAAAGGTTGATATTTATTGTCTGAGAAATACAAAGAACACTCTTCTTGATGTTCTTGGACCTGTGTGAAGAGAACTATGTGCGAAAGTACTCCAAAATGGCTCCAAAAACACCCCAAAATTTCTTCCAAAAATAGGCTTTGAAAGCAAAAAATGAAGCTTTGAGGGACCAAAACTTGTTCAAGGTAATGTCAACCTTACTCTTTCCCCTTCTTCAGACACCACAAGAGTGTAGCTTAGTGGCAAAAGATTGCCACGGTTAAGCGAGCTCTGGGGGGAATAGTACTGGGATGGGTGACCTCCTGGGAAGTACCGAGAACCTCTATATTCCTTGATTGTTGAGGTCCTCCCTTGCGTGCAGCCAACGGTGCCAACGGTGACTCGGATGACAAGGTATGCCAAGGTCTATGCCTTGGTTGCTGCCTTAGTTGAAAGCCTTGGGGGGGGGTGCTTGCTTCGATCGCAGAAAAGGAACAAAGCTTTTGCCTCGAACTGCTCTGATACCAGTGAAGTATCTCGATGGCGATGCACCACAATGCTCTCTCCTTCTCGAGAGCTCCATGACGATACGCTCGGAGTAGAAAACTGAGCACCTGAGGCCGCACGCAGTACTCCGCACAGAGGCTGTAGAATACGCAGAAAACACAGTACACAGGGAGTACGAAGAGAGACTTCTTAGGTCTTACAAATGCGGTCGAACTTACAATCTGTGACTGACCAGGCCACTATATGTTTTATTAAAGAACATATACAAAGAGGTGTCCGGTGGCCATTTGGCCTTTCACATGGATACTAACGGTAACAGGTACATCTCTATATGCAAAAGTATGTAGACTTATTTTTGTTGTGGCACCTTGATGTTGGAGGTATAATGCATCTCTTCCCTAATCTTCCACTACCCTCAACCGTATCATAAATGGTCTTCTTAAGATCATCTCATAATTACTTGCTTTTCCAAACTGACAGATAGCGAGTATGTTCAAACTCCACTCTACAAGTAGTCAGGATGACCTTTTCTAAGATTCCTAGAGGTCTTTCAACATGACCATCTCCCAATTGTAATTTCATTCGAGTGGGCCAAAGAGCTAGTTTTCCCCACTTCTCCCATATTTCCTTGGTTGCTATCCCTACTCCCACTCCTATGTCTTGAATAGCTTTGGACATGTATCCTTGGTACGTAATTGGGAGGCATGTATTTCCTTCATCTCCCAGATAAACCAAAACAAGCTCTCACATCCATCAAACAATGGTCTGTTGATGTGCAAGCGTAAACAAGCTCACAACCTCACAAGGATCTTTGAATATTGAATTTTGATAATGAAGTACTCATTCACTTAACCAAATTACCATACATTTACTCTTGCACACATTTAGTACATAATCATTCACAAATTCTTCTTTGTATAATCATCCAAAGAGGCAATTTGGGCATCCTCAAACATGTACCAAAATAGCATATATAAACCAACTTAACATTGTGCCATCATGTATATACTCTAGACTATCATATCTAGGTTATAAACTTCCAATATCAACAATGAACCATGAGCAATACCTTCTGCAAGTTGACAACTTTTGCTCTCTGCAAATTTCAAATCTGTCCAAGATTACAAACCTCAAACTTTGACTACGTATACAAGTAGCACCAGTTATGCTATTGAGATGATTCCACTTTGACTTAGAAGTACATTCCCTGGAATATCAAAACATACTCATAACATTTAAATAAACATTTTACATAAGTTATACAAGCTTGTCCAAAGTAGGCCTCTCGAACAGTTGAATTTTATACTTGTCCAAGAGTTACAAACCTCCAACTTTGATCATCAATAAAACTTGCATCAATTATGATATTGAAACACTTTCACTTTGCCTTAGAAGTACATGCCCTGGACTATCAAAGCACATTCATAACATTCAAATACAAACCTTGTATCAGTTATAAAGACCTGTCCAAAATGGATCTCTATAATGTTCTGACAAGTTGTCAGTTGCTTCAACAATCTTCCTGCATTTCAACAAATCATCTTATTATCCAATCATGCATAATACAAACTTCTTCATACACCATCACTCAACGTTTGAGATGTATATAAGCATCCATGATGCTTTACACGAAGGCAAGAACCTCAATCTAGTCTCACATATGAGATGCGATATGACTCAAGTGACTTGCTTACTCAAGCACAACTCCAAAACTCCTTTGCACATAGGTGGGTGTGCTCACTTAGCACTCAAAAAACACATCTAAGATTACATAACCAAGTTCACAAGACTAGAATACAATGCACTCACATATATAGAATCATATGCACTTTCCCATAGAGCAGCCTACAAGTAGATGCACATATTCGAGAGTCACAAATCAATCTTCTCTAACATTTATACACATTCACATGTCATATAAGAGTAGTAGAAGCTTGCACACACATTCAACCATACACACAATCTGGAAATGGTTCACTACTAACAATGAGAGAGAGAGAGAGAGAGTATAAAACAAGCATAAGCTTAATGATCGATCTCTACAATGAACATATGAGTTCTAACACTTATCACATCAATGAGGAGGACAATGTGGAGACTCCTATTGATGAGAGGAGCTCAAGAAGGTAGTGGGCTGCTCTCCTCTTTATATAGAGTGTGAAGAGTGGCTCATTGAAGGAGTAGAGTAGATAGGAGAGAGAGAATCTCTCAATCAAGTGAGTAGTTGCCTCCCTTTCTTCAGTTTCAATCAGCTCTAAGTTCATGCGCATGAGTTAGGTGCTTGATTATCTTCATTTACTCCTCTATTTTGCTTGCATAAGAGCTTATAAGACCTCCGATTGCATTCAGATACGATTCAACTTGATTGACTTGACTTTAGACTAACATATAAGCTAATCTCTAATTTAAATGAGTTAAGAGGTGGTTCACATGCTCTACACAAGAGAAAGTTATTCTAAATGAAAATAGATGATGGAAGAACCTAAGGAGATGCAAAACTTGAAGCTAAGCTTCACAATTGAAGCTTGTACATTTCAACCCTTCTCTTCAAGATACAATTGGGAAGCACCATGCAATTCTCCATATGAAATCCTCCTTCTTGAGAGCTTCATATGCTTCCTTTGTGAGTTGTAGCCGCATCCGGATTATAGTTGACCTCCCAAGGCTACTTTGATCTTGAACTCCAAGAAATCTAGAAGTAGATAGATGATAGGTATCTATCCAAGATATCATCACCTTCAAGGAAACTTCATCTTCTTTGTTGACTATCTTCAAATTATGATTTTGGAGAGTAGACAAGCATGTGATCCATACATGAGTGTATAGAATAAAGAAAGTTGAATAGAAATGTGTCTTGCTTCCCAAGCAAGATCTATCCAAGCTTGGCTCTTTACCTTCATCTTCCAAGCTTGACTCTTTGTCCTTTTCCTTTGTTGCTCTCTTTGCCTCTTCATGGTCTTCGTCTTCTATCTCTGAAAGGAACTCTTCTATGATGTCTTCTTCTTCTCTCTTTAACATTTGTCTCTCTCTTCTTGACTTCTCTTGTATTTGCAAATCCTCTTCTTCATGATCTTCTTTTCCTCCTCCTGAGTTTGTATTTGCTTCGACAATCTTCTTTTGGTTCTCCTTTGACTTCAAATATCCATCTTAAACTTCTTGTTCCTCTTTGCTCTCTATCACCTTCATCTTTGCTCCAAATGACTTCTCTTGGTTTTGTCTTGGTTGAAAATCTTTGTCTTCAAACCTTCACTCTTCTTCACTTCTCCTTAGCTTCATCTTCTCTTCAAAAAACTCTTCTTGATCCTCTTCTACATAGTGGGCTTCTGAAAATTGCATTTCCTCTTTTTCTTCTCGATAGGTTGACTCCCTTGCATCCTTGGGCTCTTCTCTATTCACTGTGGCTGATGTACTTCTCTCTTCAAAGCTTCTTTTACCTCTCGTCTTTATGTGGATATCTTCCTCTTCATAGATGGCTGCCTGATCCTTCTCTTTTGAGCTCTCTAGCTCTCTTCCTCTTCTAAAATTCTTCCATAAAGCATGGGCTTAATTTTTCAATATTCCAAACACATAAAGATTACCTTTACTTTGTCGTATTTGATCATTGACTCTTTGTGAGTCTCCCCCTTGATGTGAGGACATCTCCTCTACATACCCGTAGAAGCCTTCTTCAATCTTCTCTATTAAATTGAATGTCTTCAACGACATCTTGTCCTTCTTCTCCTAGTCTTCAAAAAACTCCTAGCTCTTTGACAAGCATGACCAAACCTTTACTTTATGGCTGCACTTTGACTTCCTTTGTTTCTCACAAAGGATTGCTTGCTTCCTTTGTCTTTGACTTAGATGCTCCAAGCGCACTCCTTCTTCGATGATGGTGAAGACACCTCCCACAAGCATCCTACTTCTCCAAGCTTCAAGGGATGAGGTTCCCAATAACCTTCCCTTTTCCTCTTGAGGTTACTCAATCTTTAACCTGAAAATAAGAACACTTCTTCCAACCAACCATCACCAAGAAAATACATTTGTCTCTTCAAGAGACATTCTTGCTTCCAAAGTGAAAGCATCTTGGCTTTTTCTATTGGTTCAAGCCTAACCACAACCTTTCACGGTTCAAGCCTAACCTCTCACAAATGACCCTGCAAGCTTTCAAAACACCAACAAGAGATACATACAATAAATATACCTCTTATAAATAGGCAGCTTTTCTTAAAAGTCTTCAACTTCCTTGCTTGTCCATGTCTTTCTAAGACCTTAGTCTTCCATTGTCACACCCAAGTGACTTAGCAAATACTTATGTCTTCCAAGGTCACATACAAAGTGACTAGCAAATGCACATGCACTTAATAGTGCTCTTACAAATTACCAAAAGCAATCACTTTTACCTTTGGGGGTTTCAATGCAATAACCAGTAGCTTCTCTTATTCTTGAGTCTTTGTTTTGAGCTTCAACACCTCTTGGATTATCGTCCGCCTTTCCAAGGCTTTGTCTAATACCTTAGTTCCTGTTTATGTCAAAAGAGACACACCACAATTCTTCTTGCAAACAACTCACTCTTCCTCATAAGCATATAAGTTTGAGAATCAAACCTTAAATGCAAATACCAAACCTTTCACATAACCCTCAAGTACTCTTGTTACAACTTTGGTGACTTGTTTGAGACCTCAAAGCATGTATGAGGCTCTGATACCATTGATAGAACAAAACAAGCTCTCACACCACTAATGGAACAAACGAGGGTGTGTCGATGCAGAAGCGTAAATAAGCTCACAACCTCACAAGGATCTTTGAATATTGAATTTTGATCGCAAAGTACTCATTCCCTTAACCACATTACCATACATTTACTCTTGCACACATTTAGTACATAATCATTCACAAATTCTTCTTCATGTAATCATCCAAAGGGGCAATTTGAGCATCCTCAAACATATACCAAAATAGCATATATAAATCAACTTAACATTGTGACATCATGTATATACTCTAGAATATCATATCTAGGTTATAGAATTCCAATATCAACAATGAACCATGAGCAATACCTTCTCCAAGTTGACAACTTTTTATCTCTGCAAATTTCAGATCTTCCCAAGATTACGAACCTCCAACTTTGACTACTTATATAGGTTGCACCATATTGAGATGATTCCACTTTGCCTTAGAAGTACATGCCCGTGACTATCAAAACATACTCATAAAATTTACATAAGCATTTTGCATCAGTTATAAAAGCTTGTCCAAAGTAGGCCTCTGGAACAATTGAATTTTAGACCTGTCCCAAAGTTACAAACCTCCAACTTTGATCATCAATAAAACTTGCATCAATTATGATATTGCAAAAATTTCACTTTGCCTTAGAATTACATGCCTTAGACTATCAAAAAAATACTCATAACATTTACATAAGCATTTTACATCAGCTATAAAAGCTTGTCCAAAGTAGGCCTCTAGAACAGTTGAATTTCAGACATGTCCAATAGTTACAAACCTCCAACTTTGATCATCAATAAAACTTGCATCAACTACGATACTGAAAAACGTTCACTTCACCATAGAATTGCATGCCCTAGACTATCAAAGCACATTCATAACATTCAAATACAAACCTTGTAACAATTATAAAGACCTGTCCAAAATGGGTCTCTGCAATGTTCTGACAAGTTGTCAGTTGCTTCAACAATCTTCCTGCATTGCAACAAATCATCTTATTATCCAATCATGCATAATAAAAAATTCTTCATACACCATCACTCAACGCTTGAGATGTATATAAACATCCATGATGCTTTACACGAAGGCAAGAACCTCAATCTAGTCTCACATATGAGATGCGATATGACTCAAGTGACTTGCTTATTCAAGCACAACTCCAAAACTCCTTTGCACATAGGTGTGTGTGCTCACTTAGCACTCAAAAAACACATCTAAGATTACATAACCAAGTTCACAAGTCTAGAATACAATGCACTCGCATATATAGAATCATATGCACTTTCCCATAGAGCAGCCTACAAGTAGATGCACATATTCGAGAGTCACAAATCAATCTTCTCTAACATTTATACACATTCACATGTCATATAAGAGTAGTAGAAGCTTGCACACACATTCAACCATACACATAAGCTGGAAATGGTTCACTACTAACAATGAGAGAGAGAGAGAGAGTATAAAACAAGCATAAGCTTAATGATCGATCTCTACAATGAACATATGAGTTCTAACACTTATCACATCGACGAGGAGGACAATGTGGAGACTCCTATTGCTGAGAGGATCAAGAAGGTAGTGGGCTGCTATCCTCTTTATATAGAGTGTGAAGAGTGGCTCTTCAATGGGCTGAAGGAGTAGAGTAGATAGGAGAGAGAGAATATCTCAATCAAGTGAGTAGTTGGCTCCCTTTCTTCAGCTTCAATAAGTTCTAAGTTCATGCGCATGAGTTAGGTGCTTGATTAGCTTCATTTACTTCTCTATTTTGCTTGTGCAAGAGCTTAGAAGACATCCGATTGCATTCACGTACGATTCAACTTGATTGAATTGACTTTAGACTTACCTATAAGCTAAGCTCTAATTTAAATGATTTAAGAGGTGGCTCACATGCTCTACAGAAGAGAAAGTTATTCTAAATGAAAATAGATGATGCAAGAACCTAAGGAGATGCAAAAATTGAAGCTAAGCTTCACAATTGAAGCTTGTACATTTTCGACACTCCCTCGCTAAATTCTCCCACTTTGTCAATTGGAATTTTTATTGTGGGTGTCGTCTCCACTTTATATTTTCCTAGATGGCTTGTCTCTTCCAAAATTCAAATGTTGAGCTTATTTATTCCACAACAAAGGTTTGACTTGGAGCAACTCCTCCAACATTAAAGAACATTGGACTTTAGTTCTTTGGAACTTGGATAATGTGTTTGAGGTTTCATCTTGTAATTTCTTTTCTCTTCCCCTGATTGTGGGTGCATGGAAAAATTTAGATCTTTGATCGTATTCTCCCATGTAATTAGGAAGCATTTTCATGCTCATTCCTTCCTCTATATTATGTTCTAGGTTTGACAATCCCTCTTAGATCACTTTAGGTTCCAATGTCATTTGATTCCTTGAGGCATCTAACTCTTCAAAAGGTGGTATTTTGTTTGTGTTCTTTATCCATGGGTCTCCTTGAACTCTGTCCCAAAGGTCATATGGCTAGTTAGATTCTACTTCGAGAATTAAATATTTACATTCTTCATCTTCATTACTCATGTCTCCTTTCAACTCCTCATATTGCTTATCCCTCCTTGGTCATGGGTTGAAAGATTCAATACATACCTAAAAGTTTGGTTCAGATATTCTGGTCTCAAGGAGGATTGGTACATATTTTTCTAGCATGGTCTGAGCAATCTAGATTAATTTCTTACATATTTCTAGTATTTATTTTTCTAGGTCTCCTCTTAGGGAGGTTCTTTTGTGTTTCTCTATAGTAGGTCCTGTCTCTATCCTCCACTGATAGGCTTTCAACCAGATCTTCAAATCTTCAGGCACGGGATCCACTTGAATTGATCTTGCTTGTTCCTCACTGTGTTTCCTCATCACCATATTGGATCTCTTGTTTGTCAAGTGGCTTTCTCTAAGCTAAATCTCTTTTAGTGTCTACTCTTTCTCTTCCTCTATTTTTTAAATCCATTTGCTTTTAATTTTCTCTTGCCTTGCCTTCCATCTTTGAGCCTTCTTAAGTATGGAGGTATCTTCAAGTTCATCTGAGTCCTTGACAACTTGGGGTTCCATATTCTAGCTCATCCTCAATCTTGGGGTTATTCATTACTTTTCTCTCCAAGATTTCCTTAGTTTTGGCTTGGGTAATGGCTTTTAGAGGCACTGTGTATTCTTTTTCTCTTCTAGAGGACTTGATTACTTCAATCACATTACTTTGAGTAGTGGTTGAGACTTTATTAGGGTTCTTCGAGCAATGTCTAAACAAATGTTCTTTGGCACAATCATTACAATATCCTTCCCAGACACGTGGGGGTGGTGGGTTGTAAGGCAAAGAACATCCCCAATGAAATGATCTCCACCACATCTATAGCATGGTCCTCTTGGTGTAGGGGGTCTTGTTGTGGGTTTGTTTGGAACTGGGCCCCTAGGGGTGATGTACATGAGATTAGCATATTCCGATCCATATGATCTCTCATAATTCTCATATCCATAATAAGGTTGCTCATAGGCTTGATCATACTCCACAAGGCTAGTGTCATAGGGATACTAGTCTCCTTCGGTTTGCTCGAATCCCTGGTTAAGATCTTTTGTGGTTGCCAATGGAGTGGTTGGCACAATGGCTCTCCTGACTTTCTTTCATTTGAGCATACTTCATGGGTGCTACATTTTGAGGATGTGGGGGATGTTGCCCTAACACAGGTTGAGGTTGATTGTATTGTGTGTATTCATATGGTCTTGGTGCCATGGGTGGTCCCTGGTAAGGGTTATATCTAGGAACCTCTATACCTTGATCTGTAGAGGGATAGCCATAAGGTTGATGCTGATGTGGTGTAGAGGGTCTAGGCTATCTATTGAAGGGGAAATTTTATGTACTATGATTGGTGTATTTATATTCAATGTGATAATACAAATTGGGTACCTCAACTTATTGTTGATTGTATTGATAGGGTTGTGGGGGTACTAGCCCTCCTCTTGCACAAGTATGAGATGGATGGTCCCCCCCACAACAATGCATGAACCTTCTTAATATGGGTATCCTCAATGGAGGATTCTAGAAGTTTTTCTATCCTTGAACACCTAGCTTCTTAGCTACCAGGTCTGTGAGTTCTTCTACATTGCTGGTGTTAGAGGCTGCATTACTAATTGTATCCTCCGATTTTGTCAGGCTTCATGGGACTTTTAGGTCATCTACTAGGTTGTCTTCCGAGTCTATAAACTCTTGTAGACAATCACTCAATGTTTGTAAGGGTTTCACATAAACCAAGGTCCTCAATGTCCCATTGGTTAAGCCATCTAAAAACAGAGATATCATCTTCTTTTGAGAGGGTCATTCAGTCACATAACACTTATCCACATACTACTTAAATCATTTGGTTTCTATTTTTATAGTCTCATTGGGGGTCTGTTTGAAGCTATGAATCAATGAAGAGGAGTTGTGTTTGACTTGATGAACTCACCAATGAATTATTGAAAGAATTGTTCAATATTTACAAAATGATTAGGGGCCAATGGTTGGAACTAGGTCAAAGATGTTCCAATAAGGATAAGGCCAAAGGATTCATATTGGACAAAGAAGTCATCCACCTACTCGACACGTAGCACTTGCTTGAATTCAAGAATATGATCATATAGCTCTCAAAAACCATCATAATGATTCCTCATACACTTGGCTACTTGAATTGGCCTTAGTTTTCTACCCGGTTCTGGTGGTCGAAGGACTATGGGGACAGCAGGACGGACTGGTGTCCAGCTCCTTGTGTTGGTCTCATCGAGAATGGTGGCCTATTCATATTTCCACTTCTTGGGTTGTCATGACAACTTTGTTAGTTCTTGACATGGAAAAGTGCACTTGTGATCAGATTCACATACTTTATTGATTGGTTTGCCTAGAGGCTGGGTTTTCAGAGCTTTGCTATGTCCTAAAGGGATTTTGTGATGTAGTTGCCTGGTCTCGTGGCAGGAATATTAGAAACCCTAAGTATCTAAGTCTTGACTTGTCGTAGTCATCAATAGGCCAATATCTGCTCTTATTGTGGTCTAGGTAGGTAACTCTAGACAAGTCTTTTGGAACTTGCAATTCATAGATAACAGCAGGATTGATGCCTTCACCTTGTATTGGTTAAGTGGCTTGTAGCAATTTGTCTAAACCACTTATCATATATACATCAATTAGACCATCATCCTTAGGAATCCAATATCCTCTCCATACATTGGTGATTACTGATTTCCCCCTAAGAGTGGTCATAATATCTCTGTTATTGCATCTAGTAGGGTTTTCTGGTTCTTCAACTTCTCCTCTCTTGTTCATTCTTTCTGGCTACTCAGTCATTGCATATATGTATCCTAATTTGTCCATGTAAAATCCTCCTTCATATTTCACAATCAGTCTTGGGACAATCTCTACTTTTGTAGATTTTTGTATTGTAGCTACCAACCTATTGAAGCCATCAAGGTAGATAGGCAGCCCATGCATATTAGTGGAAATGTATTGCAGGGACGTCCTATACTCCCCTTCTATCACTGACATGAGCCCAGTCATTGCACCTAGATATGCATCTCTTTTGAAGCCATCATGGGTTCTCCTTCTGAGTCACTAGATGTCTCATAATAGATAGAATGAATACTTTGTAACACTTCTAACTAAAGAAATTACATTCCTTCGACTCCCAAGCACTCGTCCGAATCTTAGGTTCATTCACCACTTAGCTCTTGGTTCCTCTTGGGTAATCTACCAACTCAATTGAATAGCCTTGGTCATTGATTAAGTACTGGAAAGTTTAATTTTCCTCCTTCAAAGGCTTTTAGTCACTCTTTCAAGGAACATGCCAAACCAACAAACGAGATCAGTCTTGCACTCATGCTGAGCTTTGTGCACCAAGAGTATGCACTAAAGGGCCACACTATAAGGCCATGCATTCAGCACACAATTTTTTTGACCGGTTTAGTGGTGCACATTTCCTTCTAAGGAATAGGACTTAGCTTGTACCAAAGTAGTCTAGGAAATTTCACTAACACATAATAAAAATTGCTTTGGATAGCGTTTTAACTTTTATGTGTTTTTTCAAAAATAGAAAAATAAGAAAATGAACAAATATCATTAGGTATCATTCTCTACTCAAACCTATGAGAGGGGAATGGGATCATAATGAACAACAATTGACTGCACAATTAAGGAAAAAATGCATTTCCTCAAACTTGAGATTAATCATCGATTCTATTTCAAGTGCAGATGGCTTGAAGATTCTAAAGAGACCCATCAAGCGGGCATCTTGGATTTTCCTCTGGAAAGCACAATCAAAGCGAGAAGACATTTGTTCCATGAAGAGCAACCAGCAGGTGATCATTTGTTTTTTATCACAATCAAAATCATGGATAGGGATTACCAGTTCCTTGTGATGTCTCAAGATTTCAAAGTCCTACATGAGCCACTGGGAACAATAGAAACATGGAAAAAAGCTAGTATTGAAAAATACTTGATGTTCCCAATCTATAAGCCAGATTTTGAAAGGTGTACCCAAGTCATGAACACCCTACACTATGCACTAGATATGCCAAAAATACATGAAGCCAAGGTGATGAATTTACAAGGTGATTGGCAAATGATCAAGTTCACACATGAATTGATCAAAGAAGCTTTTGGATGGACAAAGGACGGACTCACAGACTTGAAGGATGAGAGTCATGAAGTGAAAAAGTGAGCATTTTTGGAAATCAACCGAATAGAGATAGAAGAATCTATGTAGCTAGTGCATCAACACTTTTGCTTGCCGAACATGCACAGATACGCAACACCTCAAAAGATTGCGGTATAACTTCTCTTGCATGATGTGAAACAAGTGGGGAATCAAATCAATCTAACGTCATACATATAAGGAATTTTTGAAGCAAAGAAGCAATGGGGTAATAAGACGTTTCTCAATGGCAGTGTGACTTTGACAGTTTTGATATGTCATGCACTAAACATTCGGGAACACCTCAAAGAGATGCCATCAACAATAGAAATGCCAAATACGTGAAGTCTACCATTGTCCCCAAGACGAAAAAGGGTGTGGTGATTATAGAACAAGCAGGCACTAGAGCAAAGACTTTGATGAGAGGTGCAAAACGAATGAGAGAAGAAACTACACTGGATGTAACTCCATCTTCAAAAAGAACACATCTAATTCCAACGTCCACTTTGGTGCAACTAACACCCATTACGAAAGCTTAGTTACAAGAAGCCCATGCATGCATATACAGAAGGGAAGGTGAAACTTATAGTCTAGAGCCACCATTATCGATATACAAACAAAATAAAGAAAAGTCAACCAAGAAAAAGATTGTCTCAAATGGACAGATACAAGGAGTTTGGTTTAACAAACTCAAGCTCATCTTTGGATTCTTAGGAAGAAAATGAAGAATCCACCATGAATGTGGATCTTCATGTAGAAACAAATGATGATGGAAAAATGGGATGAGCTGGATCAATTCGTCAACCAGCAGGAAGCGATTAGTGAAGAGAAAGACACAGATAAAAAACATAGAAAATAAAGAAAGACTAGAAGGTAGTCATATCAAACATGATGTATACACAATCCGTGTGAATGAGACCACAAAGCTACAATTCAAAGAGATCATGACCAAAGGTTTAAAAATAATGGTGCACCCCAAAGAAGAAGTACAAGAAGAGGATCGTGAAGACAAGGAAACCTTTGAACCAATAAGAATAGTAGCAGAGCCATCCCCAATGGGCGTAACTTATACTGGAAGTTGTTCCAAGAAGGACAAAGATAAAGAGGTTGAGCTACATGTTCAACTTTAAATCCAGTAGCCCTTTAATGAGACTCTGCATGTCAATAAAGGCAAAAATGTGCTAACTTGAGAAGAGCTAGTAATACCACAAAAATGGCTAAATGTGGATGTGGACCATTGAAGCTATTAGTAAAAAATATGATCCAAATGGCCATGGGCACACAATAGCAGTTAATGAAAGCACACAAAGAATATGAACAAGCCAATGTAGATAAGAAATAGTTCAAAGCTTTAAGTGAACAATTGTCCAATCAACTGATGAAATCATAGCTGACAATCACCAAAAAGAAAGAAGAATCCATTGAGGCTACTAGAGAGATCAATAAATTAAAGAAAGAAAATGTACAACTAAAAAGCCAACTAGGTGAAATTAAACAAAAAGATGAAGCAGGAGAAGTGGACAAAACACATATCACTTATCAAAGAAAAATTCTCGAGACACTGATCTAGATATACACGGACGAAGCAGATGTGCTCAAAAGCAAAAATAAAGATTTGATGAATTCAATTTTACTAAATCAACCTATGAAAGCATCAAGATCTACAAGTGAAGACATGGTTGAACTACGAGCACAAATAGAAAGGTATGCTGATCAATTCACTCAGGAGCAAGCATTACGTGTACAACAGGAATCAAAATACATGCACAACACAAAAGAACTATGCAATACATGGAAAAAAGCAGCATCTAAGTACACAAAACAATGCAAACAAGATGCCGATCATATGGCTATAGTGTATGCCAGCAAAATAAAGAGTGAAGAAGAGCTCAAAGAGGAAAAAGAATAGATAAAGGAAAACGATCAAGTAATTTCATCTTTACAAGCACAATTGTTGCAGCAAGAAAATGTTGGGTGTGTGTAGAAGTGCGAGAGACACATGAGAAGCACACACAAGGAGCACAAACGTAGCAAGACACACAGAGAAGATGGATGGCTAGAATAGCTCTCTCTATTCAACTAAGCTGAAGTAAGAGTTGAATAATATCCCTAAGTACAAAGTACCACCACATATGAGTGAATCATGTATGTGGTAACATGGGGAAAAAATCTCTAGCCAGCACTAGAGTAAAAAGTGCCCATGTATAGGGAAAAGGTTCACATCAAAGATACTCGAGAAACACATAGTTGTAACAAACCCCCGTGGAGTGAATGATGTGAATGCATACACGGAGTGGGAGATCAGCCCCACAAGGTAATAACCTAAAGCTTTGCGAAAAGCTTCAAACTTTTCCCATGGAAGAGCTTTGGTGAATATTGTGAAGAGATGGATTTGTAGTTTATGAAGATAGAGTGGTGTTGTAGAAACTTTGCACTACACCAACCAAATGAACTCCAAGGATATGTAGTGGGATCTTTTAGCTTGCCAAATCATGTATTAGACACCCTATGTACCTTGGAAGATCACTCTCAAACAGATGAATCAAAACAGATAGATAGAAGTTGAACCAAGGGTGAAAAAACTTGTTATTTTTGGTTCATATACATGTTCGGTGTTTTGAACAATTTTATGGGCACATCAACAATTGGATTAATTCCTTTTGGGGAACTCTATCTAACTTAGTTAGCTAACATTCATGAGTGGTTTCATAAAAATGATGGAATACATGAAGAGAAAGGAGTTTAGCAAGTCATAGCATCATCCCGACTTTCATGGGCTGCAGTAGTCTTCAAACCAGTGAGAAAAGATACATTAATATCTCACGATTACAAGAGGCAATGCTAATGAAATGTTGTAGGCATATAATAGACAATATGCTGAATCGAAAATGATTTAACGCATGGTAAATGACCAGCTACACACTGAGAACAAGCTATTAGAAAATCACTATTCTGATGGAGTACTAAGAGAGAAGTAAACAATGCATATATATAATCAACTTCTAATGAATGTATCTCACGACTGAGAAATCCAAATGCAATGAAATTTTAAGACTATATAGTAGAATTAAGGTGATAACTTTACCAAGTTAAATCCCTGAAAATGATGGATCATGCTTAGAGAAATCATCTCTACAAGCTCATTGAAAAAACTAAGAGATATGGCAGTGAACAATACACTCACATCGGCATGAAGATATGGACACAAACGATCATGAAAATAAATGTATATTGATTGTAAATTATAATGGAAGTACTGGTACATATGTGTGCTTTGAGACCCTACTCTGGTTGGCATGAAGCCCTGATCATGGAGGTACAAAAACCGCCACTAAAAGCCATGTATATATAATGATGTTTGGAGCACCCTAAATTTGAATTTGAATCTCACCTAGCATCAATCTCCAATTTTTTAGTGATTGATTCTCCAAATCATTTAATCACCAATTCGTGGTTTTCTCCTTCCTACTCATCAAGTGAACTCAACCACTTAGATTCTTTCACTTTTACATCAAGTAGAAACTCAAGAATTACAAGAGTGAGTTCACAAGTGAACTCTACAAAGATTAGACATTTCCTTCACGTTTCTAAGTCTTTTGATGACTCAAGCCACCACTTTGACTTGCCATGGACTTGTTCCAATAGCTCCCCCTCAATTCAAGTGATCTTGAGGTCTTCAATCTTCCAAGATTACCTACAAGCCAATCATATCTTTGAATTTGCCGAGTTTGGTTCCATCAAGTGCCTTGGTTAAAATGTCTGCACATTGTTGATGGGTTGACACATAAGATAGCTGAATTTCCTTGCTCACAACCTTCTCTCTTACATAGTGGTAATGTACTTCCAAATGTTTAGTCCTTGCATGAAAAATTGGATTGGAAGCCAAGTGAATGGAGCTCATGTTGTCACAAAAAATACTTGGAGTTCCAATCTCCAATCCAAGATCTATAAATAGTGTCTTCATCCACATTGCTTCTTGAGTAGCTATAGCAAGACCTCTGTATTCAGCTTCAGTAGAAGAGAGTGCAACTGTGGGTTGTTTCTTGGATGACCATGAGACAAGTTTTGAACTTGCAAAGGTAAGATATCCTGAGGTGCTCCTTGTTTCTTCCTTGGAACCAGCCCAATCTACATCAGAGAACAATTTCAAACTTAAATCAAATACATAAAGGTAGTATATCCCTTCATTCGTGGTTCCTTTGAGATATTTGAGTATCCTCTTGGCAGCTTCCATGTGAGGTTTCTTGGGTGTGTGCATAAGTTGACTTAGCACAGTCACACTATAACATATATCTACCCTTGTCAATATGGCATAGTTCAAACTACCCACAAGGCTTTGATAACTTGTGACATCTTATATGAGTTCACCTTCATGTGAGCTCAATTTATGATTAACCTCCACTAGAGTACCTGCAATCCTTCAATCTTGCATTTTGAACTTTGTCAATAAGTCTTTAATGTACTTCCTTTGAGTAAGGAATAGACCATGATCTTTGTATACCACTTCCAATTCTAGGAAGTATGTAAGTGACCCTAAGTCACTTATCTTAAATTCTTCTTTCATTTGCTCTTGACTTTCTTGATTCCATCTGCATCATTTCTTGTTAGTATAATATCATCCACATACACACACAAATAGATGACTTCATAATTACTCTTTTTGATGAAGAGTGATGGATCTGCCTTGCTAGGTTGAAATCCTTTGTCCTGCAAGAATGAGACAAGCCTATGATTCCAAGCCCTTGGGGCTTGTTTGGGTCCATATAAAGCTTTATTAAGTTTACACACATAATCAGGATATATGTGGTTCTCAAAACCAGGTGATTGTGCCATGTACACCTCTTCTATTATCCATCCATTAAGAAGTGCATTTTTTACATCCACTTGAAGTATCTTCCAATTCTTGGAAGAAGCAATACTAAGCAGAACCCTAATTGTAGGCATCTTTGCCACATGAGAGAAGGTCTCCTCATAATCAATTCCCTGAGTTTGTGCAAAGACTTTTGCCACAAGCCTTGCCTTATACCTGTTAATGGAGCCATCTGAGTTCTTCTTCAATTTGTAAATCCATCTTGAACCTATCACTTTCACAGATGGAGACTTGGGAACCAACTCCCAAGTGTTATTTTCTTCAAGAGATTCAATCTCTTCTTCCATTGCATGCCTCCATTCTGATTTCTTCTTTGCTTCCTCAATGTTGAGGGTTCCTCTTGATTTATGTCATCTGCTAGATAAATTGAATGTTTAGTGACTAGAGAAGTATCAAACCCATACCTTTTTGGTTTTCTTTTCTCCCTCATGGACCTCCTTAGGCCATGATATGATGATTCTACCTCTTGTCCGATTTCTTGCATTTTTGTTTTATCTTTAGACTTCCACATTTTGAGTTTTTCATACTGAGTTGCTTCATCATCTTCTGAGGTATCCTACTCTTCAACTTAAGAAGGATTATCCTCAACAAGCTTTGGGAAATCTTCTTCAAGATTATAAGGTAAGTTGACCTTTCTACATGAATCTTCATACCAAGAACTATTCTCATCAAATTCTACATCTCTACTCACCAAGAATCCTTTGGTTGTTGGGTTGTATAATATGTAGCCCTTTTGATTGTTGTCATATCCAATGAATACACACCTTTTTGCCTTTGGATCCATCTTCCCTCTAACCTGTGAAGGAACATGAGCATAAGCAATACATCTAAAAATCTTACAATGATCCAAGCTTTGATCCAGATATTGAAGCATCCTTACTAGGTCCCCATACATCTGTATGAACCACATCCAAGAGATCTGCATGCATATATCCTTTCTTCATGAATGGTAATCTGTGAGACTTTCCAAATTGACATGCACTACACTTATAAATCATGTGTTGTTTTGATAAGTTAGGGAGCCCAAGTACACTTTGGTCCATGCAAATTTGCTTTAATGATCTTTCACCAATATGTGCTAACCATTTGTGCCATACTTCCTATTCCGTGAGTGTCTGACTACCATAATTAAATAGAGCAGCATTCCTAGTGTCTTGTAATTCAAATGTGAATAGTCTACCTGTCTTTTCACCCTTTGCAATTCTCCTGAATCCTTGACTTGGATCTTCAACAAATGCTCCTGCTTTTGTGAACCTAACCTGTAGGCCTTTCTCCACAATCTGTCCTACACTTATCAAATTCTTTGTGATGGTAGGGACATAAAGCACCTTGCTAAGTAGGTTGATGTTTCCATAAAGTGCTTTTACATTTCCTATATCTTCCACCAAATGCCTTGTATCATCACCTGTCTTCACTTCATGCTTGTTCCTTGGATCTTCTAAATCTGATAGGAGGGCTACATTTCGTCCCACATGATTGAAACAACCTGAATCTATGTAGAAAACATGTTCATTAGATTTACCTTGTGGCATGGCTGTATTCATGATTAGCAATGAGTCCTCTTGATTTGAGTTTTTCTGTGTAGTTATTAAAGTCTCTTCTTCCCTTATTGATTCCTTGATAGTTTGAATGGTTGTAATTGTTGTGGTAGCCATTGAAGTTGTTGTTTCTTCCTCTAGAATAGCCATGACTTCCTCTATTGTATCCTCTGCCTCTTTGATTCTTGGAATTCTTGAAGCAAATTTCAGTTGTATGATTAGTTAATCCACGAATAGAGCATGAATTAGAGTCTTGGAGATCTCCCTCTGCCTTGCCTTCCTCCTCTACCTCTACCTCTACCATGTCTTCCTCTACTTGCATAGTTAGCTTGATGTGTACCTGCTTCATCATACCCTTCCTTTGTTCTCTTTGGACTTTCTTTTATCAGTATACAAGGTAGAAGATTGATTACTTTTGGGGCCTTCTCCATTCTTGATAAGCTTGGCCTCTTGAGTAAGTAGTTGTCCTATGAGTGTATTGAAATCTGGTACATGCATATCCATGTATAGATCCATAGTTGTGGTGAATGCTTCCCACTTGTCATCTGCCTTCAAGCCATTGATGACCTACCTTACAATTTTCTCTTTCTTCATTACCTCTCCAATTCTTCCCAATTGATCTGCTATGTCCTTGAGCTTTGTGACAAAATCAGTCACATTTTGTTTGGGAGCTTTCTTGAGAGTTGTAAAGTATAGCCATAGTTGATGCTTCCTGGCCTTTGTACTTGAAGAGAAGAAGGCTTCAAGTGCTTTCCACACTTCCTAAGATTTTTTACAAATTCTAATGTGAGGCAACAAAAAATCTGAGATAGATTTGAGGAGACAAGACCTTGCAACTGCATCCTTTGAGCACCGTGTGCTCAATCTTTCTTGCTCTTCTTGTGTAGGTTGACCTTTGTTCCTGAAACATGGCATAACTTCATCTCCAACAATATAACCATATAAATTCCTACCTTGAAGAGAAGGTTCCATCCTTAATGACCAGGCTAAGTAGTTACCTCTAATCAATTTGTCAATTGATGAAGGAAATCCATTTGTTATGTTGTCCAACCTTGCTCTGATACCACTGTGAAGAGATGGATTCGTAGTTGATGAAGATAGAGTGGTGCTGCAGAAACTTTGCACTAGACCAGCCAAATGAACTCCATGGATATGTAGTGGGCCCTTTTAGATTGCCAAAGGATGTATAAGATCACTCTCAAACAAATGACTAACAGAGAAGTAAACTATGCATATATATAGTCGGCTTCTAATGAATATATCTCACGATCGAGAAATCCAAATGCAATGAAATTTTAAGAGTAATTAATAGACTTAGAGTGCTAACTTTACCAAGTTAATTCACTAAAAATGATGGATCATGCTCAGAGAAATCATCTCTGCAAGCTCATTGAAAAAACTAAGAGATATGGCAGTGAACAGTACACTCACATAGGCATGACCATACTCTGGTATTGCATGAAGCCCTGCTCATGGAGGTACAAAACTGCGACTAAAAGCCATGTATATATAATGATGTTTGGAGCCTAAATTTGAATTTGAATCTCACCTAAAATCAATCTCCAATTTTTTAGCGATTGATTCTCCAACTCATTTAATCACGAATTCATGGCTTTCTCCTTCCTACTCATCAAGTGGACTCAACCACTTAGACTCTTTCACTTTTACATCAAGTAGAAACTCAAGAATTACAAGAGTGAGTTCACAAGTGAACTCTACAAAGACTAGACATTTCCTTCAAGTTTCTGTCTTTTGATGACTCAAGCCACCACTTAGACTTGCCATGGACTTGTTCCAAAAAATATGTCTTCCAAATTAAGCAAATTCCTTGGGATGGCAGAGATGCTAAGGCACACACATTGATAGCTTTGTCTATCAAACATGCCATTATTCCTCACATTCACTCTTTCAGAACAACTAAGGATGCTTGGGATACACTTACCACATTGTATTAGGCTAGGAATGAGGCTCGTGTTGCTTACCTCCGAAAACAATTGGAGAGTGAGCACATGAATGAAGGTGATTCTATGGATATAACTTTCTCACAAAGATCAAGGATTTGAAAGAACATTTGATTTCTGCTGATGAAGTCATACCAGATAGCTCACTTGTGCACATTGTTTTGAATGGTCTTCTTGACTCATATCAGAGTTTTGCTTCTACCTTTCCTTTGATGATGAATGGCAATCCAAATGCATTTTCATATGAGGAGTTAGTCTCTATTCTATTGTAGGAAGACCAGTCTAGGTAGAACATGTCTATTATGCGTGTTGCAGATCAAGATTTCTTGGCTAGTCAGAAGGGCAAAGGTAAATGGAGCTCTTCTACTAGTAAGCAGAAATCTGCAAATGCTCCACATTTGAAAAGGAAGACAAAGATGAGAAGAAATTAGAAAAGCAGAAATTGTTTCGCAAATACTATAAATCAAATGATCATGTTATCAAGAGCTGTCCAAAACTGGCTGCTAAAGAGGCAAAGAAGAAAGAGGCCAGAATGGTTGTTGCAGAGGACTCTACACCGAAAAGAGAGTCTACTAATCTTGTGCAGGAAGAAGAATGGGCGTTTACTATTGTTTGCAGTTTTGACCCATCTTCTCATGAGCAGTGCATGTCTGCAGTAGACTCAGATGTTTGGTACTTTGATAGTGGGGCGACCAAACATATTACCTCACAGTGCAGTTTGTTCTCTTCACTCGCGCTTGCCCCTACAGGGAATACTGTTACATGCACCAACAACTCCTCCTATCTAGTTATGGGAGTTAGTAAGATCATTTTAACTATTGCTGATGGTAGTTCTTTCACTTTGTCAGGTGCTTTGTTTGTGACACGGATCAAGAAAAATCTGTTATGAGTTTCTCCATTAGACAAGATTGGCTTGGTTGTGAAATTTGCTGATGACAGATGTATAGTTCACGATCTGTCAAATGGCAACGTCATTATTGTTTTTGACATTTTATGTCATGGGTTGTATAAGCTCATAGACTATTAAAGATCTGCAAATGATTTGGCATGTGCAGTACATGATTCTCAGGCTATGTCAGATGCAAAGCTTTGGCATGTGCAGTACATGATTCTCAGGCTATGTCAGATGCAAAGCTTTGGCATGCACGCTTTGGTCATCTGAATTTTGCTAGTTTGATATGCCTACAGAAATCTGAAATGGTGTCCTCTTTGCCCAAACTTGAGGCAACCGGTAAACATGTATGTGAAGGCTGTATTTTGGGAAAAATGCAGTGTTCTTCCTTTTTAAAAGATGGTTCAGTTCGGGCTACTCAAAAATTGCAACTTGTACATAGTGATGTCTATGGTCCTATGCAGACACCTTCTTTTGGGAACTATGTTTACTTCGTGACTTTCATCGATGATTTTTCTAGGCATGCATGGGTATATCCATTGAAGGCAAAGTCCGAAGTGTTTATAATGTGCTCAAACAATTTCTAGTTTTGGCTCAAAATCTATCAACATGTAAAATGGGCACCCTCCATTCTGATCAAGGGGGGGAATATATGTCTTTTGACTTTAATGCATTTCTGGCTGAACGTGGGATTAAACATCAATGTACAATGCCGTATACACCTCAACATAATGGAGTTGTTGAACGAAAGAACATGTCACCCATGGAGATGGCGAGGTGTATGGTCAAGAGTCAGGCTTTACCACATAGTTTCTAGCTTGAGGCTGTTATGTGTGCAGCATATGTACTGAACATGTGTCCCACTAAAGCACTACACTCTATCACTCCATATGAGGCTTGGCATGGTCGCAAGCCATCTGTTGCTCATTTGCATGTTTTTGGTTGTCTGGGATATGCCTTAGTGCCTGAACAACATCATAGAAAATTGAATGATAAAGTAGTAAAATGTATTTTTGTTGGGTACAGTTCTGAACGTAAAGGCTATCGTCTGTATCATCCACAAACTAAACACATTCTAGTTAGCCGTTATGTTGATTTTGTGCTATACAAGTTAAAGTGCAAACCTGATGGAATAGTTGACAGGTATAAGCCTAGGCTTGTTGCAAAGGGTTATGCGTAGCAAAGAGGCATTGCTTTTGATGAAACCTTTGCTCCTACTTGCCGAATGACTACTGTTTGTAGCATCTGTGCACTTGCAGCTCATCGTGGTTGGAATGTACATCAGTTGGACTTTAAAACAACATTTCTAAATGGTGACTTGCATGAAGAAGTGTATGTTTTTTAGCCCCGTGGCTTTGTGTAGAAAGGGCATGAAAACCAGGTGTGTAGGTTAAAGAAGGCATTATATGGTTCAAAACAAGCACCACGTGCTTGGTATGAAAAGATACATGCCTATCTGATTGCACATGGTTTTGAGAACAGTCCAACTGAAAGCACCTTATATGTTAAGCATGCTAATGATGTGCTTCTGATCATTATGGTATATATCGATGACACGTTGCCCACTCGTCCTCATGACATGCATATTGCTGATTTTAAGGCTGATTTGCATGCCTCATTTGAGATGTCTGATTTGGGGCATTTGCATCACTATATGGGCATTTACTTTATGCAAGTTGATGGTGGAATGGTTGTGTCAAACAAAATATATTGACACATAATTGTAGTGTTTTGGTCTTGAAGATTGTAAGCCTATTGCTACTCCTATGGAGATAGGTCTATGATTGAGTCTTCATGATGCTGGAGATACATTTGATGCTGTTCTCTATCAACAGGCTGTTGGGTGCTTGATCTACTTATGCATTACTCGGCAAGATATTCAGTTTGCTGCCTCATAGATGAGCAGGTTTATGCATTGCCTAGGTGTCAAGCATTGGTAGGTGGTTAAGTGCATCTTTCGCTACTTGAGTGATACCCAGCTACTTGGATTATTTTATCCCAAGGGGGGATCACTACCGCTAGATTTGCATGCTTTTTCTGATAGTGATTGGGTTGGTTGCTATGACACTCGTGTGTCCACTAGTGGTTTTTGCTCCATGCTTGGTAGCTCATGTATATCTTGGTTGAGCAAGAAGCAGCCCACTGTGGCCACTTCCAGTTGTGAGGCAGAGTATAGGGCAGCTTTCACAATGATTGTTGAGTGTGTGTGGCTTAGATGCCTTATGGCTGATTTGGGTGTTGGCCAATTTTCTGCCACCACCATCTTCACTGACAATTAGAGCGCATTGGTAGTTGCGAGGAACCCTCTATTCCATGCTTGCACTAAGCACATTGAGGTGCATTATCATTATGCCAGGGAGAGGTTCTCTGCTAGGGAGATCAACTTGGCATATGTGCCCACGCAAGAGAACATTGCAGACCTTTTTACAAAGGCTCTGCCTAGGGAGAAGTTTGAAGCTTTTTGCAAAGCTTTGGGCTTACTTCCTTTTGTGGATTTATTCCACATAGCTTGGCACTTCCTTATACATAAGTGCCAGCTCCTTTTTCATTGCATCACTCCCAGTATGGATTTGTTGATATATTTAGGTAGTGATGTGTGTGAGCACTCTAGGATTGTCGAGGCACTTTTTTGCCTCTTTAGGAGTTTTTTTCCCTTGACTTCTATATACGCTTATTGCCCTAACGGGCTACTTATCTTTGTACATTCTAGTGGTAATACATTCAGCATTGTGTGTTGAGCTCCAAGCTTCTTCTTCTTCCTTGTGCTATTTGCGTGCTTCTGCAGATGTCTAACTCCAACAAAGTAGCCCTTCATTTATAGTACCCTTTAGATACTTTAGGGTCCTCTTGGCAGCTTCCATGTGAGGCTTTCTTGATGCATGCATTAATTGGCTTAATGTACTTACTCCATAAGGAATGTCCACTTCTGTTAAGGTTTCATAGTTGAGACTCCCAATAATTTTTTGGTAATCTGTAATATCCTCAAGAAGTTCTCCCTCATGAGAACTAAGCTTATGATTGAGTTCCATGGGTGTACCTACAATTTTGGTGTTCTCTATCTTGAATTTTATCAACATATCATGGACATAGTTCCTCTGAGTAATATACACACCAAAATCTGTATACACAAGTTCTAGGCCAAGAAAGTATGTTGACAAACCAAGATCGTTGATTTTAAATTCTTCCATCAATTGAGCTTTAACCTGCTTGATGCCTTTAGCATCGTTCCCTGTAATGACAATGTCATCCACAAAAACACATAAGTAAATAACTTATGAGTTGGTCTTCTTTATGAATAAAGAAGAATCTTCTTTGCTAGCAACAAATCCTTAATCCTGTAAATAAATAACAAGCCTATGTCTCCAAGCTCTAGAAGCTTGCTTTAGGCCATAGAGTGCCTTTGTTAGCTTGCGTACATAACCTGGTTTGTCTTTATCTTCCCCTAGTGGTTGAGCCATGTACACTTCCTCTGATATCCATCCATTTAAGAATGCATTCTTAACATCTAACTAATATAGGTTCCAATTCTTAGAAATAGCAACACTTACCAAAACTTTGATTATTGGCATCTTAACTACAGGTGAAAAAGTTTCTTCATAGTCCACTCCATGGTTTGAGCAAACCCCTTTGCTACTAGTCTTGCATTGTACCTATTTATAGAACCATTTGAGTTCTTCTTGATTTTATATATCTAGCTGGATCCTACTGCCTTCATACTTGGCTTCTTGGGAGCCAAATCCCAAGTATTGTTTTCCTGAAGTGCTTCAACTTCTTCTTGCATGGCTTCTCTCCATTCCTTCAAATGAAGAAGGTTCTTTTGTCATAGAGTCTTTAGTGATGTACACAGAATGCTTGGTGATTAGTGATGTTTCATAGCCATACCTTATTGGTTTTTTACTCTCCCTTTGAGATCTTCTGAGTGCTTGGTTGGAGGACTCTGGAATGTATTCCAATTGCTTGAACTTGGTCTTTCCTTTTGACTTCCAAGCCTTGAAGTCAATCTGCTCTTCATCCTCTGAATTGACACCTTCTGGTACTTGTTGGTCTTCTTGAGTGAGAGTTGGAAAATCACTCTCCAAATCATAAGGTAACTTGATCTTCCTGCAATCATCTTCAAACCATGAATTATTTTCTTCAAACACTACATCCCTACTAATTGTAAACCCTTATTAGTGGGATTGTAAAACCTATAACCCTTCTGGTTTTGGTCATAGCCAATGAAGATACACTTTTCAGCTTTTGGATCAAGCTTCCCTCTAATCTATGAGGGTACACGTGCATAAACAATGCATCCAAAGATTTTACAATGGTCCAATGAGGGTCTCCTACCATTCCATGCTTCATATGGTGTCATTCCATCCAAGGATTTGGATGGAAGCCTGTTAACCAAGTATGTGATTGTAGAAACAGCCTTTGCCCATAGGTAATTGGGTAGTTTCTTTTCATTCAACATTGACCTTACAACTTCCACTATCAATCTATTCCTCCTCTCTGCCACTCCATTTAGTTTATGAGTATATCTTGTTGTGAATTCTCTCTTTATACCTCTGTCCTGTAAGAATGAATCAAATTCATGTGAAAAATACTCATGATCACCTTCATCAGATATGATCCTCTTCAAGACTCTACCTGTCTGGTTCTCAACCAATGCCAAATACTTTTTGAAACATGTGAATAATTCATCCTTATGCTTCATGATGTAAAGGATTGTCCATCTACTGTAATCATCTATAAATGAAACATAGTGATGGCTCTCTACTAGGACCCCACACATCACTGTGCACAAGCTCTAAGTAGTCTTCATACATGGACCCTTTTTTGTTGAATGGTTGCCTATGAGCTTTGCCGAATTGGCCTGCTCCACATTTTTATATCATGTGTTGCTTGGACACATTTGGAATGCCAAGCACACTCTGATCCCTACATACCGGAGAAGTTCTTCCGACTATCATTAACGGGTCTAAGCTTAGGCCCCATCAGTGTTCATGATTAAAAAAAAAAAAAAAAAAAACGCAGTAAATTCAAAGCAGATTTTTAATAATTACTACGACCTTACAAGCTATTACTAGTGGGATGGCCAAAAGTGACATCATGGCCATGAACGCGCATTGAAGGACACTACTAGGAGGAATGAAGCACCATGCAAAATCGTACCCAAAATCGCGTGAAGGCGACGATAATGACTAGCCTCTGATTGCATGTAACCTTATTTTTTGACGGAGATGTGAAGAGGCATAGTTTGTGTGGATTTCAAGTTTTGAGTGCAACAACGTATACAAGACAAGTTAAGAAAGAACGATAAAGCGCATTATGAAAAAAGATACCGGAATAGGACGGTGAGCGGGGATCGCCAATATCTTTGAGTCCCAAAGTGCGGAAGATATTTTCGGAAAAGGGTATGGTGAAAAGGATTCCAGAAGTGATGATTACAAAACATGCAGATATGCCGAACCGTAAATAGTGGAGTCTATATCTGGAAACCAGATTGTAACTATGAAACTGTAATGTAATCACTTCCATATTTTTTAATTTAGAGTCTATTTTACTGTGAAGTTATGATTCCGAATACATTGTGTATTATGGATTGTCTCTATGTGCACCCAATCTTATTGAAGTAAAGGAATAGAAACGCATGTTTACGAGTATTCGTATTCATAAATCCCCGTTCAACCAAAATGAACCGGGCCTACACATCTCATGAATCCGGAATGGACTTGTCCACCTTAATTTTAGCTTATCCATCTTTCTCTTCATCTTGGAATGAAAATATAGAACTCAATCCCCTCATCGAAAAATCTTATTTCGGAGATTGCGATCGTGCCATAGCTTCTAATGGCTCTGCACTACCTGGAGCAGTAAAAAGCTATGATAACATTGTTCATCTAGATGCCACAACTGATCCATTCGATATGCAAAAGACTCCTTCGAAACCAACCTTTTCATCACTGCAATTCGGAGACTAGGTACCGTGAATTCAAAGGGCAGTATTGCCTCTTGTCCATAGAGGAATTTGAAAGGTGTGCTACTGATCGAAACTTTGTAAGCAGTTCTGTAAGCCCAAAGGACTATGAGAAGCGTTTGCTCTGAAACCGAGAGACTGATGAGGCCTTTTGGAGGTATAAAACTTACCAGTCTAATGAAGCAGGAATGTTCACAATCTATGCGTTTAAAGATCCTGATAGCCCAGGAAAAGTGACCTATTTGGACAATACTTTAGAGAGGATCTTTGTAGTCTCAGAGCATGGTAGGCATGCCTACACTTGGAAGGGTGAATTTGTTTTCCCCCAACCAAGATCTTATGTTTCTTATGGTCACCAAGGGGCTAGAAACATCCCACGCTCATGGAACTCAAAGGGACAGGAGTAGAGATAGGCCAAAAGTAAGGTTTGCTAACCCACTGGGAAGAGAAAGAACGAGAATGGAGATGGATAGAATGGAAATCAAGAGACCTAAAGACCCAAGGAACTAAACAAACACAGACGACTTCCCTTTGCCAAGGCCTAGGGAACACACGAGGACCTTGAGCCCTACACAACTAGTTAAGTCCATGAAGAACTGTTTTGATGGCACCGGAGACCCATATGATCATGTGGCAAAATTCAGGCAAGTCTTGAGAGCTGAGCAAGTTGATGACCTATTCACACAGTATAATGCATTTGGTCTAACTCTCAAGAACTCAGCCCTTACATGGTTTCAACCATTACACAAGAGGCAGTTTAGGAACATATACCAACTTCTAAAGGCTTTCATCATAGAATTTTCTAAGAGTGGCATATGGCACATTATTTCCTCACTTATACTAGCTTCAAGAAAACACCTCAAGAAATAGTTAGACTTGCAAGAAAAAGATTTAGGCAATACCTGGAGAGATGCCCCGTTCGTGAGTTACCCACACCAGCCAAACAAGTGGCTTTATTCTTGGATGGACTGCTAAGTACCAAATTGAGATCATATGTGTACTTGAAGGACCCTAGGACCATAGAACAATGTGTACACATGTGCATACACATTGAGGATAATCTAGGGGAGGAATTAGAGCTTTCAAAAATCTACAAAGATTCAGATAGCTCTACTAACCTCAATTCAAATCCATCCACATCTATTGAGGAACTTGTTGAGAAAGTAGCTCAGAAGTTAGGAGTCTCAAGAAAACAAATACCAAGATTTGCCCCAGTGAAAAGATGCTATACTTGTGGAGGTGACCATATGGTGAATGTATGTTCCATTATGGCTCATCCCCAAGCAAACCCTAACAGCCTATACTGCACCATAGAGCAGATATATACCAACCACATTGCCCAAGACTACCCCTATAACAAACAAACTATCAGACAAAATTATCCTCAGCCGTTTCCACAACAAGGAAGATACCAGAACCAATACCCACCACAACAATATGGTAGACCATAGCAACCCTATCAACAACCCTACCAAACCCAACCAAGGCCTCAGCCTGTATTAGCTCAACAACCTCCAACTCCAACCAACGTGATTCCAGTGAAGTATGCAACTGCAAAAGAGAATCTGAATAGAGCCTTAGTTCCAGTAACACCCTTGCTTTCAGAAAGTGACCCAAGTGATCATAGTTTTGACTCTACTCATATTGATAGCCCACATGCTTACTACATTCAGTCACCTAACCATAATGAGTCATATTATTATGGAGACCCAAGCGAACCTAGTTGGGAGCCAGAATATGCAAATGTCATGTATGCAAACCCCAAGCCTCAACCTAGGCAGGTAAGACCCCCATTTCCTAGAGGACCATGCTATTGATGTCAGGGAGATCACCTCATTCGTGATTGCCCTATGCCTGCACCTACACAACCCCAATCTGTGACAATTCAAGGTTTTTGTCTCGATTGTGGGAAAGAGCATCTCTTGTGAGATTTTCTTAAGAACCCCAACAATATGCCAAAAATCACTCCTATCAACGTTATTGGGTTAGTAGTTGACTCTACAAGAAGTGTAACTTCCACTGTACTAGTACAAGTGGTCACTAGAGCTCAAGCTTTGCAGCCAAACCAAGGTCTAGGCTAGGAAAAGAGTTTCAAGGTTAGTGAAACTGAGAGCATAACCAAGAAGAGGACAGAGCTTGGAGGGATAGTTGAGAGAGAATGAAAAGGCAATGGGCAAAGAAGATGAACAAACTCGAGGAAAGTCTAAGAGAAATGAAAGCCAAGATAATTGAACTCATATCTCAAACTCACTCTCACACTACTCCACCACCACCATTGCCATCTCCCTCCAATCCACCACCTTCCAACCCACCTCACACCATCCCACCACCCCCTAGAGCAGGATCAGTCTTAGCGGATCCCACTCTCGAGGACCTAGACATAATGCTTAAGGCATATCAAGCCAGAATTCAAGAAGGGCCAAACGTAACGGATCATGAAAAGTGTTACCCTAGAGCTGAACTAGAGCTCGATCGAACTAAAATTTGTGCTAAGATGGTGGAATTGGCTCAAACCATGTTTGAAGCTAGTCAACTCTTTAACTTCTCTAATTCAATTAAGACACAATTGCACTTTGATGGAGTGCTAGAAAGATTGGAGAGGCTAATTGCAAAATCTGAAAAGGACCCCGACTTTCAAAGTTAGGACAAGGCAAGTGAAAGGATAAAGCTTCCTGCCCAAGAAGCTTATGTGCCTAACTCCACAGAACCAGACAGATCTTCTTCTACGAATCAGTATTCACCAAAATTCTTGGGAGAGATTCAAGAAGAGAAATGGGCGAAAGAAAGTGAAGTTCCTCCTCCCATTGAGCTTGTGGATGATGCGCATGATCAATTCCCACAAGACATTCCTTCCATTTATGAGGAGTAGGAGAGTGCCCAATCTTACGAGAGATTAGACTTCGAGTCTAATTCCTTACAAGAACTACCCCATTTCACAGGCCCATGGGAAGCTAAGTCTACTTGTATGAGAGCACCCACGGTCATGATCAGAAATAAAGACTCAATCATACCTAGGAACATAGAGGTAGTGAAAAACACTAAAGTGCAGTGCAATCTCACTTTAGAATTGCAGATGGCCGATGGTCACATTGAGAGACCCTTAGGTCTAATAGAAGGAATAACTCTCACTAGATGTGGTGTAGAGTTTGAGAATACTTTTTCCATATGTGACTTTAGCAAGAATCAGGCCTATGAGATGATTTTGGGAAGACCATCTATGCAGAAGTTGCAAGTGGTACAAGATTGGGGAACCAATTCTTTGTATTTGCAACACTTAGGTGTTACAACCAAAGTCAATCTCAAGGATTACTCTCATAGAGATGTACCCCCTATTCAATGGAATCCCATCCATAGAGCTAAAGATGATACTGAATTAGTGCATTCCATAGGCTCAAGATCCTCATGGATGCATGAAGACACTCACTTATGGATGTGCAAAGTAGCAGTAGAAGAAGAGAAGAAAGCCAGAGAGGTAGGTGTGAAGGAAACTCATAGATCAAGTCAAGACCCAGCCTATGCACCTGTAGCATTTCCTGACGAGGAATTTGAACCTCATGGTTGGGCGAAGATTTTAGCAACAATGGATGTAGCCATCAACGAAGAACAATGGACACCCCACTGTGATGAGGATGGCTACGACATTTCAGACTTCGCCATAGAGCCAATAATGTGTGATTCGGTTATAGAGGAATATGAACCTAGCACTAATGCATTCGAGGATGCAAGTGACTCCGATCTAGAGTCAATTATCATGGACCCGCCTTTTGCATCACATGAGGAATATTTCTATGAAGTAGAGGCTCACCCACAAAGACATGACAAACTTACACAGGATGTAAGGTCAACCACGCAAGTGACCACTAAGAGTGAAGGCAAGAAAAGGAAGAAGAAACAAGCCACATCAGAGGAGGAAGAATCTTTGTTTGAGGTCCCAAAAAACTTTAAGAAGTACAAGATAGAAGATAGGAGAGTCATGATGAGAATGCCAAAATGTGATGCACAAGCAGGAGAGGCCTATGATAAAAAAGAAACCACCAAGAAAATTGTTGTAACCATAGAGCAGGGAGAAGAAAGATGCACCTACATAGGACATGACCTGACTGAGGATGAAGAGCAAGAGTTGGTAGCCTTGCTAAGAGAATATAGAGATGTTTTTGCATGGAGCTACAAAGACTTAAAAGGTGTAGACCCTGACATATGCTCACATACGATTCCTATGACCATAGATGCCAAACCCTCTAAGCAAAAGCCATACACATATAATGATAACTATGCTGCCAAGATCAAGGAAGAGATAGATCATTTGGTTGAAGCTGGATTCATCTATGAAATTGAGCACACTGAGTGGGTATCCCCTATTGTAGTGGTGCCCAAAAAGAACGACAAGTTACATGTATGCATTAACTTGAAGAAAGTTAACACAACCACTATTAGAGATATTTATTTGCTTCCTATCACTGAGCATCTACTAGAAAGAGTAGCAGGCAAGGAAGTGTGCATCTTCCTTGATGGATTTTTTGGCTACAATAAAGTGGCCATAGCTTAAGAAGATCAGCAAAATATAGCTTATAGGATTGACACTTAATTTCAATTCTTGACAGTAAGAAAGTCTAACCGCACTAGTGGAAGCACCTGAGTCAATCAAGGCTCGTACAGTCCTTACACTATTTCCTTGTCCTACCTCTAAGGTCATAAAAGGAATTCGATCAATTATTCTATGGGAACTTACACCTGAGACTTCACAGATAAGCATGTGATATCCTGGAGCTGCATATGCATCTATCCTAGCCTGCTCTCTACCCTGTCTTCTCAATTTCATTCTTCGGATTCGTTCCAAAGCTTCTACGTGTGCTTCTTCTCAGATTCGTTTTTCTTCTTCTTTGTGTTTCTTGGCAGTATTAAGTCGATTAAGCATTTCCTCTGTGAGGGGTTCTTGATATAATTTGACTCGGCATCCACTAATGTAACTTGGTAGGATATCGCCTTCTAAGGTGGCTAATTGGACTGCCCCACTTGTTGATATTTTGTTAATAATCATGGATCCATAGCCACGCTTCTCTAGCTTTTGTGCATGTTGTTACAGGGTATACACCAAAACTAAGTCTTCGGCCTTCAAGCCTTTATCCTTCACATGGGCATCAAAGTATGCCTTTTGTCTTTTCTTAGCTGCATAAATCCCTGCAATAGCTCTCAGTCTCATTTCACCTAGCCGTTCAAGATCAAAGATCCTTGAAGAGAGTTCATGCCTTGTCCATTCATGCTCTTGTGCTACTTTCAATGTAGGTATCAAGAAGTCCAATGGTAGCACTGCATTTTGGCCAAATACCATCTGAAAGGGTGTGGCTTGGAGTACCATTTTATAGGCAAGTCTATATGCCCAAACAACATTGTGTAACTATTTGTCCCAATCAGAGCGTTTATTATTCACTAATTTGGTAAGCACATTGCATAGAATCTTATTGGTTGTTTCGGCTTGCGCATTAGCTTGTGGGTGATAGGGGTAGACTTCTTGTGTATCACCAAGAACTCTTGGAGAAGATTTTCAATGACTTCATTCAAGAAGTGAGTGCTATCACTTACTAGCTCTATCGCTAGCCCATATCTAGTGAACACGTTCTCAAATAAAAACTTAGCTGTCGTTTGAGCATCGTTCTTCGTTGTGGCTTTCACTTCTACCCACTTGGTTAGATAGTTTGTGGCCACAATGATGTATTTAGCATGTGAACTCTTAGCTTGGGGGTTAATAGGACCTACAAAGTCTATTCCCCACTTAGAGAATGCGCATCCACCCATCATAGGTTTCAATGGCATCTCCTCTTTACGTATAGGATATTGAGTTCGTTGACAAACGTCACACGGCTTCACATAGGTATGTGCATCCATGTGAAGGGTTGGCCACCACAAGCCTGCAAATAAGATTGCCTTGATCACCCTATCTAGTCCAAAGTGTCCTCCTGCTACACATTGGTGAGCAGTTTCCAAGATCTTCATATATTCACTCTCATGGACACATAGTCTGAGGTAACCATCTTTGCCACGTTTGTATAAGTTATCTCCAATGAGTGAGTAGTCTAGTGCCTCTTGTTCTAAGCTCCTTTGTCTAGCTAATGTCATCTCTTGAGGGAATGTTTTTGTCCTCAGAAAAGCTAATAATGGTTTGCTCCAATTTTGTATTAGAGACACTTGGTACAGTGTAGCGTGCTCCATAGGTGGTCTAATATGATAGACTGGGCTTTCCTTACTTTAAACTTAGTTGCAAGCAAATAGTGTCTAAACTTCTTTACAACATATACCATGTCTAATCCTTCTCTTTTGGTAGTGGTGTAGTTCCGCTCAGCCGCATTCAACTGTCTACTAGCATAGGCTATTAGGAGATCGATATTACCTTCACCAGTAGGTTGTGCAAGTACACATCCAATGGCATAATTGGCTGCATCCACATGAACATGAAATGGCTTGTTCCAATCTGGTGTAGTCAAGATTGGTGTAGAACACAATCTTCTCTTGAGCTCGTTAAAGGAGTTCTCACATTCTTCAGTCCACTCAAAGTTAGTCAAGAGGGAGTACAGAGGCTTTGCAATGATTGCATACATATGAATGAAGCATTGATAATATCCATCATGCCCCATGAAAGCCTGTACTTCCTTGACATTCTTTGGCCTAGGTAATTCCGCAATAGCTCTCACTTTCTCCTCATTCGTGGATATGCCATTCTTTGACACTATGTGTCCTAGAATCTTGCCTTAGCCATCAAAGCAAATATGGGTACGAAAAGGCGAGCATCCTGTTGCTAATAAAATAGAGTCACCGACAAAACATCATACGAGTGATCGACGACAGGACACTAATAAAAAGTCTCTCAAAGATTCATCTGCAAAAGTAAGGTCTATTTGGGTACCCAAGAGGGCAATGAAGGCTGAGCCACAATCAAGACAAATTTGGGTGCCTAAGGCTTGTTTGCAGGTTCAAATACCCTTATGGAAACCACGCACTGTGAATCAGTATTCACCCACTCAAACTACCGATACCCATAATTGTTGGCACGCATAGTCACATATCCATCCACACGCACTAGCAAGATCACTGGTAAATGGGTCCCTAAAAAGCATCATTGCCAAGTAGACACTCTTATAGAGCCTTCTAAAGTCCCCATGAAATCAAAATGTAAACCCAAACATTATGTTTGGCAACTCAAATCTTGTAATAAACCCCCTGACCCCATTGTGTAAACCCACCCCACATACTAACCACATCCATACACCATTACACCACTCCAAGTAGCACCTAGGAACCCGTCATCCACTAATCACACTTCACACTCACGATCACACACGCACTAACTAACCCGCTAACCACATCACAATTCATCAGATTAATATTGTAACGGGGACACATGGTCACTCTGTGTCCATTGCAATGTTAACATTCATTTATATATTCTCACAGAACCGGCGACCGATTTCCTGAACATGGTAGAGGCTGTAGGAATGAGCTCCCAGCAGACACTAGTCCTCACATAGTGGACATTGAAAGTATCCCTATTCAGGAGGAGTTGAAGGAACGGCCACAAGAGTTAAGAGCAGTACATGTCATACCCATTCAAAATCCTCCCCAGGGGCACACATCGCCAGTTAGCAAGAACTCCCATTGGTTCAGTGAAGTTGAAGGACCCCTTGGGGATGACACCTATTTATGGCAGGCTAAGATAGAATTTAACATACGGTGGGGACGATACCATTTCTTTACACAAGAGTTCAAAAAGCTTCAGAACAACGAATGATTGCGATCAATATGGAAGAAGGCCGGATTGGATGACTACTTCTGTATTCACTTACCAAAGCCTGACTTCCTGAGATGTTCATACCTAGTTAGCACACTCACTCCCAGCAAAGATAAGAAGGGGACGAGCACCTTTGTTCTTCCTTCTCTTACATGAGGAAATGAACTGAAGCATTTTAAATTAACCACCAATTTGGTAAGGGAAGCTCTAGAAATGAGAGGTATGCACATCCCTACTAAAAAGGAGATGATGATCCGGACAATATGAAGAACAAGAACCTAACTAAGCTAAAGGACATGGTAGCAATGACCCCAACTATAGATATTTACCTCCAAATGTGCATGCAGCACTTCGCATTCCCTACCTAAGAAAGATTTACAATGCCACCCAAGAAGATTTGGTTTAGTTTATACTCGGCAGACACGTTGAACCTGACAATCAATATGCCACATTGGATTATGGACCAGATCCATCTTGCACATCAACGGGGTACAATAAACAAAAGTCAGTGCTCTATGGATATTGTGCACTTACTAGAATTGTATATCGATGCCCGGCGTATGGTGTGCCAATTCAAAGGGCACTCATTTGGACTAGGGTGCAGGAATTTTCAATGAAGAGTATCAGCCACAGGGCCCCCATCAAAGCAAATGAGAGGAGCTGTTCAAATGCCATGTGCACAAGCTTAGGGTGCTACACTGACATCGGACCTAACTCCGCCATCCCAAAGGCGAGTACAACCATTCACCATTAGATTACCAAGGCACAGTGGAGAAGGACCTAATCTGATCTTCCCACCGATCCCCATAGATTTAGAGTTTCCACACGGCTTCATGCTTGAGGATTTAACTAATGAGGAAGTAGCTAGAATAATCAATGCAACTAACTTGGAAATCAAAACAGAGCAGTTAAGTGGACAACAAACAGTCACGGACCGGCCTGACCAAACTCAACCAGTGGTTGTCGAAGTAGAGGAAGATGAGGAGGAGACTGAAGAAGAGGAACAAGATGAGGAGCAGGAAGGACCATCTGATGAAGAGGAGCATGAATATGAGCAACATGTTATACCAGAACTTGCAGGAGCCCCAACATACACAACACAAATAAAAAGATTGTATGATACTATGAACCTGGTTCAGGAACAACATAGACTATCCTTGGCAGCAAGGAAGGCCTTAATGAGCCAGATACTTGAAGAAGAAGGTGTAGATGAGCAATTCAGAGCTTCCCTCGACATGCTCGCGGATGCATTGGGGGTGCCAAAGACTATGCACACCGCCCTCGGCCACTCTCAGAGATTTGAGCAAAAGCACGGGAGATGCCCTCCAAGATTAGGGAAGCATATAGATATTATAGTATCAGAACCACATGGCACTACCTCCGCAACCACCAGCACGGCACACTCCATCCAACACAATGAAGAACCCCATGTGTCAAGTGCACCCCCATCACCACACCTACCACCCTCCCCACCCTCACCTCATACCACCACTGTTGCCCCTTCTGTCACTGCCATGGTCCCCACCTCCCTTAGTAAAGCACACAATGTGAGTCAACCATCACAACTCTCATAATCTGACACCACTACTATTGTAACTGCCACCACGAGTGATAGAACTCTAACCATGGTTATCAGAAATCCCATTCCTCCAGTCACACTTCTAGGTGGCCCACATGCACAACTAAACACACCATTGTACACCTTCACTACCATCAGCACACCTACCATTCCCATGTATATGGTAACTCCCATGACCGCATCTACGCATGACCACATGGACATATCATCCACATCTACACCTCTCCCTCCCCCCATATTCCCACAATCTCCCATTCCCTCACCACCCACTTCACCATTCTCAAGCACATCATCCACCATCCCTTTCCCTTTTCCCTACCCCCCTGCATTCCAAACCTTCCCAGCATCCACCCCTGTAAATAATGTATTCAATACTTTATATCAATGTGTGTCTCAGTTACATCAAAATTACCAACAATTAGATGCTCAACATATGAACCTGTTCAGAGTCCATGAGACACTACAAGAACGACTCACAAACATGGAGAAGGACAAGTGGCTAGTACAACATAATTATGATACCTTGGAAAGACAATATGAGGAGTTAGTGGCCAATCCCCCCCAACCAGATTCAAAAGCACAACAACACCTCGAGGAAATGCTACACGTCCAACAAGTAGACAATCTCAAAATCCTCCGTAACCTCACATTGCTAAAGAAACACATGTAAGCAGCACTTGAAGAAAATAAAAGACTACAAAGACAGAATGAAGAAAATCTAGAAGCAGTGATGGAAGGATACCAAAAGAGATTGACGCGGAGCGGTTCAAAGCCCTCCCGTCAGCCAACATGCAGATCATATTGGACACCCACGATGACCTACTAGAGGCATATGATGCCTTAGAAAAAGAACGTGATGACCTATAGAAGCAATTGGCCAATCAATGAGAGCAATCAAAAGAAGCAGCACCTACAGACGTCACATCTGAAGAGGTGATAGAATTGAAAGCACAACTAACAACTTTGCAAGATAAGCTTCTCCAATATGAATGTCAACCTTATCCCCTGGTGGAGCCCGAGCTTGAAGAACTCGTTCCGATTGAAGTAGAACAGATATTTGAGGATCCTTATGAACCTATGCCTACACCTAGAGGCAGACAAACAGAGGAAGGAATGGATACATTTGAGATTGAAGCTCCAGAATGGATCCAAAAGTTAGAAAAGGTAGGCCCAAATCATGATGACATAGTAGCAGTGCAGATACAGTCCATGTCTTGTTTGGAAGACATCGTTATCAAATCAGACTACTTCAAAAACCTATCTCATCATTGATGGATTGGTGCTTCGGATGATTTGTATGTACCATTTTGTGTACTATTAGCAGATTATAATGCACATATCAAGCACCGTACCATGAAAGAGCCAACCTCCGCAACCCAATTCGCCCCAGATGACATTCCTGAGAGCGCTGCATAGGGCAACATCTTTCAACCTACATGGAGAATACGATTACTCGAGACCTACCCCGAAATGGTGTGCACATGGAACAACATGCCCTTGTACATTAAGTATATCCCTTGCTATTGTCCTATGTTTCGACAAAGATCATGGCCTGAGTTCACTGAAATAGTGAAGAATGTCAAAGGATGTGACAAATGGCTGAACTATGTATATCTGGCATCGCCTCGTGGCCCACCAACAATAGCATATATGATTTCAACAATTCGACATTGGGCCATTAGGTTCAAGAATGTACCAGAAGTCATGGCACATATGTGCCTCAAAATATTCGAACTCATGCTTGTCACATTCCAAACCTTCAAAAATGTCAAAGAACCTCACCTCTCAGCACTAGGTTGTAATGAAGGCAAGCTCGACCTCGTCTATGATATGAGCACCACACCATCCATCAATATTGTATATGGGTGGCATGCTTGTATCAAATATCTCCCAGCATGCTTCAAACAAATGTTTGAAGAAATGTTTATCACAGGGTTCTAGGAGTATCACTCCGGAATATTCATACCCATACCCTCTCATTTGCTACAGTTATTTGATGTGGAGCAGGCCCTACACTCAGACAAGCTGCACATGCCACATCTGGAGGTACTCCGGCCAGTCGATTGGGATGCCTTACTCACAGATTTAGCCAAAGGACTGAGGCTAGAAGAGCATCACTTGGCCACAGATGTCATGGAATACTACGTCAAATGTTCAGCTCAGCAAGGGTCTGTCAGAGACGACAGACGCGAGAGGGGGGGAGTGTTGGCAGCAGCTAGGGCATCTCAAGGCAAGGGAGCTGACATAAGGAATCAGAGCAAAGAGAAGGGCCAAGTAGGCAAAGTAGTCAAAGAAGATCCGGCAAGTAGGCCATTCAATTTTTCCAACCTAATCCCTTTTTAACAGTGATTTTCATCACTACATGAACCTTGTAAATACTATTTTTGGTAGATTTGACTCCATTTTGTTCAAGCCGAGGAGTCCTCGAGCTTGAGGAGTAGTAGAATTAATTATGTATCAATTTTCGTAATTTTTAGTGCTCGTTTGAGCCTCCAAAATAGCATAGGAACCTAATTTTTAACTAAGCTGGACACTACGTATGGACATGGCCACTAGCTAGTAAAAAACTATAAAAGGAGCTAGAGAGCTCATTTTTGGGGAGAACAAATTGTAGTTTGAACTAAAGAAGAGCACTTGTAATTGTGTTTTGATCTTAATCAAAGATTCCATTGTCTCACTCTTTGTTCTTACGTGTGTGTGCGTGTGCGTGTATGTGTGTGCATGCTTGTGTGCTTCTCCATCACCACCTGTGCACATCACTTGCTCGAGGTCTTCATACCATCCTCATGTCTTCTCAGATTGACATTAAAGGAGGTGCTACTCATCACTGAGCTACAATATGCAAAAAGAGTAATAGGTCAAAATATCAAGAGACTAAGGTCTAATGAAGGGGGAGAATACTTCTCCCAAGAATTCAATGATTATCTTTGGAATGCAGATATTAAGGGGGAATTAACTTGCAGATCACACCCCAACAAAATGGGATGGTAGAAAGAAGAAATAGAACTTTGATTGAATTTGCTAGAGCTATGTTAAAAGAAAAGAATTGTCCAAATTATGTATGGGCCGAGGCTATGAATAGAGCTACATACCTTGTGAATAGGTGACCATGTACAACTCTAAATGGAATAACCCCTTATGAATCTTGGTGGGGTAAGAAACCAACACCAGATCATTGTAAAGTATTTGGATCAATTGCCTATGCTTATGTACCATCACAACTCAGACATAAGCTTGAATCAAAGGCTGAAAAATATGTATTCATTGGGTATGATGAAAAGCAGATGGGCTATAGGTTGCGGAATCCTCTAACCAAACAATTTCTTGTTTCTAGAGATGTGACATTTGATGAACAAAAAAGTTGGTATGCAGAACAAAGTCACAAAATTGAAGCATTTGAAGAAGAGATAAAAACAATTGAGAAAGGCAAATCAAACATGTATGTGAATGGAGATGAAGATTACATGCAAGCAAGTACATGTAGAATTGGATCTTCAAGAAGAAATGAAGATGCACCTAGATTTGATGAAGAAGTGTATTTAGCTACACATGAAGAGAATGAACCAAGAAGGTCAAGAAGATTAAGGAAACAACCAACAAGGTATTCTTATGATACTTCTTATATGACTCTGAAAAGCTATGCTTATATGCTCAAAGATGATGAAGAACCTCAAAACTATGATGAAGCAAAAGGAAAGAAAAAATGGGAAGAAGCAATGAAGGAAGACTTCAATGCACGTGAAGAGAACAAGACATGGGAACTTGTTCCAAAACCCAAAGGCAAGAAAGTGATTGGAAATAAATGGTTTAATAAAGTAAAGAAGCTTGCAGATGGAAGAATAGCCATATATAAATCTAGAATGGTGATCAAAGGCTATGCCCAAACTCATGGTGTAGATTATGATGAGACATTTAGTCCTATGGCAAAGATGTTAACCATAAGGACAATTATTGGTATTGCAACATCAAAAGGATGGACCTTGAGTCAATTGGCTATAAAGAATGCATTTTTGAATGGATACATATCTGATGAAGTATAATTGCAACAAACTCAAGGGTTTGCAAATTCTAGGTATGCAAATTATGTTTGTAGATTAAGAAGAGCACTCTATGGGTTAAAGCAAGCTCCAAGGGCCTAGAATTTTAGGTTGGTGAAGTATCTCAATGATCTCAGATATCAAAGTTCAAAGGCAGATGCAAGTCTACTTATCAAAAGAATAGATGAAGGTATAATCTACATTTGTATTTATGTAGATGACATTATAATAACTGGTACCTCAAATGAAGAAATCAAGGAAGTAAAGAGTCTACTTGAGAAGGAATTCAAAATAAGTGATCTATGGAAGTTATCATAGTTTCTTGGAATGGAAATTACTTATGCAGATCATGGTATATATGTGTCACAAGAAAGGTATCTTATGAGTCTATTAAAGAATTTCAACATGGAAAATTGCAAAGAGGTTTCAACTCCACTTGAAGTTAATCATAAGATTAACAAATATGATGGTGCATAATACAAAGACATTAGGAAGTATCAATCTCTAGTGGGAAGTTTGATTTATGCTACACTAACAAGACCTGATCTTAGTTATGCATTGGGTGTTCTCTCATAATTTGTGCATTGTCCAAAGGATCCACATTGGATTGCAAGTCAAAGAGTTCTCAAATATATCAAAGAAACTCTAAAAGAAGGGTTATATTATCCTTTTATGTCAGACATAAAGTTGAGCATATAGTGACTTAGATTGGGTAGGAAGTCAAGATGATAGAAGATCAACAGATGAATACATGGTGTACATAGGTGATAAGCTTGTGAGTTGGTGTTCAAAGTAACAACATACAATAGCTTTATCATCAGTTGAAGAAAAATACAAAGGACTTGTAGAAGCAGCTAAATAGATCATATGGATGCAGACCTTGTTCAAAAGCTTGGCCATTGATGAAGGTATACCTATAATACATGACAATAATATGAGATCGCTTTATCTTGCTGCAAATCCAATATTTCATGTAAGAACAAAACACATAGAGATCAAATATCATTTCTTGAGAGAAAAGGTAATGGAGAAGGAACTTGAAGTAGTGTATACTCCTACAAAGGATCAGATAGTGGATATCATGAAAAAAAGCTTGGATGCTGTGAAGACAAGTATACTCAAAGGAATGGCAAGAATAAAAGAAAAGAAGAATATATGAAGAGTAAAAAAATGTTAATTAGTGATTGTGGGCAAGCTATTGGGGCTTCACTCACTAATTAAGCATGAAGAATAGCATTAAAAAAGAACATTTAATGCTTTCACTGTTAATTCGAGAAAAAAGACAAGTTAAAGACATGAATGCATATATTGCACCTCTCATCGACGATCTCCAAGATTTATGGAGATGTATTAATTTCATTGATGTATTGAAAAGAATTGATCAAAGAAACATTATTATTCATGGAAATGTGGCTTGGATTATACACAATTTTCCAAGGTATGGCTTCTGTTCAGGCAACAGTGTAATTTTTTATTTAATATATATACAATCTTATGTGAGTAAAGTAATTATATTTTTATGATTTTCATGCATGCAAGAATATCTAGTAAGAGATCTAAGACTTGTCCTTATAGTGGTGATTGGTTGAGATCAATCTATAGTACAAATCTCAACAAAAATATTTATCTTTGACATTGATGGTTCTTTCCTAATGATCATCCATTACGACACAAAAGAGAAGTGATACATTTTATTGGAAAGATTGAAATAGCCCAGTGTCCAAAACCAATGACACCTATGGATTGGTATTTGAAATGGACAAAAGGGCCTCTTATAGATCCATAGTCCAAAATCTTTAGTGATGATGAAGATGATGAGAATGTGAAGATTAGAGGTAAGGGAAACCCATCACTAGCAGAGAATATGTCAATATGGTATTCTTTGGAGTATTGAAGAGAGTTAAAGATCTGTCATATTCTTGATCTTATCTTTTGGAGTTTGAGGTCTACGAAAGCATGTGAACAACACAAGGAAGAAGAAGAAGAAACTTGGAGCACAACACACAATACTGAATATATTACCAAGTGAATGTACAAAGATAAGTAACCTATTAGGGTTATAGGTATATATACAAGCCAAGCAAAAAGGCTCTCCTAAAGAGGGAAAAAAGTGCCCCAGTGGTCCTAAGAGTATTCACACACATCAGTATTGAAGTATATCAACAAATCCCCCTTGGAAGTGGTGCGATGAACAAGGAGCTAGAACTCATGTATAAGGAAACGCCAAGCTATGTGGAAAGAGATCAATTCACAAAAGGAAGTAAGTCCAAAGCTTTGCGAGAAGCATCAAACTTCTCCTGAGGAAGAGCCTTTGTGAAAAGATATGCAATGTTATCCTTAATGGGCACATATACCAAAATGATCTCTCCAATAGAGAACCTCTCCCTAACATAATGATAATGCATGTCAATGTGCTTTGTTTGAGCTTAGAACATAGGTTTCCTCACAATTAATGATGTGCTCTGACTATTAGTCAAGATGGTGGTGGAAGAAGATTGACAAACACCCAAATAAGTAGTTGGATACCTGTTGGGAAAGATGGATGGACACTCCAAGTGATGAGTAGGTACTGCAAAATCCTCCTTTGTACCAGCCCCTTGTAGCTTCAGTCTTGATATGTGGACCCTCTTAGCTTTCCAATGACACCATAAAAGTGCCTCTGTACTTTGGAAATGATGTATGAAAAGATTGAATCAAAACAGACAACTTCCAAATATAAGACTCCAAGAAAACCTTCTATTTTGGATCATACACCTGCTGCTTGTAATGCTCAGTACAACCAGCACAATAGGAATTGGAAAAATTCCTTTTATGGGTATCTAATAATCTTAGTAACCTAATGATTCCAAGTGGAATAACTTGAAATGATCAACTATGCACAGAGAAATCAATTTAGCAAATTAATCATTATCCCCGATTTTTTAGGACTTCTGTAGAGATAGACCAGTGAATGCTTCGACCCTTTTCTCCCAATTGGCTGAATGGATTTGCTTAAAACCTTCTCAGCATGTAGATAGCTTGGATATGATTCCAACAAGATATAGATTATTGAATTTGGTCGAGAAATGAGTGAGATATGATCAGTACAAGTTGACAGTGAGAAATAACTATAACAAAGATATCATAGATGAACAATGTAGGTATAATGTATTAATGAACAATGTTGTAAAATGTCATAGGCTTGGTAATCATAGCCTTATGATGAAGAATGGTGTAGGCTATAGTGTAGGCCTTACACATAAACAAAATGATTATGGAGAGCTCGGGGAATGATCACACTGACCGCAACTTTTTAAGAGAGTTTATATAGGAGTTCCATTCGAATTTGAATTTGAATTCAAATTTTGGCTCTCTCTAAAAATGAACCTTCATTCTAGGAGATATTCTCTCAATGTAGTTGTTACTTTCCAACTAATCAAGTCCATGACTTTTCTATATGAAGTTACAAATATTCTTAAGTCAAAAGAAATGACTTTTACAAGGGTAAAGTGGTGAATCTCTACTAGCAATAGTTTCCATGGAACTTCATGTGTGTATGAGTTATAAGCCAAATGTGTAGGCTTAGGATTTGCACCAATAGCTCCACCTCAAGGCAAACATTTTGGCTTGGTATTTATCTTCAATCTTCATGAACATCCTACAATCCAATCATTGCTTTAAACCTGCAAAATTTTGTACCATCTAATGCTTTAGTCAATAAATCTACACATTGCATATTAGTTGATACATATGCCAGCCGAATATCCTTGTTTAATAGCTTCTCTCTCACATAATGATAGTGGACCTCTATATGCTTGGTCCTAGCATGATAAATAGGATTAGTTGCAAGGTGTAATGAACTTGTATTATCCCCAAAGATCATTGGAGATGTACTATGCATGCCCAATTCTGAATACAATAATCTGATCCATATGGCCTCTTGAGTAGCATTGGCCAATCCTCTATATTCTGCCTCTATAGAACATAAAGCAACAGTAGGTTGCTTCTTTGAAGACCATGATATTGGTTTATCACCTGCAAATGAAAGGTACCCTGAGGTACTCCTCCTATCATCTTTGCATCCTGCCCAATCTGCATCTGAATAAATCTTAGTGTCCAGGTTTGATGTATAAAGAAAATACAAACCATGATGTTGAGTACCCTTTAGGTACTTCAAGATCCTTTTGGCAGCCTCCAAGTGAGGTGCCCTAGGCTTGTTCATAAACTGACTTAGCACACTTACTCCATAGGCAATGTCTATCCTTGTCAAAGTAGCATAAATCAAGCTTCCCACTATGCTTTGATAACCTGTAATGTCCTCAAGTACATCACCTTCATAAGCACTTAATTTTAGGTTTACTTCCATTGGAGTACTTGCAACTTTGGCATCTTGCAAATGAAACTTCTTCAACATATCTTGTATATACTTTCTCTGAGTAATGTAAATTCCAAAGTTAGTATAGACTAACTCAAGCCCAAGGAAATATTTTAGTGATCCAAGATCACTAATTTTGAACTCCATCATCTGATTCTTGATCTGTTTGACTCCATTAGCATCATTACCTATAAGTATGATATCATCAACATATACACATAGGTATATTGCTTCTGAATTACTTCTCTTGATGAATAGAGAAGTATCTGCTTTACTCATGAAAAAACCTTGGTCCTGAAGATATGTGGTCAACCTATGGTTCCATGCCCTAGGTGCCTGCTTCAATCCATGAAGAGCTTTATTCAATTTGGATACTTGTTTGGATCTTCATAGCCAGGAGGTTGTGACATTTACACCTCCTTTGAAATCCAGCCATTTAGAAATGAATTTTTTACATCCAACTGATACATGTTCCAATTCTTTGATGAAGCCACACTTACCAATACCCTGATGGTTGGCATTTTGGCAACATGTGAGAAGATTTCTTCATAGTCAATGCTTTGGGTTTGTGCAAAAACCTTGGCCACAAGTCTAGCTTTGTACCTGCTTATTGACCCATTAGAATTTCTTTTTATCTTATAGATCCATCTAGAACCAATTACCTTCATAGACTCCTTCTTTGTTACTAGTTCCCAAGTGTCACTCTCCTTGAGTGCTTCAATCTCCTCATCCATAGCTTCCTTCCATTCTGCCTTGGTCTTAGCTTCTTCATATGATGCTGGTTCTTCAATTGATAAATCTTTTGCAAGATAAACAGAGTGCTTAGTAACAAGAGAGGTGTCATACCCATATGTGATTGGCTTCTTGCTCTCCCTTTGTGATCTTCTGATTGCTTGGTTGGAAGATTCAGGTATATCTTCCAATTTCTTCATCTTGAGTTTACCTTTGGACTGCCATGCTTTGAATTCTTCAAGGTTGATGATGTCCTCATCATTTGAGTTGGTGTCTTCATTCTGAGTAGGCTCCTCCTTAGTAAGGCTTGGAAATTCCTCTTCCAAGTCATAGGGTAACTTTACCTTCCTACATTCACTATCAAACCAAGAATCATTTTCATCAAAGACAACATCTCTACTGACCATGAATCCCTTGTTTGAAGGATTGTAGAGCCTATAACCTTTCTGATTTAGATCATATCCAATGAAGATACACTTCTCTACCTTAGGGTCTAGCTTACCTCTTATCTAAGAAGGGATATGCACATATGCTACACATCCAAAGATCCTACAATGATCCAGTGAAGGTCTTCTACCATGGCATGCTTCATAAGGGGTCATCCCATCAAGAGATTTGGATGGCAACCTGTTTACCAAATAAGTGGCAGTAGATACACTCTCTGCCCACAAATAGTTAGGCAATTTTTTCTCATTTAGCATTGACCTAGCTGTTTCAACAATCAATGTATTTCTTCTTTCTGCTACCCCATTCTGCTCAGGAGTATACCTTGTGGTAATTTCTCTCTTAATTCCTCTGTCCTGCAAGAATGCATCAAAATCATTTGAGAAGTACTGACCTCCTCCATCTGACCTTAGCCTTTTTAGATTTCTCCCTGTTTGATTCGCAACAAGTGCAAGATAGCTTTTAAAGCAACTGAATACTTCATCTTTATGCTTCATAAAGTACAATACAGTCCACCTACTATAGTCATCAATCAAAGATACATAATACCTTGATCCAGAGATTGAGGGATCCTTGCTTGGTCCCCATACATCTGTATGAACTAGTTCTAGGTAGTCCTCATGCATGAAGGGTAACTTGTGATATTTTTCAAACTGACAAGCACCACACTTATAAATCATGTGTTGCTTGGATACATTAGGTATTCCAAGCACAAATTGATCTCTGCATATTTGTTTCAAGGTTCTTTCACCTACATTCCCTAATCTTTTGTGCCAAATTTCAAGCTCTGATAATGTTTGATCTTTATAACTATAAAGCGCTATGTTCCTTGTATCCTCAATTTCAAAAGTGAAAAGTCTACCTGTCTTTTCTGCTTTGGCAATTCTCTTGAACCCATGCTTAGGATCCTCCACAAATGCTCCATATTGGTTGAATCTAACCTGCAAACCCTTTTCCACAATCTATCCAACACTCATCAAATTCTTGGTAATAGTTGGTACATATAAAACCCTACTCAAAAGATTTTTGTTCCCATCTTAACATTTCCAACTTTAATTACTGAGTGCTTAGTGTCATCACTTGTTTGTACTTGATGCTCACCCTTTGGTTCCTCAAGGTCAGAGAGAAGAGCTACATTGGCTGCCACATGGTTTGAGCATCCTGAGTCAATGTAGAAGAGATGGTCATCATTTATACCTGGTTCTGAAGTCATGTTCATAATCAGAAGAGAATCTTCTTGCTCCTCTATGTAGTTGTTGTAATCCTTTCTGGATTTGTATCCTCCTTGGTAGTTACCATTGTAGTTGTTGTTGTATCCTTGGTGGTGATTAAATCTGACTCTTGATTGTGTATATCCACCTCTTTGATAACCTCTATCTCTCTGGTTCTTGAAGTTCCTAAAACACTCATCTATAGTATGATTTGATAAACCACAAATATTGCATAGTGAGGAGTTATAAGGTCTCCCCCTACCTTGCTTACCTCCTCTGTCCCTTCCTCTTGATGATCTACCTCTCCCTACATTGTTGGCTTGGGAGGTAGTTCCTTCATCTTCTACCTTCTTGTTCTTGCCTTTCTCTTTAGACTTATTCTTATCAATGTATAGGGAAGAAGAGCTATTACCTCTTGATGAATCTCCATTCTTGTTGAGCTTTGCTTCATGGGTGAATAGTTGCCCCATGAGTGCGGTAAGGTCTGGAATTTGCATGTCCATGTACAAGTCCATTGCAGTTGTGAAGCTCTCCCATTTGTCATCAGCTTTAATCCCATTGATCACTTGCCTTACAATCTTCTCTTCTAATTTGTTCTCCTATAGTTGCCAACTGATCTGCTACATCTTTAACTTTGGTCACATACTCTGAGATAGCTTGCTTAGGTTGCTTTCTTTGAGTTGTGAATTCAATCCACAACTGATTCTTCCTGGCCCTTGTGTTGGAAGAGAAGTAGGAAGATAATGTTTCCCAAGTCTCTTGGGATGTCTTACAGTTCATAATACGTGGAAGAAGAAAATCAGAGACTGAGTTGAGTAAGTATGACCTTGCTAGTGCATCCTTGGCACACCATGTGTTGAGTCTTTCATGTTCTTCCCTTGTAGGTTGTCCTTTGCTTCTGAATATGGGCATCTCCTCATCTCCTGAGATGTATCCATAGAGGGTCCTTCCTTGTAAGTATGTCTTCATCCTTAGAGACCATGCTTGATAGTTGTTCCTATCCAGTTTATCAATGAAAGAAGGAAAACCATCTCCCATTTCTACCTTAACTAAGCTCTGATACCACTGTTGGGAAAGATGGATGGACACTCCAAGTGATGAGTAGGTACTGCAAAATCCTGCTTTGTACTAGCCCCTTGTAGCTTCAGTGTTGATATGTGGACCCTCTTAGCTTTCCAATGACACCATAAAAGTGCCTATGTACTTTAGAAATGACGTATGAAAAGATTGAATCAAAACAAACAACTTCCAAATATAAGACTCCAAGAAAACCTTCTATTTTGGATCATACACCTGCTGCTTGTAATGCTCAGTACAACAAGTACAGTAGGAATTGGAAAAATTCCTTTTAGAGGTATCTAATTAACTTAGTAATCTAATGATTCCACGTGGAATCACTTGAAATGATCAACTATGCATAGAGAAATCAATTTAACAAATTAATCATTACCCCTGATTTTTTAGGACTTTTTTTTATATAAAGGAAGTTCGGCATTAGCCTACTCTCCCAGACTTGAATTAAATAAAGAAAGAAAAGTACAAGAGAAGGGGACTAGTGCCCATGAGACCCCCCAAATCCCACAAAGTAGGGGAAGCTTTTATAGAGCTTAGATGGCATTACAAAGAAGGTTAATCACCCTCTCATCACCCTCATGAGGGGCCCACTTGGGTTTAAGCTTGTTATTGATCAAAAGGAGAACTTGATGGTGCCTGAAGGGAGGGGATTTCTTAGAGTTAACAATCCTTTTGCCAAGGATGAACAACGATTTCTCGATTGACCACTCCTTGGGGGAGTCTCCAAAGTTGAGAGCACATCTTTCTCGCCAGATTTTCCAAAGGACCTGCCCTCTGATGGCGTTCCAAAGAGTCGTGGAGCAGTCGGTCACTTCTCCCAGCAGGGCCTGCTGCCAACTGAGATGTCTCTGAAGTCAAATTTTCTTTCCAACCGTCTGCCAGAGTCTGTTGGAGTTTGGGCAGGTAAAGAAGATGTGTGGAACATCTTTGATGGACCGGTAGCAGCGTTTGCACCAGGGAGGGATCTCACAAAGTTTGCTAGCCTTAAGGTTGGTCCAGATTCCATGGTGAAGAATTTGCCATAAGAGGACAGACTTTTTGATTTCTATGAGGGGGTGCCAGATAGCCATGAACTTCATGTCCCACCGAAGCCGCGTCCATGACTGGCACCACTTCTTGTTGAGGTTTACCTGATAGTCAATCGTTTCTTTGATGTTCAGGATTTTTGATAGGCTATTCCCATTGTGCCATTTGAGACCAAGTGAGCTCGTTGTGTCGTGTCCCATGAGAAGGTGAGTTTTGTGACGATCCCAGGCGAGACATTTTCTTTGCAAAGTGTTCCATTCTTCGTAGGAAATGTTGACGCAAGGGTCAATATCCTTGAAGTTGATCTAGCGGTTGGTGTCTTGTTTCCAGAGATGTTTCCATTTTTTGAAGCCTTTGTTCCATAACTTCTTGGCATTTTGAATGTTCCAAGAATCCACACTCTGGATGCCATGGATCGGAAACCAGATAGAGTCATTTTGTCTGATACCGGCTGCCCACTTCCAGTCTTCACTAATTCTTGTGTAGCTTTTGACTTTATTCCAACTCTTCCATAGGGAGCACACGAGATTAGAGCCTTTCGGGAAGACGGGGATCGGGGAAATAACAAGGTCAAGATGTCGAGATTCTTCCAATTAGGGAAACCCAAGAGCGCCAAGTCGTTCTTGTTTCTGAAGATCAACTTGGCCCACGAGGCCTCCCCATTGCACCAAGCCTTAATCATCCATTTGGCTGCCAGTTTGTTAGCCATGCACCCAATGTCCAGGATACCAAGTCCCCCACTATCTCTATGGCTGGTGCAGATGGACCATTTGATTTTAGGCACCCCCCTTCTATTGTGATCGCGCGTCCAAAGGAAGTTTCTACAAATACTATCCAGTTTGGATAGATCTTGCTCTTTCGGTCTCCTGCACGAAAGGAAATAATGGTAGAAGAAAGGAGGAATGTGTTGATAACCATAGCACGACCAACAAGATTGATTTGCATACCTCTCTAATAGTTAAGCTTGTTTTCGAGTTTGGCCAGCACCCAGTTCCACCGCTGTTCCATAGAGACTCCAAACCCCAAGGGGATCCCAAGAAGCCGAAAAATTTGGCCCTGCGGAATGATTTGATAGCCATGATCAATGAGAAGGCCGGGCTGAGACTCCTCAATAGCTCTAAAGGCGGTCTTAGAGTGGTTGATTATGGATCCAGAGGCTTCACAAAAAGTAGCAAGACACCTCCAGAACGTCTCCAGGCTGGTACTATCATTGTGAACAAATGCGTTCATATCATCAACAAAAAGTCTCATGGTGATCTGACTGTGGATGTGAGGCAAGCGGAGGCCTTTGATATTGCCAGCTTCCACCTGGTGCGCCACAAGCCTGCTAAGCCCCTCCGTGGCGATGGCAAAGAGAAGGGGAGCCAATGGGCACCCTTGTCTGATAGATCTTCTAAGTTTGATCACCTTCGAAAGTTTGCCGTTAATGTTAATTTGGGTCGATGCATTTCCGAGAAGGGTCGTGATCATCTTGGTGAATTTTTGACTACATCCAAGATCATGGAGCGACTGCAGAATATAGTCCCATTCAAGCCTGTCATAGGCTTTATCAAAGTCGATCTTGAGGAAGACCACATCTTGTTTAGACTCACTTGCAAATTCAAGACCTTCCCAGATATCTATAATGGTTTCCAAAATTGACCTGCCTTTGATGAAACCTTTTTGATCCTCGCTTAGCCACGCTCTCAAGTGGCAAGAGATTCTGTTGGCAACGACTTTGGCGATGATCTTGTAACCTGTTTGGAGCATCGTAATAGGATGCCAGTTCTCTATTATGTTCTTTTCCCCTTTTTTGTGTATTAACTTGATAATACCATTGTTGAGACAGGAAGGAAGTGCGCCAAACTTGAGCGCCTCTTGCCAAACCAGACGAAGAGGGGTGGCAACCACCAACTTGAAGGATTTAAAGAACTCATTAGTGAGCCCATCGGGTCCCGGGCTTTTACCGAGAGGGAGGGCATCAATGACCTCAATAATTTCTGCTTCAGAGATAGGGGCATGTAGCAAGGAGCGAAGGTTGAGTGGAATCGTGCGGGGGGAAACCCTACATATGGCTGCCATACAGTCCCTTCTATGGTGGGAGAGGGGGTTCGAGGTCCCCAGGAGTCTCGTGAAGTGCCCTTCAATGATCCCAAAATTATCTTCTTCCGAAGTGCATACATTGCCATTTAGGTCTAGCAGTAAGGGGATCGATTCTCTGTTATGTTTCCTTTTAAGGATACGGCACATCTCTTTGGTGGGTTTGTCGGCTTTGCCAGCCCTCCACTCCTTGAAGAAAATTTGCAAATTTTTCCTTTGTATCTCCTCCTCGTATCTCAACAGCGCTTTGATTTTTTGAAGACCTTTCTGGGCTTGAGATTTTCCTTTGTTCACTTCCTCCTCGAGCCTCCAGAGTCTGTGGTAAAGAGCTTCCCTACGAGCCCGCCGCACAGTCTCGAGCATCTTCTTGGATCTAATCATGATCTGTCGAGACTTATCGACCACACTTCTCTAGCACTTGGCTGGGGACAAGCCGGAGGCGAATGCCTCCTTCCACACATCAGCAATTTCTTGATGGATGGAGGGGAGAGAGAAGGTGGGCGCACTGGCATGGAACCAAGGAGCCTTACGGATCTTGCTGGAAGGTTGGAAAGCGATAACGATCGGGTAGTGATCAGAGATGGTGAGGTCAGTGCGTTGCGCAAGGGATGGGAGGCCCCACTGATGAGTAAAACTATGAGAGATGTAGCATCTATCAAGTCTAGCTTTCCTCAGGTCCTCGCCCGCTTGGAGATTTGACCAAGAAAAGCCATTCGAGTCTTTGAATTCGACCAAATCCAAGTGAAGTTTGGTTTTGTCCCACATTTCTTTCTCCTGACTATCGATGACCTTGCCCTTGCCCATCCATCTGTCCATAGGGTCCTCCACCATGTTGAAGTCACCACAAATAAGCACATTGTGGGGGAGCAAGTCCAAGGAGGCCCATGTGTTCAGTCTCTCTAATTCCCCGTTAGGGGCATACAAAGAAACCAGAGTAAAATAAAGAGGAGCACCAAAAGAAACAACAATCCATCGATGCCTTTCATCTTCAATGGAGTTCTCAAGCTTTTCAAACCAGCATTGATTAATACCGATTGCTGTTCCACCGGACCCCCGCTGGTGCGTCGTTGAGATCCAAACATGGGTCGAGGAGACCTGCCTAAGCCTTTTTTGGAGGTCTTCTCCGTCAATTTTAATCTCTTGAATGCATATCAATTCTGGGTTTAGGCTAATGTCGTGAAGCCATTGACCAATGATGGTCGCTCTTGAGGGGTCGATTAGCCCTCTAGCGTTTAGCGAGATGATGATCATTGTCGTAGTGAGCCCTCTTTGCGGGAGGGAGCTTTGTCCTTTCTTTTCTTGGATTCATCTTTCTTTTTCGTTGGGATCGGATCCCGAATTAGCAATAGGTTCTTGTGGGGGCTTTTCCAGGGTAACTCGATAGGTTGTTTTCCTTTGCGGGATGCCTCTTGCTGGGAAGACCTGGGCAACACATATTTCTCCCAATTGGCTAAATGGATTTGCTTCAAACTTTGTCGGCACGTAGATAACTTGGAGCTGATGCCAACAAGCTATATATCATTGAATGTGGTGAAGAAATGAGTGAGATATGATCAGTACAAATTGACAATGAGAAATAACTATAACAGAGATATCATAGATGACCAATGTAGGTATAATGTATTAATGAACAATGTTGTACAATGTCATAGGCTTGATAATCATAGCCTTATGATGAAGAATGGTGTAGTCTACAGTGTAGGCCTTACACATAAACAAAATGACTATGGAGAGCTCGGGGAATGATCACATTGACCGCGACTTTTTAAGAGAGTTTATATAGGAGTTCCATTCAAATTTGAATTTGAATTCAAATTTTGGCTCTCTCTAGAAATGAACCTTCATTCTAGGAGATATTCTCTCAATGTAGTTGTTACTTTCCAACTAATCAAGTCCACGACTTTTTTGTATGAAGTTACAAATATTTTTAAGTCAAAAGAAATGACTTTTACAATGGTAAAGTGGTAAATCTCTACTAACAATAGTTTCCACGGAACTTCATGTGTGTATGAGTTATAAGCCAAATGTGTACGCTTGTGATTTGCACCAACAGTACCACTCAAGTAGCAAAAGATGTTCTTAACCCCCTACCAATGCTTGACGTTTGGGCAATGCATAAACCTGCTCCTTAGAGAGACGAAAAATTGAATATCAAGTTGAGTTCTGCATAAGTAAATGAAGCATCCTATGGCCCGCTGATAAAGAACAATATCAAATGCATCTCGAAAATCATGAAGACTCAACCATAAACTTGTTTCCATAGGAGTGGCAATAGGTTTACAATATTCAAGGCCAAAACACTACAATAATGTGTCCATTATTTTGTTTTATACAAAGCTATTCCCCCATCAACTTGCATAAATTGAATGCCCAAACAATGATGCAAATGTCCCAAATCTCACATCTCAAAAGAGGCATGAAAATGAGCCTTAAATTTAGTAGTGTGCTTCTCATTAGGACTAGTGAGCATCATGTCATCAACATACACAAAAATGATCAGAAGTACATCATCTGCACGCTTAACATATAAGGTGCTTTCAATTGGACTATTCTCAAAACAATGTGCAATCAAGTAGGCATGTATCTTTTCACATCAAGCATGTGGTGCTTGCTTCAAACCATATAATGCCTTTTTCGACTTGCACACTTTGTTTTCACGCCCTTTGTATACAAAACCATGGGGCTGAAATACAGACACTTCTTTATATAAATCACCATTCAGAAATGTAGTTTTAATGTCCAACGCATGTACATTCCAACCATGATGAGCTGCAAGTGCACAAATGCTATGAATGGTGGTCATTTGGCATGTGGATGCAAACATCTCATCAAAATCAATGCCTCTCTCTTGAGCATAACCTCTTGCAACAAACCTAGCTTTATACCTATCAATTGCTCCATCAGGTTTTTAGTTCAGTTTGTTTTCTTTCTTTCTATAACTCCATTTTGTTGAGGTATATACGATGCTATACATTGATATTTTATCCCACGATCAGCCAAAAATGCATTACAGTCAGATCCTCCCCCTTGATCAAAATAGAGGGTGCCCAATTTACATGTTGACATATTTTTAGCATAAACAAAAACTATTTGAAGCACATAAACACTCTTTTCTTTCAATGGATACACCCATGCATGCCTGAAAAAATCATCAATAAAAGTCACGAAGTAAAGGTACTTCCCAAAAGAAGGTGTCTACATAGGACCACAATCATCACTATGAACAAGCTGCAATATATGAGAAGCTCAAATTGAACAATCTATAGGGAGGAAAGAATGCTGCATTTTGCCAAAAATACAGCCTTCATAGATATGTTTGCAATGTGCCTCAGATTTGGATAGAGAGGATGCCATTTTAGATTTTTGTAGGCATAGAAAACTAGCATAATTCAGATGACCAAAGGGTGCATGCCAAAGCTTTGCATATGAGATAGCCCGAGAATCTTGAATTGCACATGCTGAATCATTTACAAATTTTGCATAGTCTATGGGCTTACACAACGTACGACATAAAATGCCAAAAAGTAATAATAACATTTCCGGTTAAGAGATCATGAACTATACATCTATGATCAACAAATTTGACAACCAAGCCAATCTTGGATAATGCAAAAACTAACAACAATTTTTTCTTAATACCTTGTACATACAAAGCATCTAACAATGTGAAAGAACTACCATTAGTAGTAGTCACAATGATCTTACCAACTCCTATTACAAGATAAGAGGAGTTGTTAGTGCATGTGATAGTATTCCCTATAGGGACAGGCTCAAGTGAACTAAAGAATTTGCATTGCAAGGTAATATGTTTGGTTGCCCCACTATCATAGTACTGACAAACATCTGAGTCTACTACAAACATACACTTCTCATGAGAAGATGAGTCATAGCTGCAAATAGTAGTAAGTGCCCATTCTTTATTCTACACAAGATTAGCAGACTCTGTTTTTGGTGTAGATGCCTTGACAACAACCATTCTAGCCTCTTTATTCTTTTCCTCTTTTGCACCCAATTTTGGACAACTCTTTATGATATGATCATTTCCTTTACAGTATTTGCAAAAATATTTCTACTTTTCTGTTTTCTTCTCATCTTTGTCTCCCTTCTTTGACTGTGCAACATTAGTAGATTTTTGCTTACTAGTAGATGAGCTCCATTTACCATTGCCCTTTGGAATAGCTAAGAAAGCTTGACCTACAACATGCATAATGGACCTGTTCTGGTTGGACTGATCTTCATGCAACAAAACAGAGAATAACTCCTCAAATGTTAAGGGATTTGGATTTCCTTTCATCATGTGGATTGTATTTGACATGGCCATTTGGGCCATATATCTCATAGTGGAATGGAAAATCTTTCTCATTCTAGCTAGTTACCTATGTTACCTTTATCTCCTTTTTCTTGTTGTGATCATTGCCAATATGGAAAGCAAACTAGGAATGTGCACAAGATGCACATTGACTCTTCAATTCAACATTTAGATCTCGTTCCTACATATGTGTGTGGTCCTATGCCTACAAGGTCATTAGGTGGTTCTCTTTACTTTTTCACTTTCATAGATGATGGTACTAGAAATTCTAGGCATATCCTATCAAAGTGAAGGATGAGGTATTCCCTATTTTCATAAAATGTCTTGCTTTAGTTGAGATTGAAAAAGGAACTAAGCTTGAGGCTTTACGTTCAAATAATGGGGGTGAGTATACCTCCCATGAATTCAACCTTTTCTGTTAGTCTAGAGGAATTTGTAGAGAGTTTACAACTCCTTCTATCCCAATAACAAATGGTGTACCTAAAAGGATGAATAGAACTATTTAGGACATAGTAATTTCTATGCTGCATCATGCAAACCTTTCACAATGCTTTTGGACAAAAGCACTATTAAGTACAATTCATGTGATTAAACTTTCACCTAGTACTACCAAAGGTTTGAAAGTGGCACAAGACTTATGGACAAGGAAGCCACCATATTATGATCATCTTCAAGTTTTTAGGTATGAAGCATATGTTCATATACCCAAGAAGTTTAGACAAAAGCTGGACCATAAGTCAAAGAAATGCATTTTTCTTGGATATGGCTGGGAAGAACAATTTGGATATCGCTTATGGGATCGTGAAACATGATCAATGATCAAAAGTAGTGATGTCATTTTCAATCAATCTAAGATGCATAAACAGTCCATTAAGAATGTTGAAGTGAGAAGAGTGGTGTTTGAGGATACTATTCCTTTAGTTAGCATGTATAAAAATGCTACATACAGGGATGTTCAAGAGACTTCTTGAATAAGTCAATCTACAAATGTTTATGTTCAACAACCATTGAGACACTGCATGTGTCTCACATACACCTGGTAGATATGTTCCATATTTGGATTTTGTTATGCTAAAAGATGCTAGTGAGCCTTCTTATTACAAAGAGGCCATGCAAACAAAGGATCATGTCAAGTGGGAGTGTGCCATGAAGAGTGAGTTGGATTCTATTCACAGGAATGGTACTTGCGATTTAATACCTTTGCCAAAGGGCACGAAAAATTTACCATGTAAATGGGTATATATGCTGAGATTCACATAAGATAGTGCTTCTCCAAAGTATAAAACATGACTTTTTGCAAAGGGGTTTAAACAACAACATGATGTTAATTTCAAGGAAATCTTCTCTCCAGTGGTCAAGATGACTACCCTTCGAATGTTGCTTGGATTCTTTGCAATGGAGGACTTAGAGTTAGTCCAAATTATGAATGTGAAAACTACTTTCTTGCATTGAGATCTTATTGATGAGATCTATATGGAACAACCAGTGGGTTACATAGTTCCTAGTAAAGAAAGTCTAGTTTGTAAGTTGAAGAAGAGCTTATATGGACTTAAATAGTCCTCTAGACAATGGTACGAGAAGTTTGATGCTTTTATGAAGTCTCAAGGCTATTCTCAAAGCAATGAGGATCATTGTCTCGACACAAAGAGATTCTCAAATGATAGCTTGATATGCTTGATACTTTATGTTGATGATATGTTGATTGCTAAGGAGTCCTCTTATGATTTTTCAATTCTTAAAAAGAAGTTGAGTAAGACATTTGATATAAAGGATTTGGGAGATGCCAGAAAAGTAACTCATGACCAAAATTCCTTATTAGTATACTGTTGGTAGTCTCATGTATGCTATGGTAGCTACGAGAGAAGACATTGCATTTTTAGTGGGAGTTGTGAGTAGATATATGTCTAATGCTAGCAAGAAGCATTGGGAAGTATTCAAGATGAGTTTGAGATATTTGAGTGGTGCTAAGGACAAGTGTCTATGCTTGGGTAGAGGGAAAGCATCCATTATTGGTTACATAGATTATGATTATGCTGGTTGTGTAGACAATCGTAAGTCTACATCAAGGTACATTTTTCATTTTTTTGGAGGTGCTATCTCTTGGAGATCTCATCTTCAAGAATGTACAACTATTTCCACAACAAAAGTAGAGTATGTTGCAACAACTGAGCCATATAATGAATAATTGTGCCTTTTTCGTCTTGCTTGTGATATAGGTCTACCTTAGCATGTACCTCATTTGCTTAGTGATAGCCAGAGTGCCATTGCATTGGCGAAGAATGCAGTCTATCATGCAAAGACCAAGCACATTGAGGTGCAATATCACTTGATTAGAGACTCATTAGCCACTGAGCACATTATTCCTGAGAATTTTCATACTAAAGATAATGCTGCAGATGCTTTGACCAAAGCTCTAGCATAGGATAACTTTCGACACTGTTGTCACTTTATGGGGATTACTTAATTCATGATCTTACATAGTTACTTATATATTGTGTAGCATTCCCATGAGGTGGGAGGTATAGCTTGTATACTTATACTCAGGTATTCTTTATCATTCTTTATTTTTATCCCATAGACACTTTGACCATATTCGCCATTAATGGGAGATTGTATGACCTAAGAAATATGTGTTCATGCTCTCTATGTACAGTGTGTTTTCAACATATTTTGTAGCCTCTATGTGCGGCATCTAGAACTTAGTTTTCTACTTTGAGAGTATTTTCATGGAACCCTCAAGGAGGAGATTCCATTATGGTGCATCACCATCAAAATACTTCAATAAATATGCTTAAGAAGTCACATGTGTGATCCCAGCATTTTAGGAAGAAGACAATGCATAACTACAATCATAGAGATCAATTCATTTCTTTGCACATAGAGATTAAATGATCCAATCCTTGCATACACATGCTCATAAGGATGTTAATTTCATGATCCATGCATTGGTTGAGAGAATGAGATCATGGGTTCACTTCAATGACTTTGAGAAGTTAGACTACTTGAATATTAGACAATCAGCAACACACAATATCTCAAGATGATGATGAAACTTTGAGTATATGTATTGATACGTAAAGAACAATGCTCGGAGGTGTTGGACAAATCCTATGACTAAAAGTAAGTGCAATAACCACTCTTGAAGTGTGTGAGATCTCAGTCTACTTTCGTGACTTCTTCACTAAAGTATATATAGAATTTTTCCCATGATTCTAGTTGGTATGTGTTAATGATTCTACCAAAGATTCCAATCATATTTCCACTACCTTTTTGAATATTGAATTCCAATAGGACTCGTGGCTTTTTGACCCTTTTATTCTACCTTAAGTTTCAAATTTTAAAGCTTTAAACCTTTATAGAAAAGACTGAACTGAATGAAAGTACTTCTGAAATGTATTCTAAGGATCAATCTTCTTTTTATACATGTGACCCTCATAACTCATAGAGTTCCAAATATATAGCCAAGCTCTTAGGCTTGCCATATGAAACAAACTATATAGTGGTATGGGCAATTCGTGATGTACCTAACATAGTCAAATGAGTACCAAGAGGGCCATAAATGAGTGCACAAAAAACTAGAACTTACAACATCATCAATAACACTTACACCAACTAAATTTTAGGCATTTATAGTTGTAATATGATATATTTCAACACCCATAGTCACTTTCCACTAGCACATGATGCATCATGTGTGCCCAAAATGGATTGTTGGTACCATATGAATTATCCTTAATAACCAACATTTAGAATACATCATTGTTCTTAACCATGGGTAATGACTATATCTTAATGGAGAGCTTGATTGTTTCTCAAATAATAGAAGTACCCTTGTGGAGCTTCTCACAAAACACAATGTATTATTAAGTGTGGAATGTACAAGGGAAACTCTCATTAGGGTGGTTATGTGTGCGTATATATTTTGGGTGAAAAACCCTCCTTAAGAGGGAAAGAAATACACTTACAATCTTAAGTGAATCCATACACATTACTACTAAAATATATTGACACATAATTAGTTAAAGAAAGTTGTTACTTTAGCTAGAAGACTTTTGTTTGGGGTGTAATTGTATGAATATAATAATTACCAAAGTGCCTTGTCTACATGTTGCCTTCGTATCCATAATATTTTTTTACTTCACAAGTAACTTGCTACTAGATGGATTTCTATATGCATTGATATCATCATGTTTGGGCTTTAATGGTTAAAATAGATACTAATAGATTTCATGTATAAGTCAGACGAAATAGAAGAGCTTCTTTTGGAACATCATCATCTTCTCTAACCTATTCACCCTATTGATAGATTTCGCCCTCCAAGATGTGGAGATATTGGTTTATTATTAAAGAAAGCAACTTGTTTTTCTCCTCAATTTATCTTAATACTTGCATTTCTTTATAGCATTATATATTGGCAGCTGGAGATTATAATAGAAGTAATCAACTTTCTTTGGAGAATTATGATCATGATTTATAAACGCTTAAAAGAAGTTCCTCCTTTTAGTAAGATTCTTAAGAACAAAACCAACAATAAATGGAATATACAGTTGAACTATTAACAATGGACATATAAGTTTCAATGAACATATAATTGCTTCAAGGAATGTGGACGGCAATGAAAGGACTTGGAAAGTGTAAGAGGTGCTCTTAGTAGGACAATGGAAATCTTTGATTTTTGATATTTTTGAACAAGTAGATTTGTTCATTCATAGTACTTCAAATGGAAAGAGATTATGTTAGGCTCTTGTAAGCAAATGAACATTCACTTCTAAAACCTCTAAAAAAATAAACATTTGTAGATTTTTTTCTCTCATAGAATTAAATCTGAATGCCTTGAGAGACGCCCCTAATTTTCTCGACAGAAATACAAAGACCTACCGAAAGCTCTAAGTGAAGACATACTTTGATCTAATTATATTCATGCCACTCCGAAGCCTCTTTCCTCCCTTTGAATCATTGTCTATTTATTTTTCTTTATTTTTTCTGCATTTTATTTGTTGAAGAAGATGTACATAAATATTGGGGACTCGTGGTGGAATGGTAATGCTTTGGCACTCGGATTGTGAGGTTCAAGGTTCAAAATCTAGAGTGCACCCTGACGTATAACCCCTCGACTCTTTCAAGCTTAAATGGAATTGACAAGATAAGTCAGATTTTAGAAATCATTTGGCCTTAGGGCCATCCGTTCCAATGTCTATTTTAGCAAGCCTTTGGGCTATGTAACCTAGGAGTCGTTAGGCATCTACCCCTACTTTTTAGAATTCGAGGGTCCAATGAATGCTATGCTAACCATTCATTGTGCTTTCAAATTAATTCAAACTAATGAGAAAAAATAGATCTCAATGATCGAACTTCCTTAATATATATATATATATATATATATATATATATATATATATATATATATATATATATATATATATATATATATACTCTTAATAATCACCATAGCTTACTTTTGCTAATCGAGAGAATAGATCTCAATGATCGAACTTATATATATATATATATATATATATATATATAAAAGCAGTCGTGGCGTACTTTTGCTAAAAATGTTTATCAAAAGAAGTGTTGGAAGTTTCGAAAATTTATTGAAACAAACAACTTTTGTATTTGGTTATTTACGAATTCGGTGTCTCTTTTTGTCTTGTCCAGGGAAAGTTTGTCCATATTATTTGATCGTGCATGTGCATATGTTGGCAATGCTGATAAGCATGACTCCAGTTTCTTATTTTCCATCCATTTGGTGTTCATTTTGCTGTTTACGAGAGGGCTTCATGTGGCACATTTCGTTGACTTTCGCACGTGAATTTCACTTCCCTTGTCGGAATTATGGAGGACGTTTTGTGAGCTTTACTTAGCATCTGCTACACCTGAATGAGTGCATGTCAACTAGTGCAGCCATGCGCCCTTGTGAGCAGTACAAATGACCTTGCATTGCGCCATCCATTCTGGATACAGCCCTTCGTCTCCGCTGAGAGAAAACCTATGCATATTGGTGTTGATGAGCAAGCTGTGCATATTGGTGTTGATGAGCAAGCGTATGATATTTCCTGGTGATGAATATATGTGCATGCAAAGTATGGCGAAGATATCGTTTCCTTTCATGAACGCAGATCACAAGTGGATAGATGTGTTTTAAGGAAGCGCCAATCGAGAATGACTCCTTGTTTGATCAAGAAAGTGAAACTTACTGTGTTTTTTCTTCTTGCTGCATTCACCTGCTCAAGTTCACTTGTGGAATAGTATACCGTGTAGCGTTTGGCATTTTCTCATGTGTAGCTGCTTGTCGAAACAGCGCATGTTTTGGAGAATTCATCCATCGCTGAGTGTAGGTTCCTTCTATTTTCCTAAAAGGAGGCTTCAAAATGAGTTCGCACTTGTTTTTATCTTCTTTGGTACACACTCCACGGGAGTTAAGGCATGCATGATAGACCATAAACCAACTGCAGAAATCTTATCATGAAGAGAAGATGGCGGCATGATCTTTAGCCGAAGGGTAAATGTTTTGTGAAAAAGCGTACATGCCCATGAGAAAGAACTGCATTGCCACCAGAGAACAGAGGTCTCTCTCTCTTTCTCTCTCTCTCGTTTAGGATAAAACTCAAGAGGGGAAGTTACGAGTCGCAATCTACTTCTTTCCGTCGGCGCACTTCCTCTGACTCTCTTTCTGCGTATTCAACTCTGTCTCTCCTTCTTTTTCAGTCAAGCAATATGAATCTACTTAGTTCTTGATTTTTGACATCAAGTGTGTTGAGAAAGAGAATGTCTAGAAAGCACTACAAGGAATAAGAGGGTGTAGTGATGCCCCCAACTAAAGAAAATTGTGTAGTGTCACCTATGTGATGCTATTTTGACCTACTGTCACATAAACAATGCCCAAGAAAAAAAGACATAGTCATGTAAGCAATGGCCACTATCAGTTATGCGACAATATTGAAGGAGCATCACAGAATAGCAACACTGCAAGTGATGTTGGCAAACTACTTGTAATGCATAAGTGTTGCATAAGCGACATCCTACAAAAAAAAAAAAAATTCTCTCGACACATTTGTGGCGAGATCTGACGAGAGAGATCTCGAGAGTGAGAGAGAGAAGGAGATGGAGGCAACACACACAAGAGAAGCACACAAACACACATGCATTCAGGTATGTGCACACATGCATACATAGACACACACATACACTCATGCATACACACACATACAGATACACACAGACATACATATATACATACACAGACACATACACATACATATATGCACACACATACACTCACATGTATACATACACACACATAAGATACATACATGCACATATACACACACATATACTCACATACATGCATACACACATATACACATACACACACATACACACACATACATACACATACACACACATACACACACATACACATACATAAACATACATATATACATACACACACATAGGCACACACACACACACATACATCCTAGGCCAATAATAGGTACTTCTAATTTTTTCATATGTTCCAAAAAATCCTTTATGACCTGCCCATAATGTCTCATGCATTTCCTTCATTACTTGCAACCAAAGAACTCGTTTTCCTAGGACTCGTTGTGGATTCTTAACCTAACCCTTAGCATGTCTCCAAAGATAATCGTTACATAGGAAAACATTATAAGCTCGTTTCCTAATGTTACAGAATCTATTCGTAGTCCAGCTAGGTAATGGTTGTAGTGTACTCAAATACTTTCCTATGTCTCTCCATTCATCTTCGTACTCAGACTCATGAAATTGCTCATACTTGTATATATGTGGAACATAGTCAACTAAGTTCACATTCTTAATTAGATCACTTTCAAGATCATCATCAAATCTAGCTCTCGATAACATATCAACAACTAAATTTGACTTACCTGAAATATGAACTAACTCAAGATTTATGAACTTAATATATGAGATCCATCTAAGCATGGCTATATCAGGAGATGAACAATTGGCTATCATTCTGATGAGAGGCAAACAATCAGTCTCAACCTTGACATTTGCACCAATGAAATATTCTTTGTCTGTTTTCAAAGATGCTAGTTTCACTCCTCTAGTTCCTACATCCGTTATCATTATATTTTCATAGTGTTTTTTCATTCCTCCCTTACCATAATTGCATTGCAAAGGGAGCCTAGATCGATAATCATAGATTTTTTTGTCTATGTCTATTACTAGTCGTTGCTTCTTAGCAACCTTCAATAGTTCACAATCTCTCAAGAAGTGCTCTAACGAATCACACCAAGGACACCTACAAAGCTTGGATGGCCCTAATTGCTTGAATTGGTCGTGTCCAAAGAGAACACGTATATGATGCCAATTTGCATTTCTTTACTTTTTGAAGTGTTTTTTAAGTTGTTCCATATGGAGCATTCATTCATATAGCTAGAAATATGACACTTTTTTGGACATGAACAATTCAAGCAATTAGGCCCATCAAAGAAGCTTGGATGGCCCTAATCACTTGAATTAGTCATGTCCAAAGAGAACAATTATATGATGCCTATTTGCTTTTCCTCATAATAAAGAGTTTTTCTTCATTGAAGATTGGATTACTGTTGTTGGCTCTAGTGTTACAGTATTTTGTATTCGGAACAGTCCTTAAGTTCATTAAGTAACTCTGTATCATGATACTGCGTAATCTGGTGCAGTGTATTCGGTCAACTGTAGGAGAGTTTGGTTGAATACTGTAAGATTGTAAGTGCAACGGAGTCTTGATAGGGTTCCAAGCATTAGTGTATTGCTATGTGTGAGGTGGTTAGTTTGGGAACTAAGTATAGGGCCTCTGTTTAACAAACCCCTTCCACTCCCAAGAACCCAATCAGATGTTTAACGCGTCTTTGACAGTTAGTTTTGCGTTTAAACATTTTAACATTGGCGCCGTCTGCCGGAAGGTGGCATCAAGATTTTTCGTTGATTGATTGTGAAGGTGGTCATAGACTGTGAATCGACCGTAAAGAAGGTACGCAAAGTATTGCAAACGTAGTATATGCCGGTTACTCGTTCCGGTGAATCATACCCGAGGCATAGAAGAAACCAACAGTCTTGGGCAATACCTAATTTGCTAAGGACGCCTCCAGGAAGTAGAAGCGCAGATAAGTCTACCCCAGTTGTCAAGGAATTGAAGAACGCAAGTAGTGACTTCGGTAGTACTCCGGTGGAACGCACTACCCTTCTGGCAGATTCCTATGCGATTTCGGCACAATCTGTCGAAGAAATAGTGACTCCAGAGTCTGCGGATAGAAATGTCATGGCCAAAGTAATCAGTGGAGGTGAAAAAGCACTTTTTTTTGGTGAAAATTCGACACCTTCCGGTGTCATTTCGGTACCAGTTGCTGAGAGTCCACAGTGTTCAGGTGACGGTTTACCATTTCTTGGTGAATCTTCCGTCCAGTCACCACTATTTGGAGTAAGCTTTCCTACATTTGACATCAAGAAGGAAGGTAGCGTGTTCGAAGCTGAGATCCAAAATATACTGAACAATATTATCGAGCCGGAGAGTGCACAGGCTGTAGATACAGATTTCGACGGTTCAGATATTCAGCCTCGGGATACAGAAGATAGTCCCAATACCACCGCCAGCACGATGAGTGGTCAACAACAACAACAACAACAACAACAACAACAACAACAACAACAACAACAACAACAACAACAACAACAACAACAACAACAACAGTTATTTCCACCCCGGCCGACTCCAACTGGAGTAACGTACACTAAATTCGGAGGATTTCCAGGTGATGATCCAGATGCTCATGTACACACATTTGAGATAAGTTACGCAGTGCTCAATCATCCGCTTGATCCGACATATAAAGCTATTGTCTTCCAGTCTACATTGGTTAATGAAGCAGCCAGGTGGCTTACAGAATATGATATTAACCATTTCGGCACTTATGAAGCAGTAAGGGATGCATTTTTGCAAAGATTTTGGCTAAAGAAGAATCCAGCCAAAATTTTCGATTACATGCAAAACAATAGACAAAAGATGAACCAAACAGTTCAGGAATATGCCACCCTATTCAGAACGCATTTGAGGCAATTACCCCCAGCACATGCCAACCTACCGGATGACGTTATCACTCAATGGTTTATCAATGGCTTTACACCGCAACTTAAACAGATTATGATCATACGCTGTGTGGGAGCTATGACACTAGATGCGGTGATTGCGATGGCTTTGCAGCTGGAAAACAAGGTTGGAGGATTTACAGAAGATCTAGAATGGTTAAAAGCAAGTAAAAATGTTGCAGACGATCCGACCAGACAGATGTTCTGCACCATATGCAAGGATTCAGGGCACACCAATGCCACTTGTGCACTTAATTAGTTGTTTTGCGCTATCTGCAACACTACCGGACATACCACCGAAAACTATGCATACAATGCTAAAATACAGGGAACAGCCATAGTGAATGCAATTATACAAGAACCAGGGCAGCCGGCCAATCACTATGTACCTCCTCAAATGAGAAACAACCAGCAGTAGGGATATCGAAATTATAGAGGACAGAGAAATAACAATTACAATGCGAACCGTTGGCAGGCAGGACCAGCACAGGAAAATACTAATTTGCCACCACCTCGCTGCCATTTTTGCGGTGAATTTGGCCATAGAAGTTTTTGTAAAGATGCAGCTGAATACGATCAGAGAAAGAAAGAGCGCCAGAACCCTATGATAAATATGGTTCAGATCACACCCATAGAGACGCAAGTTGCAGTAGTTCAGACCAGATCCGGCAGGCCGTTACAATCAGCAGCTGAAATATTTGAACCAGGCATCCTAGAACAACAAAGAACATATGACAAGGCTAGTTAGTGGACCACCACAGAACCTCCAGTGTTCCCAGATCCTATTCCGGTGACACAAGTTCCACTGCCAAAGGAAGCTACACAGGAGCAAGAGTCAATTCCAGTAACCGATCCATCGTCTTCAGAATCGGTGAAGGAAACAAGTCGAGTAAATCAAGCATGGGAAATTATATCTAAAGCGTCCGTTACTCTTCCTCTTGGACAGTTACTTGCACTAGTACCAGGAGTTTGCCAGCAATTTCAGCAACAATTTAGTACTGAGTCTGCTTGCATTCCAGCAACAGCAACAATACAACCAGAAACTGACGCTACGGTGGATCATTCGGTCCCATTAATTACGGTATGGTATAAAATCACTACAACATATGAGGGGCATACCGACGCTGCATATACCGACGGTCATAGTCGGCGTCGGTATAGCCCTCGGAAAATCTCACTAAGAGATACCAACGGTCAAGTGACCGTCGGTATGACCGTTTTCAACGGATCGTCGGTATGGCCCGTAGCCGTCGATATAGGCGTCGGTATATGCATCGATATGAGCGTCGGTATAAGCGTCGGTAAATTACTGGCAACTACCGACGCGTATACCGACGTCCATATCGGCGCCTATACTGGCGGTGAATTTTTAAACATACCGCGAACTCGAGAGCAAAACTTCACATTTCTGCGCGTGTTTGAGTACTGCCGGTCTACTGTCAAACTTGCACGCGCTAACCTGCATTGTCTTGTGCACACACACACACAAGGATCTCTCTCTCTACACACACACACTCTCTCTCTCGGCTTAGCTCTCACATCTTGGTAAGTGCTGCGCGTACTATTAGCATTTGTGTTTCTCTATGCTTTAGGGTTTCTAATTTCTCTTTTCGTTGATTTTGCACAAGTTCGTTGGTATCGATTGTTTGGAATTGGACGAGAGACGACCTACATTACGCTTTGACGACAACGATTCAAAGAGAGACATACTTGTAAGTGATTCTTTTATTCGCTATTGATAGAGAGAGAAGGAGAGAGAGAGAGAGAGAGAGAGAGAGAGAGAGAGAGAGAGAGAGAGAGAGAGAGAGAGAGAGAGAGAGAGAGAGAGAGAGAGAGAGAGAGAGAGAGAGAGAGAGAGAGAAAGAAAGAGAGAGAGAAGAGAAAGGAAGATACACATTAATTTACACATGCATACATACACACATACATGTACACACATGCATGCTTACATACACACACCTATACACACATGCATGCTTACATACACACACCTATACACACATGCATGCTTACATACACACACACATATACACATATGCATGCATACACACACATAAATTTACACACATGCATACATACACACACATGCATACACACATACACACACACACATATATACACATATGCATACATACACATACACACACACATATACACACATACATACACACACGCATATATACATACATATACACACATGCATGCATACATACACACACATATACCGGCATGCATGCATACACACATATATACACACATATATACACACATGCATACATACACACATATACACACATGCATGTATACATACACACACATGTATACGCATGCATACACATACACACACATACACATACATGCATGCATACATACACACACGTACACACACATGCACACACATGCATGCCTACATACACACACATACACATACACACACATGTATACACATGTATACATACACACACACATGTACACATGCATACATACACACACATATATACACACATGCATACATACACACATATAATCCTATTTTTATTTTGAAGTTTTTGTTTTACATCAAATATATAAAAATAGGATTAGGGTTTTAGGGTTAAATATTTAAGATTAGAGTTTTAGGGTTTTAAATAGGATTAGGGTTTTAGGGTTAAATATTTAAGATTAGGGTTTTAGGGTTTTAGGGTTTTAGGTCGAGATATTTAAGATTAAGGTTTTAGGGTTTAGTATTTCAGATTTAAGTCTAAGTCTTTCTGATTAGGGTTTTAGGATTTTAGTACGTAGATAACATATATACACAAACACACATATACATATAATACATACATACATGTAGATACACATGCATACAAAAATATACATATTTTAGATTTAAATCTTTAAGATTAGGGTTTTAGGGTTATAACACCTACATAACATATATGCATACAGACACATACACATATAATACATATATACATGTATATACACATGTATACAGAAATATACATATTTTAGGTCTAGATATTTAAGATTAGGGTTTTAGGGTTTAGTATTTCAGATTTAAGTCTAAGTCTTTCTGATTAGGGTTTTAGGATTTTAATACGTAGATAACATATATACACAAACACACATATACATATAATACATACATACATGTAGATACACATGCATACAAAAATATACATATTTTAGATTTAAATCTTTAAGATTAGGGTTTTAGGGTTATAACACCTACATAACATATATGCACACATACACATACACATGTAATACATATATACATGTATATACACATGTATACAGAAATATACATATTTTAGGTCTAGATATTTAAGATTAGGGTTTTAGGGTTTAGTATTTCAGATTTAAGTCTAAGTCTTTCTGATTAGGGTTTTAGGATTTTAATACGTAGATAACATATATACACAAGCACACATATACATATAATACATACATACATGTAGATACACATGCATACAAAAATATACATATTTTAGATTTAAATCTTTAAGATTAGGGTTTTAGGGTTATAACACCTACATAAGATATATGCACACATACACATGCACATGTAATACATATATACATGTATATACACATGTATACATGTATATACACATGTATACAAAAATATACATATTTTAGGTCTACATATTTAAGATTAGGGTTTTAGGGTTTAGTATTTCAGATTTAAGTCTAAGTCTTTCTGATTAGGGTTTTAGGATTTTAATACGTAGATTACATATATACACAAACACAGATATACATATAATACATACATACATGTAGATACACATGCATACAAAAATATACATATTTTAGATTTAAATCTTTAAGATTAGGGTTTTAGGTTAATAACACCTACATAAGATATATGCACACATACACATGCACATGTAATACATATATAGATGTATATACACATGTATATAGAAATATACATATTTTAGGTCTACATATTTAAGATTAGGGTTTTAGGGTTTAGTATTTCAGATCTAGAATTTTAAGATTAGGGTTTTAATTAAATATATATAATTAAATATATAAAAATAGGATTACGTAAGGAAAAAAATCTGAATATATAAATAAATAAATATATAAAATAAGATAATTATATACATAAATAAATATAAAAAGAACTAGTGTTTTAAATAATTTAATTAAATATTTATAATTAAATATATAAAAATAGGATTACGTAAGGAAAAAAAATCTGAATATATAAATAAATATATATCTAAAATAAGATAATTATATACATACATAAATATGAAAAGAACTAGTGTTTTAAATAATTTAATTAAATATTTATAATTAAATATATAAAATTAAATATATAAAAATAGGATTACATAAGAAAAAAATCTGAATATATAAATAAATATATATATAAAATAAGATAATTATATACATAAATAAATATAAAAAGAACTAGTGTTTTAAATTATTTAATTAAATATAATTAAGTAAAGAAAAAATCTGAATATATAAATAAATATATAAATACACAAAAACACATACTTATATACCTATCTATATTCACATATATATACATATACACATATATATACACATGCATACATATATATACATGTTTTAGTTCTAGGTCATTTGGATTAGGGTTTTAGGGTTTTAACACGTACATAACATATATACACACATACACATACACATATAATACATATATACATGTATATACACATGTGGATAGAAATATACATAATTTAGGTCCAGATCTTTAAAATTAGGGTTTTAGGGTTTAGGCATACATATAACTTAATTAAGAGGAAAAAAATCTGAATAAATAAATAAATATATATATAAAATAGGATCAATCAAGAAAAAATCCGAATATATAGATAAAATAGGATAGCTATATAGATTAGGGTTTTAAAACTAGGATTTTAGGTTTTTTTAGGTATTTAAGTATTTAGGTCTTTAAGAGTTAGATTTTTAGGTTTAATAAAAAAAGGAAATGTTCTAAAATGTTCTAAAATGTCCATATTGTAGCAGATGGCTTCTTTGGATCCTGAAGAGAGAATGGCATGTCTTTGCACACAGTGCAAGTATCAAATTTATCGGAAACGACGGATTTGTACTGCACATGTTAGAGAGTATGGATCCTTTGATAGGAGTCGACTGGAAAACCTACGCTATCATTCGCATGGTCCCCTAGGTGAGTAGATGGATCCAAACGACATTGCACCGGTAACATCTCGTGGACAAAAGAGAGCAAAAAAGCACTTAGACGTAGAAACAAGCACTAATAATATTACACAGAATGAACATATGGAAGAGATGCTTGAAGCATTTTATGAGATGGACGAAGATCATGATGGTGAAGAAGGTGTCGATGAGAGTTTCATGGACACAACAGAAATTCCACGATCAGAAGTTGATGAAGAATATGAAAACATGCGAAGATTAGCTCGTTTACCACTTTACAATGGAGCAAAGATATCTGTACTACATGCTTCACTCGCGATGCTCAATCTGCAATCCATTTATGGATGGTCAGATAGTAGTGTCACTGAATTATTCAGGTAAGTGGAGAACAAATTGGCTTTCATTGTTGTATCACAATAACTTCATTTACTAATATCATTTTAATTGCTTATTGCAGGCTTCTTAAAGATCAAATTTTGCCAGAGGGCAATGACATGCCTCCAACACATGGAGATGCGAAAAAACTTTTACAGTCCATTGGAATGGATTATACGAAAATTCATGCTTGTCCGAATGATTGCATTCTCTTTTGGAATGAGTATGAGCATCTCCACGTATGTCCAAAGTGTGGAGCAAATAGATTTAGAGAAGACGTTATAGGCAAAGCAATCCCCGCAAAGGTTCTTCGCCACTTTCCTATCATTCCACGAATTAAGAACATGTTTAGATGCAAATCTATAGCTGACTTAATGTCATGGCATACAAAGAGCAGGTCTACAGATAATGTAATGCGAGTGCCAGCTGACTCTGATGCTTGGAAGCACATAGATAGTAAGTGGCCAGAGTTTGCTAGTGAGCCTCGGTCCATACGTCTAGGCCTAGCTATGGATGGAGTGAATCCATTTGGATTACGCAGTTCTTCATGGAGCACATGGCCTGTATGTTTGGTCAATTATAATATCCCACCATGGTTGGGCACAAAGAAAGGTCATTTATTATTAGCTCTTATTGTACCAGGTAAGTATAAGGTAAAAAACATGGATGTATATCTTACACCACTTGTAGAAGAACTGCGCATTTTATGGGATGGGATCACTGTGCGTGACATGTCTCAACCTATAAGAAGACGAGACGTGCGAGTGCAAGGCATACTTATGTGGAGAAAGCATGATTGGCGTGGTTATGGTGAATGTTCAGGTTTATCAATTTCGGGTTACCATGCTTGTCCTTTATGCGGACCACGACTCAAAGCACGCTATTCCAAAGCACTACGTAAAACTGTCTATGAAGGACATCATAGATATTTGCCTGATGGGCATGTTTTACGTGAAGGACAAATTGGTCGACAAGCGCAACACCAAATGAAAGCTAGCGATTGGAAACAACTGTGGGATTCAGAAAATCCAGTGGCTGGCATGAAACGGTTGTCCATTTTTCATGAACTCCCTTATTGGAGTGAATTGGTGATCAATCATTTGGTAGACCCGATGCATATTTTCAAGAATGTGGGAGAGATGCTTTGGAAAACTTTGATGGGAAAGAAAGAAAGCAAAGCACAAAGGGACGACCTAGAAGAGCGAGGTCGTATGCGAGAGTTGTGGGAAATTACTAAGCCCAACGGAACAGTATCGTTACCAAGAGCTCCTTGGGTGCTTAACAGGATGGAAGAGCAACAAGTGAAGAAAACAATTTCAGAGTTTCGTACACCTACTGGATGCATGAGATGTCTAAAGACTGCTTTCACACAAAACGACGATCTTGCAGGACTCAAGTCTCATGATTGGCACAAGTTTTTATAGTTTGTGCTCCCTGTAGCCCTAAAAGATTGTACCATTTCATTTATAGAATTTATTTGTGTTAAATTTCTCATATATATTTCTCTAATCTTTTTATATTTGTTTCAGGAGCTGGCAATGGGTCATCCTCCAACACGATCGGAGGAGTCTTATGGATATAGTCATGGGTTGACTACACTATTGCAGGACTTGGAGGGATGCGGTGCGGTAGTTTCATGGGAGCATTTGCGATGAGGTAATTAATTTATAAACTTGGTTTTTACTTGTTTGTAATTTTCATGTGAATTTATCTCATTCCATTATTGTTCTTTGTTGCAGGACTGTTGATATGGAACGTTCTTTGCATGTGTATGGCAGTGGAAGACCAATATTTTGTATTTGATTTCCATATGGCAATACATTACTTTGCCACATTTTGTAAAAGCGTCATATATAACAATGGTTTGCCACACTCTTGTACATGCTTCATTATTGAAATATATAACTTCTTTTGTACATGGTTCGTTGTTCATTCTGATTATTGATCTCTTTTGTGTACAATAATACTCTGTTTCATGAAATCATATTTCGGTTGTCATTAGAGTACACATCACATGTACTCGGTTTTTTTTGGGCAGAGTGTATTGTCTTTTGTTCAGCAACATCATGGTAATGTTGCTGTAGCAAAAGACAAAACATTTTGCCCAAAAAAAATTTTGCAGGTATGGTCGTCGGTATAAGCGACGGTACTCCCAGTAGTGTCATCGGAATAACCGTCGGTACACCCAGGAGGCGATGCAGTAGAAACTGGTTACCGACGCATATACCGATGTTTATACCGATGCATATACCGACACTTTTACCGACGTCTAGACCGACGCCTATACCGACTCTTTGGTACCGACGCGGAAACCGACCTTTACACCGACGTCGCGGCAAATAAAGCCGCGTTCATTTTCCTCGGTAAAAACCTCAGTATACCATCGATCTGTTGTAGTGAATCACAAAATTTCACAGGTACTAATTGATGGAGGGTCTGGTGTAAATATTGCTACTGCCGCTCTGTGTAAAAAGTTAGGATGGACGAAAATTGAGCTTGTCCAATTTTTTGTAAGGATGGCTGATCAGTCCAGAGTCCACCCAGTAGGACTAGTATGAGATGTGCCCATAACTCTGCAAGGCACAACATTTAAGATGACTTTTGTCGTCTTAGAGCTACCAGAGTCTAGCTTGGATTATAATTTGCTTTTCGGCCGTCCTTGGCTGAAACAAGCCAAGGTGATACAAGATTGGTCTGCACAGGAACTCACTTTCAAGGATAATAATCGTAAATATGTGGTAAAATTAGATGCTATACAACCTTGTGAATTACATGCTAGACCTTATTTAGCAGAACCAGTTCATATGTTAGATGGTTTGTCAGATGATGAAGAAGAAGAGTTTTTGAAGAATAATATTGATTTGATCTCCCTAGGAACTGTTGATCTACAATTTGTTGTAGATAATTGGAATCCGGCAGTTTGTCTAGTACTGCTTGTGACTAAAGAATATAAGAAAGAAGATACTGCTGCTATAGATAACGATGATCTACAACAACTTTTTAAGCCAGCTGACGATACAGAAAGGTCCCGACAATTCTATGTTCCAGAAGATCAGTTAATTATATATAATTTAGGTGATGAAGATAATCAGCGACCTGTAAAAATAAAGGAAGGATTGCCTGAATTATTTCAAGCAGAGTTAATACAGTTGCTTCGAGAGTTCTATGATGTTTTCGCATGGGATTACAAAGACATGAAGGGTTTGGACCCTCGCATTTATCAACATAGGGTCATGCTGAAGCCAGAAGCTAAGCCAATCAAACAACCCAGCTACCGGATGAATCCAAACTATGCAGCAAAGGTAAAGGCAGAGCTTGATAGGTTACTAAAAGTCGGATTCATCGTACCAGTAGAGCATGCTGAGTGGATATCACCCATTGTTATCGTCCCTAAGAAGAATAAGCAGTTACGCATATGTGTGGATTACCGGAAACTAAATGCCGCTACGGTGCCTGATCCGTTTCCTCTACCTTTTCTTGACATCATGCTGGACAGAGTAGGACATGAAATGTACTCATTCTTGGATGGATACAGTGGTTACAATCAAGTAAGAATGGCTGAAGAAGATATACAAAAAACAACGTTCATCACCAATTGGGGTGTATTTGCCTGTACTGTTATGTGGTTCGGATTAAGAAATGCCCCTAGTACTTTCCAGAGGTGTATGCAGGAAATATTCTCCCCTTATCTTACCTCGTTCATGCAAGTATATCTTGATGATTTCTCCTTGTTCAGTAAGATGGTAGCACACTTGTTCCATTTACGGTGCTGCTTTGAGAAATGCAGAGAATATAGACTCTGTTTGAACCCAAACAAATCTGTGTTTGCGGTTTCATGTGGAAAGCTACTTGGCCACATTGTATCTGCACAGGGTATACAGGTGGATCCAGATAAAATCATAGCTGTGTTAGAAGCACCTGTACCCACTACACCTAAGGAAGTAATGCGTTTCATGGGACAAGTAAGATGGCATGGACGACACTTACGATGGCTTGCTCATTTGGCGATACCACTGAACCGGTTAATAACCAAGACTCCTCGACAATTTGAGTGGACTCAAGAATGTCAAATTGCTTTTGATCGTCTAAAGGGATTACTAACACAGGCTCCAATCTTACAGCCTCCTGACTCGGATCGCCCATTTCATGTATTTGTTGATGCTTTAGATATAGCAATTGGGAGCGTACTAATGCAACAAAATGATAAATGGTTCAGGCCAGTATACTATGCAAGTCGAAGGCTTGCCCCTGCTGAAAAGAATTACTCTGTAACAGAAAGGGAATGTCTGGGTTTAGTATACTCTGTAAAGAAATTTAGGCATTATTTACTTGGCCGTAAATTTACTTTTCATGTAGATCATGCTGCACTTGTCTACCTGGTAAGGCAACAACATTTAGGTGGTCGATTAGCGCAATGGGTTCTGCTTTTACAAGAGTTTGATTATGAAGTTATTCATCGACCAGGCAGTTCACATGCCTTAGCAGATTTCCTTTCTCGCTTAGATTCCGGTGAAGCTCCGGTCGGTGTAGATGACACAACACCAACGATTTATGTTTCTGAACCAATTAATGATGAAATTGCAGACCCACCTATGCCATCTACATATTATGATCAGATATTGACCTTTGTTACTGATGGATGCCTTCCTTCTCAGACTTCTCCTGCAATGCGTAGGAAGATTGCAGTGTACATTCACAAATTTTGGTTAATTGCTAGAGAATTATACTATATGGATCACACTGGAGTTTTACTTCGTTGCATTCCTCCACATGAAGTTAACTCAATCATTACTTTGGCTCACTCAAGTCCTTCCGGTGGACATTTTGCAGCAGATTTAACGCACCGTAAAATTTTGTAGAGCAGACTTTGGTGGCCTACTATGTACAGGGATGTATCTCAGTTTGTCAAACAATGTGATACTTGTCAACGATCTGGACAGCCTCTACAACGCCATTTTTTCCCTCTCCAACCTGTCTTGCCGTTGGAGCCTTTTCAGAAGTGGGGCCTAGATTTTGTTGGACCTATTACACCTCCAACCATACTCAGTAATAATCGTTATATTCTAACATGTACAGACTATGCAACCAGATGGGCAGAAGCTTGGGCTTTAAGGTCCGCCACAACTGTTTTAGTGGCAAAGTGTCTAATGAAAGATGTCTTTCCGCGTTTTGGCTTACGTCTGGAGCTTGTTACAGATCAAGGCACTCATTTTGTCAACAATTTAATGAAAGTACTCACACATTCTTTTCAGATCATGCATAAATTCAGTTCACCATATTATCCCCGTGCAAATGGTTTGGCTGAGAGTACAAACAAGACCCTATTGAATATGCTTCGAAAACTGATTCTGAAAGCACCGGAAAGATGGGATCAACTGTTACCTGCAGTATTATGGGCATACAGAACTACCTATAAGGTAGCAACAGGACTAACACCCTTCAAACTAGCTTATGGACTGGAACCCATAGCACCAATGGACATTGTTGTGCCAAGTTTACGTGTAGCTCTCACTCAGAAATTGATACCAAAAGATTCTTTATCATTCCGGCTAGATACACTCAGAGAACTAGATGAGCATCGATGGACAAGTTTTCTGACTATCCAGGAAGTTCAGTTAAGACAAGCTCGAACACATGATCGATATCTAAAGACTCCAGTTTTAACAATGGGGCAACTTGTACTCTTTTACAATGCAAATTCGAATCGCTCTGCTGGCAAATTCAAGTTATGATGGTTTGGTCCCTACCGGATTGCTGAACAGGTGGGCCTAGCCACTTTTCGGTTGACTACTTTGACCGGACTACCTCTTCCAAAGGTGATAAATGGTCCAAAGCTGCGGCCGTATCAACAAGCATCGGATCCGCACTAAAACGTTCTGCGGATTGGCCGCATATTTTGCGTTTTCTTCTCTTTTCTTTTCTTTTGTTTTTGCGCGCTTAATAAAATAAGCCTGTAAATATCCGCGTTTTGATACTTAATTATGACAGCAGCCGCTCGACATTATTGATCTGCTCATGCATGCACACCAAGTTATCAAGTTATCATCTCAACGTCGCACGATGATTAGTGATTTTGATTGTTCTCCACTGCAACACATCTACTTAACCTTCTCCGTTTCGCCAAAAATATCTATTGTGTTTGCGTGATTTGTGTGATTGTGTAAACCCTATACTTTCTGTCTTGTGCTTGCGTTTACTGTGTGCGCCATGGAAGCTCTAGCAAACTTCGCCGCTTTCCGTGACGGACTCCCTATCGATGTAGGAGAGTTCCTGCGCACCCGTGGGTTATCCAATTTTGCTGAACTGCCTTGGCATTCAGTGGAATCCCACCCGTTCTATGCCCAGATAATCGCCGCCATTGCTAACACACCTGCCACCGAGCAAAGTTGGACTATCACATCCCTACCCTCCTGAACCGTAATCACGTTCCAGGCCTTTGCTGATGCGTTTCGACTCCCTCGGCAAGGTCGAGAAAATGGTCCAAATCTACCAATTGCCACCATGAATCGATTATTCCCTAGGAGCTCATCCAACGAATACGCAATACTCTGCCGCCCTGAACTTGATAGATCCGCGCTACAATTTCTAGTAGCCATTCTTAACCTGCAGAAGCAAACCTATGGAATCTCTCATCCTTTTTACTCCGCTATAGATTTAGCTGCTCGAGAACCAGTCAATTTTGCATCATATTTCTTCCGGCGAATACACAAAGAATGCGTCGCAATTATCAAGCATGTCAATAAAGGGGATATGCCAAGGTCGAGACTCCCTCACATCATATCTTTTCTATTTTCGACCATTCTAGCAGCATAGCCACCACTTCGAGGACCCATTCTACGCCATGAGGAATCTGCACAAATATTAGAAGACGATGAAGAAGAAGATGAAGAGATTTTCCACCTTCTCCGCCGGAAGAGAATCAGGATAAGCTCATCCGATAGTGAAGTACAAGGGTCAGCCGCAAAGGACAAGGCAGACAACAAAGCAGAAGAAGCAAATGAAGAAGAAACCTTTCACGACACCGCAACCTCCATGCATCATGAGTCTTCAACATAGTCCTCTTCAGAACAACAACAAGACCAAGGGGCTCCAACCGAATCTGACACAAGCTCATCAGAAGAAGCATCTCAGCACCAATGGGAGCAGGAAAAGCAAGGAGATGAAGAACATATAATTAAAGAAGTTTTCGAGGAACTGCTTAAAGCAGTAGAGTCCACAGCTGCCGACACTGCTGACACACAACAAACCACAGAAAAGGTAACAGAATCTCACTCTGTTCTGCCCACTTCCCCGCCGAAACCTCCACTCAACCCAATTATCCCAACTCCACCCATTCTTCCCGAAGAACCCACTGCCTCCTCTTCCTCATCCCCAAACTACTCTCCACCGAACTCCCAGCAACTACTCACCACATCCTCATCTCAACCTCGTCCTCATCTTCCACTTCCTTCAACTCCTATGATATCTGAACTTGCAACCATGGGTCAGATGTTAATCCAGCTTTCACAACAACTGCCGGCACATATGAAACAAGTGACAGATACTATCCGCGATGAATTTCAACACAAGGTGGATGTACTAGAGGCAGACATTAGTCCTCTACAAGAAGAGTTAATAGTAGCTAAAGCCGAAAACCAAGCCTTACAAGAACAACTTAAGGAGTTACAAGCCCGAATGGCCGAATAGGTAGAAGTTACCACTCAAAGAGATGCAACACTGGCAGAGATCAGACAAAAAGATGAGTTACTCAATGAGGCAAATACAGAAATCATTCAGTTGAAGCAAGAGATACAGGATAAAGTAGATGCACGAGTAGCCTTAGGGAATCTGCTAGAAGAAACAAGACAGACGCTAGATGAAGTGGTACAACGAGGCCAAGAACAACACGATCTGGCTATGAAAACAGCTGAAGAACTCGAGAAATGCAAAATAGACTTTGTAGAAGTAAACAACATTCTAAAACGAAAATTGACCGAGGAAGCTCAGCGACAAAAAAGTGATAACAGATCTTCGAAGAGAAAGGGATGCATACTCAAGGACCATCCAATTTCAAAATCAGGAAATCGAAAGAAGGGAGAACCAACTGGACGCTCAAAAAGATAGAGTAGTCAGAATGGAGAAGCAAGTTGCAGAGATGAAAGTATCCAGAGATGCAGCCTTATCAAACGAATTTTATTTACAAGAGGCCTTTCTGCAGACGCAGGCAAAAATTTTGCTGGCCGAAGTAATTTCCCTAAGTTCTGTAAGAACAGATGCACAATTAGTAGAACCTGATACTTTGAAATAGATGTTAGAAGCTTTAAAAAAGAAAATCGCCCGAACCTTTAGATTAGCCAGATCCATGTATTTAGAAGGCATTATAGATGAACCGTAATTTTGTAAAACTTGCGGGTTCGAGTCCACCGTGTGTGCCAGTGTTAGTCGGCCGTCAGATTGGCGATTGTAAAAACAAAACTGAATCTTGTTCGCACGAACGAAAGGTTGTTACACCGATAGTTGTAATCTATATAAAGCAATGAAAAAGAGACGCTTGAGTGACGTTCGTGGGAATCACCAGACTGTCTGTCTGGGTGATTTGAGCTGAATGCTACTGTAGTGTCTATTGAGCAATTTTGAGTATACTACTCTTGTTTTGTTTGGCTGTCTCTTGATACCTGTTTTTGTTTGTGAGTTACATAGACGTTCAGTTGATCGTTAGACTGTTGTCTGAGCGAGTTGTTCTGCAGGATCTTGGTCGTGATTGTTCTGTTGATTAAGCGAATCGTGGGGTCACTCTTTCTTGTAAGGTGCTGTAACGTGTTGGATGAAGTTTGTGTAGTTGCAGTAGTGTTCTGAGAACTCCAAGTCGTATTGTATGGTCTTCAGTGTTGAGGTCTGTCCTCATACGGTAAGGATTAAGCTACAGTAAGGGTCGTCTTAAGTTGCATACTGGATCTTTAGTACTGTGTGTCTGAGACTGTTGAGTTCTTCGGTGTCTTCGGTTTTGTTTGATTCTACTTGGTGAAGATTGGATTACTGTTGTTGGCTCTAGTGTTACTATATTTTGTATTCGGAATAGTTCTTAAGTTCATTAAGTAACTCTGTATCACGATACTGCATAATCTGGTGCAGTGTATTCGGTCAACTGTAGGAGAGTTTGGTTGAATACTATAAGATTGTAAGTGCAACGGAGTCTTGATAGGGTTCTAAGCATTAGTGTATTGCTATGTGTGAGGTGGTTAGTTTGGGAACTAAGTATAGGGCCTCTATTTAACAGACCCCTTCCACTCCCAAGAACCCAATCAGATGTTTAACGCATCTCTGACAGTTATGTTTGTAATTTATGTTTGTACATAGAGATCAATACTTCAACTTCTAAATGTTGGTGATCTTTATTTCTCAAAAAGAGGAAGAACTTGTGGTGTGCCTATCATTTTTGAGATCAATTACGATGATAAGTGGTTTAGCATTTGTTTTTTCCCATCAATGCTATATCTTGATTTTTTTATCTCCGAAATGTAATCCTTAGCTTGTATTACTAATATTCTGAAAAGAAAAAAGGCACGACTGATTCAAGCAAAGAGAGCAATCAGGGAACTTTCGATGGCCCTAATCTCTTGAATTGGTCGTGTCTTGTAATGCACATACCACAACCAATTCAAGCTACCATCAGAGGTCTTTGGATGACCCTATTCGCTTGAATTGGTCGTACCTTTCACATGTGTTGTATAAAGATTTATGCCAAACAACCAAAAACACGCAGATGAGCAATAGATGTCTTGCAGTCATGCCAAGCCTCATATGGCGTGATAGACTGTAGTGCTTTAGTGGGACACCTGTTCAGTACATATGCTGCACACATGACAACCTCAAGCTAGAAACTATGAGGTAAAGCCTGACTCTTGACCATACACCTCGCCATCTCCATGAGAGACCTGTTCTTCCGTTCAGCAACTCCATTCTGTTGAGGTGTATACGGCATTGTACACTCGTGTTTTATCCCACATTTAGCGAGAAATGCATTAAAATCAGAAGACATATATTCCCCCCCTTGATCAGAACGAAGGGTGCCCATCTTACATGCTGATAGATTTTGAGCCAAAACCAAAAACTATTGAAAGCACATGAACACTTCGGACTTTGCTTTGAGTGGATATACCCATGCATGCCTGGAAAAATCATCAATGAAAGTCATGAAGTAAAGGTAATTTCCAAAAGAGGGTGTCTGCATAGGACCACAGATATCACTATGTACAAGTTGCAATTTCTGTGTAGCCCGAACTGAACCATCTTTTGGAAAGGAGGAACGCTGCATTTTGCCCAAAATACAGCCTTCACAAACATGTTTTCCAGGTGCCTCAAGTTTGGGCAAAGAGGACACCATTTTAGATTTCTGCAGGTGTAGCAAACTAGCAAAATTCAAATGACCAAAGCGTGCATGCCAAAGCTTTGCATCTGACATAGCCTGAGAATCATTTATTGCAAATGCCAAATCATTTTCAGATCTTTCATAGTCTATGAGCTTATACAGCCCACGACATAAAATGCCAGAAGCAATAATCACATCGCCATTTGACATATCATGAACTGTACACCTGTCATCAACAAATGTCACAACCAAGCCAATCTTGGCTAATGCAGAAACTGATAACATGTTCTTTTTGATCCCTGGCACAAATAAAGCATCTGACAAAGTGAAAGAACTACCATCATCAGTAGTCAAAATGATCTTACCAACTCCCATAATAGGATAAGAGAGTTGTTGGCGCATGTAACAATATTCCATGTAGGGGCAAGCTCGAGTGAAGAGAAGAAACTGCGTTGCAAGGTAATATGTTTGGTCGCCCCACTGTCAAAATACCAAACATCTAAGTCTACTACAGACATGTACTGCTCATGAGAAGATGGGTCAAAACTGTAGACAGTAGTAAACGCCCATTCTTCTTCTTGCATAAGATTTGCAGACTCTGTTTTTGGTGTAGAGGCCTCTGCAACAACCATTCCAGCCTCTTTCTTCTTTGTCTCTTTAGCAGCCAGTTTTGGACAGTTCTTTATGATATGATCATTCCCTTTACAGTACTTACAAAACAATTTCTGCTTTTTTTATTTCTTCTCATCTTTATCTTCCTTCTTCGAATATGCAGAATTAGCATATTTCTGCTTACTAGTTGAAGAGCTCCATTTTCCTTTGCCCTTCTGACTAGCCAGGAAAGCTTGATCTGCAACTTGCATAATGGACCTGTTTTGCCTGGACTGATCTTCCTGCAATAGAACAGAGACTAACTCCTCAAATGATAAGGCATTCAGATATTTTTTTTTTCATCAATCGAAGAGTAGAAGCAAAACTCTGATATGAGTCAGGAAGACCATTCAGAACGGTCTGCACAAGTGAGCTATCTAGTATAACCTCATCAACAGAAATCAAATGTTCCTTCAAGTCTTTGATCTTTGTTAGGAAACTGTCCATAGAATCACCTTCATTCATGTGCTCACTCTCCAACTGTTTTCGGAGTTAAGCAACACGAGCCTCATTCCTAGCTTGGTACAATGTGGTAAGTGTATCCCAAGCATCCTTAGCTGTTCTGCAAGAGCGAATGTGAGGAATAATGGCATGTTTGACAGACAAAGCTATCAATGCATGTGCCTGGGCATCTCTGCCATCTTAGGTGAATCTGCTCTACAGTAGGTGCAGCAGAAACAGTAGCACGAACAGGAATCTGCGGAATATCATCTTTGACACCATCTTCATCAGCTCCAGCACCTGTATTTGCAGTACCTGTCGTTACAGGTGTAACAGGACGTCTTTCAACACCATGCACAATGTTCCACAATCCTTTTGCAACCAATACATGTCGCATCATATAAGCCCATAATGGGTAGTTGGTACCATCCAACTTATCCTCAACAGTCAACATACGGAATACATCACTGCTTTCAGCCATGGCCGGTGACTAAAATACCTTGATGCAAAAAATTGACTGTATCTCAAAAAGTTGAATGGAACTGCCTAGACGAATTCTGCTACACCTGTAGCAGACTTCGAGATGCTTAAATTGGCAAACAGAAATTGGTATATACCTTTGGCACAAAAAGACAAAATAGCCTACATAAGCATTGTAATAGTGCATTCGGAGGCCGAAACGAGCTCAGATCGCGATTTCGGCACCACAGAACGAAGCTGTTTTGATCTTGGAAACACGTTGAGTATGCTCACCAAAATTTGTGCAATTCTGAGAGTGCAAACGGAGGAGTGTCGACGGCGCCCTAGATGAAGCGACGACCTGCTCTGATACCAATTGTTGGAGTTAGACGTCTACGAAAGCACGCGAACAACACAAGGAAGAAGAAGAAGCTTGGAGCCCAAACACACAATACTGAATGTATTACTAGAGAATGTACAAAGATAAGTAGCCCATTAGGGCAATAGGCATATATACAAGCCGGGGGAAAAAAACCTCCTAAAGAGGGAAAAAAGTGCCCCGGCGGTCCTAGTGTGTTCACACACATCACTACCTAAATATATCAACACTTGCTTGTTAAAGCAAGTGATGATGGGTTCATTTACATGTGCATATATGTTGATGATATAATTCTTACAGGTACAAATGAGAAAGGTATTCAAAGCCTAAAGAAGCAAATGGAGAAAGAGTTCAAAATCAGTGACTTGGGAGACTTGTCATATTTCTTGGGCATGGAGATCTCATACACTCCACATGGAGTGTATGTAACTCAAGAAAGGTATTTGAAAAACTTTTTGATCAAGTTTAAAATGGATGATTGCAGGGTAGCACCTACTCCAATGGAGATGAATCACAAATTAAGCAGATATGGAGGAGAAGAGTTCAAGGACATGAAGCTTTATCAAAGTTTGGTTGGCAATCTAATTTATGCTACATTAACTAGACCTGACTTGTCATATGCAGTGGGAGTATTGTCTCAATTCATGCATTGTCCTAGGAAAGAACATTGGATTGCAAGACAAAGAGTGTTGAGGTACATTAAGGGTACACTCAAAGAGGGTTTGTATTATGGTTTTACATCAGATACAAACATTAAGATATATAGTGATGCAGATTGGGCAGGAAATCATGATGATAGGAAATCAACTTATGGATACCTGTGTTATGTGGGAGATAAGTTAATTTCTTGATGTTCAAAGAAGCAACACACAGTTGTTTTATCATCCACAGAGGCTGAGTATAAAGGTATGGTGGAAGCTGCAAAGGAAGTAATATGGCTTAAGACTTTGATGAAGAGTTTTGACATCATTCAGAGTATACCCACTATTCATGGAGATAACATGAGTTCTTTGTATTTAGCTGCTAACCCTGTGTTTCATGCCAGGACTAAACACATTGAGATTCAGTATCATTTTCTAAGAGAGAAGGTGATGGATAAAGAGATTTAGGTCATACATACTTCAACAAAAGATCAGATAGCTGATATGCTAACCAAAAGCTTGGATAGACCAAAGCTATAAAGATTTAAAGATATGGCAAGCATAAAGAAGATAGAGAAAACCTCAATTGATGATTGAGGGGGAGCTGTTGGTGCAGGGAAATCAACAATTGAAGTTTAATGAAGGTTTGGAAGTCAAGGACTGAAGGAAAGTTCAAGTTATGAATCATGGAGGAAGTGCATATTCAAAAGTTGAAAGAGATGTACACATATGTACATTAATTCAGAGATAGTTCACTTATACTTTTGTATAGTCATGAGCTTGTAAATATTTGCCTATATATACTATGAAAAATGTCGGGGCAAATAGGACAGATTATGTGAGAACAAAATTTGAGGAGAATTAGATGTCATTAGACATGTTTAGAAGTGAGTAGAATCTCTCTCATCACTCAGTTGTAAAATTCCTTCAGGAATGGAAGAAAATTGCGCCCGATATTTCTGTGCATTCTCCTTTGCAATTTTTCCCCACTCTTTTCTATTAATTTTCTTCATATCCACTCTCGGGGGAGGGGGTTTTGTGGTAGTTGGTGTGAGGTTTAGAAGCCTTAAGGTTAAAGTAAAAGGCTACATGTTGTGAAGTCCCTACAAGCTGCAAAAATGGGCTTGGTAGGACAATGGAGGTATGCAATAGGAGAAGGTAAGTCCCTTTGGACTGATTGCTTCACTTTGAGTGGATAGGAAGACATGATGGGATCTAATGGAGTATTAACACAAAGAGGAAGATGGAAAGGTTATGTTTTCCAAAATCAATATTTGAAAACAAGCCTTTTCCTTGGATTCAAGGTAAAGTGCACATGACCTAGGCATAGAGCCCTAAGACGGAGGCATCAAAGAAACAAGCATATCCCAAAGTTGCAAAGATGGAAATCTCTGAGAGAGGGGTTAGATAGAGATGTTGCAAAATGTTGGATATTGTAAAATTTGAAGCACAGGGAAATTCTACAAGTTAAAAGAAAAGAGATTCTAGGACTTAAGCCTCAAAAATATCAAGTGAAAGTGTGTTTTTATTTTTTGATGTCCATGGGAGAGGACTTTGGCTAGGCAGATGTTAGTTGCAACATCTAGGAATCCAAAGGCTAAGAGGACCAAATATGTAAGAAAATAAAAAGCTTTTAGTTTTTGACTTTGTTAGGAAGAGACATCAAAAGTTCCAGGCATAATTTTCTTCAAAATGCACAAAAAAATTGGGACCTATAGTGCATAGGGGAACCACCCAAGTGATTTTCCATCACTAAAATGAAATATATAGTAGTTTACAATAAAAGCATTATCTATCTTAGGTTATTTGCATAGAAGTTGAGATTCACAAAAAGTGGTTTTTCTTGACTATTTTGAGCTCTTTAGAAGCATGTCAGATATAGCAAAGGGATATAAGCAAGTGGGCTTCAAAATTGTAAATTGGTGAGTACATCCCTTGCTTAGGTAAATTGCAAAGACATTGAAACATTGTGCTTTTCTTGGAATTCAAGCTTGGTTGAAACACCTAAGGCATACTAAAGGCAAAAAAATACTATAATCCTTGAATAAATTAAGGGATAAGTGCAAACTTTCGTTTCCCTAGAAAGAGAAGATGTTACATTTCAAGTGCTTATTTTTAGTGACCTAAAGGACTTGAACGCAAAAAAAAATAAACGAGAAACGTTAGATAACCTTTGCAAGAGTCGAAGCATAATAAAATACACACTTTGTAAAACCACAAATGTATCATTAAGAACAACATGTATAGTAGCTCAAACAAATCCTATCTCAACGACTCAAACAATATCTATCTCAACTCCTTTCACTATTGTCACATCATAAGAACAAAAACCGCGTGGCAGCCTATAGCAACTCTTTCCTTTGGAAAAGTGCTTTTATCAAAGGCCATGCTAGGTTTTCCTCTACCTGAACCTACCATACCTCCCAGATTCCCACAATGGCCACTAGACATTCATATCTAGTAAATCCCTTGGGCCAACAAGTGCTTGTAGTGTCATTAGCCAATCTTGCTTCTCAAAACTTGGTACAACAACATCAAATGCCACAAAACCATATTCTAAGGATTGAATTTGGAAGAAGATATAGACCTTATTAAATGGCAAAACATATGTAACAATATTACAAAGGACAAGATGATCCTCATGCACACGAATGTGAGTTCAAACAAGTACTATGAGAAGAACAAGTCCATGAATTCTTTATATAGTATGAAGTATTTTACTTAGCATTATTTCAACCACCAAGAATACATAATCTTAAAAATATAGATCAACTCCTAAGAGCCTTAATATTAGAGTTCTTTTAAAACAAGAGTAAGGCATGACTCAAGAATGATAACAAGCTTTGAACAAGAAGCTAATGAGGAATTGATATTGGTTTCTCCTCACTACAAGAAATACTTATCATGATGCACGATCGAGGACCTTCCATCCAAAGCTAAACTCAATGCACTCTTTTTAGATGGCTTGAGAGGTGCTCAATTATGTATCGTAGCATGTTTATTGTGTCCTACCACCTTGGAAGATAGCATACAAAAATGCATTTGCATTGAGGATGACTTGCTTAATTCAAATCAATTCCTCTTAGCAGCTACGAAAGCAATTGCAAGTGCAAAATCAAGTTCCTCATGGATCATTGAAATGGTAGAAGTTGTTGCCAAAAATTTGAACTTACAAGCTTCTAAAGTTCCACCTAGAAAGTGCTCATAGTACAAAAGGAATCATCCATCCTATGCATGCCCAAGATAACCACCTTCCTAAACACAAACACAACTCCAATACTTTGAAATTGAGTAGAAGATGAAGAATCACTCAACCAAGAAGTGTTTTTATAATGAACAACCAATTAGGAAATATCCCACACAATAATGCTAATATCAAAATTGACCACTTACAAGAAATAATCAAGTCCCAAGGCCTCCTACACAACAAGAGTACGAGCATCCTCCAAGATAATTATACTCAATCGTACCACAAATTACATATCACTCTATAATTATGTTGGAATACCCTTTGTACCTCTCAAGACCTACGTTGAGTCAGCATCCACCAGCTCTTCTACACATGGTCCCTATCAATTATGGACAACACTAAGTGAAAACAAAGAAGGCTATGGTGCCACATACTCTTATTATTATAGAATGTATTAGACAAGAAGAATCTATGAAAAATACTCAATGGGATGCATATGTATAATGTTATGACCTCTCCATCAATTACTTTAATTATCAAGGGTAACTCAAGAGGATACGATGACTACGCTCATCAAAATTATGGGTATAGCAAACCTAAGTATAACCAGGTGTACTACACAAATGTACCATAAAAGAACAAAACTAGACCTTAGATGTGGCCTATTCAATGGAGAGGTATGTGCTATAGGTGCAATGAGGACCACTTTGTAAGAGATTTTCCACTCGTGAAGTTCCCCAATTGCCACCCACAATGCTAAAGAAGTCTTTCTATAATGATTTTTGCAAAGTGCATCTATATAAAGACTATCCTCAAAATCATAATTGGGAGCAAACTAGCACCCATCAATATGATGAAAATTCTTCCCTTTAGCCCCAAAAATGAAGAGAAGAATGAAAGGACAACATCAATATAGTTAGTCACTAGGGCACAAGTCTAGACTAAGAACAAATGTAATAAAGTGTTTGATCCATCTAGGCCTTAGAGTGAAGAGGATCTTCCCAAGGAGAACCCCCCTATGAAGGGAACTTGCAAAAATCAATGAGGAAGAAATATAAAAGGGTATGAGAAAAAAAATTGAACTTTATGTCCCCCTCAAGTCTAAGCAAGGTGACCTCATTAGCAATGGAGATCAGCTTAGTCAAGAGTAAAATAAAACTCAAGAATTGAGAGCACAATAGTATAGTTCTCCAACACTCACATCCATATTCATACCCAAATCCATGGCCTTAGCTTGGTTCGGTCCTTGCTCAACCTTTAACAATCAAGTAAGAAGGATTGTTGAGAGCATGCCATGATAGAATCATAGCCAAACATATGATAGAACATCATGATAAATGCTACCCATAAGGGGATTTGGAAAAGAAACACATAACCTTGTGCCAAAAGATGATAGAGATAGCTCAAAAAAGTTCATAACATGTTCTTCCCAAACGCATGGTTGATGAAAAAGTCTCAAAAGTGGTCATAGCACATCAACCAAAAGAATCAATCTCTGATCATCAAGAGATTATGGAACAACCAGAACCCCTCCAAACACATGAGCCTCTACCACAAGAGGATGTTGTTGTATCAAACATAGATGATTCATGGCTAGGTGAACTCTAGGATCAAGGTTTAAAGTCAAAATGGAAGAAAGAGGCCAATACACCACATAAACCTCTCTTCTCAAGTTCCAAACATGTGATGAGTCAATGGAAAATGACTTACTTCTTCAAGATCTTGTAAGTTCAATATCATGGAATGATGTGAAACATATTTTCAGTCTCATCCTCAATAACTTGGAGATAACAAAGAAGATTCAAAATCCAAGAAGACCAAATATTTGGAGCTCAACCACAATTGCAAAGGACATAATAAGGAAATGGATTCACAAATTTGTGAGATCCATCTTCGCAAAATTGGTGATGATCGAAACACTCATTTACCAATGAAGTATAGGGGCATGACTAAAAAAGTTATTGTAGACTCAGGCATAGAAGTAATCATTGCTACCTAAAAACTATGGGAAATGGGGGGTAAACTATCCTTATGACCCACCAAATGCTTTTATAATTAGCTGATGGACACAATGACACTGTTAGGTCCCCATAAAAACATTGTCCTCACCGCATGTGGTGACCAATTTGAGCAGACCATTTTCGTTTGTGAGTTTGGCAAGGCAAATGATTATGAATTTCTCTTTGGGAGACCATTTTGAAGAAAAATGAAAGTGGTTCAAGACTAGAGAGAAAACTCTAACTATATTGGACATCAAGGTACAACAAAAAAGATAAATTTGTAGAATAATTATGATCGAGATGTGCCACCTCTCCAATGGCAAGCTATATACGATGATGAAGAAAAAGTTACATTAAAGAGCACGAGTTCTAGTAAACCTTCCTTGATGCATAGAGGCATAGTTCTTTGCTTGCATCAAGCAAGATAGCAAGAACCAAGTCAATCATCAAAAAGATCAATTTTTTTTCAAGATTATATACCAACCGATATTCTAAATGAGGGTGAATTTGATCCCTTTGGTTGGACACATATTTTAAGTGCCATACAAGTCACACTAAACGAACAAACACTAACACATCATTTCAAAGAAGAAATCTATGATCTAGATATCTTCATGATGAGTTTCATTGAATATTCGATAGTTGAGCTACTAAGACCGTGCAAAGTGATATCATACCTACCAAGTGATGAAGGATCATACATTAGTTACTATCCAAGTCTCTATATGGAAGGGGCCTACTTTGGCAGAGAGGAATACATGAATGCTATGGTGACTCTAATTGATGCACATGCTATTTTTCAAGTCCATGAAAGAGATATTGCGAAGTAATGATTTGGTATTCATAGCCATATGCCAAAAAAGACAAAAAACTTTGAAGTTCCTAATCACTTTATGAAGTATCAAGTAGGGGAGAGAGTTATGATAACAAAGAGGATACCAAGAAAGTGGTCATAGCAATTGAAGATAAGAAAAGTGCTCACATATCGTGAATGATTTTTCAAGTTTTGAGGAAGAATATCTCATACAACTCTTATGAGAGTATCAAGATATTTTCACTAGGACATACAATGACATAAAAGAGTTGATCCAAACATGTGTGAACATCACATTAAAATGGCACTAGATGCTTAATCGTCAAAGAAGATACCATACTATTGGAGTTTGAGGTCTGTGACAACACACAAATAGCACAAGGAAGAAGAAGAAGCTTGAAGCACAACACACAATATTGAATGTATTACCAAGTGAATGTACAAAGATAACTAACACATTAGGGTATATGCATATATACAAGCTAGGGGGAAAAAACCTCTTAATGAGGGAAAAAAGTGTCTCGGTGGTGGTAATTGTGTTCACACACATCACTACTGCAATATATCATCAAATCTGCCATGAGAGTGATCGGTCAACAAGGCGTTGGCACTCATGTATAAGGAAGTGCCAAGCTATGTTGAAAGAGAACAATCCACAAAAGGAAGTAAGCTGAAAGCTTTGCCGAAAGCTTCAAACTTCTCTATAGGTAGAGTCTTTGTGAAAAGGCTTGCAATGTTATCCTGTGTGGGCACATATGCCAATTTATCTTTCTAGAAAAGAGCCTCTCCCTCACATAATGATAATGCACCTCAATATCTTTTGTGTGAGCATGGAATATAGGGCCCCTGGCAAATGCCAATGCACTCTAATTGTCAGTGAAGATGGTGGTGCTGGAGTGGCAATAGGTTTACAATCATCACGATCAAAATTATGCAATAATGTGTCAATAAATTTTGTTTGACACAATGCTATTCCCCCTCAACTTGCATAAACTCAATGCCCAAATAATGATGCAAATGCCCCAAATCTGACATCTCAAAAGAGGCATGCAAATCAGTCTTAAATTTAGCAATATGCTTCTCATTAAGAACAATGAGCGGCATGTCATCAACATACACAGCAATGATCAGAAGTGCATCATTTGCACACTTAACATATAAGGTTTTCCCAGTTGGATTGTTTTCAAAACCATGTGCAATCAACTAGGCATGTATCTTTTCATAGCAAGCAGGTGGTACTTGCTTCAAACCATATAATGCCTTCTTCAACCTTCACGTTTTGTTCTCATGCCCTTTCTCCACAAAACCATGGGGCTGAAATACATACACTTCTCCATGTAATTCGCCATTCAAAAATTGAATTTTAATGTCGAGTTGATGTAAATTCCAACCATGATGAGCTTCAAGTGTGATTCTATTAATGATAGCCATAAGGCATGTGGGTTTCTCATCAAAATCAATGCCTTTCTCTTGATCATAACCTTTTGCAAAAAGCCTAGCCTTATACCTATCAATTGTTCCATCAGGCTTACATTTTAGCTTGTATACCCATTTAGAACCTGAACGAGCATGATATGATAGGGGTGCATCTAATTTGCTAGCTCTCATAGTCTACACCAACCATTTTGGCATAGTTTTTGCATCCTCTATATTAGCTCTCTCATCAACAAGTGCATCATGTAAATTCTCATAAAAAAAATGATCAGCATCATCATGTGAAACCTATAAAGTCTGAGAAATTGGCTCATTTGGATCAGCACTTGCATGTCCACCTATACAAAGAAAAAACAAATTTTCATACACATCTTTGGAGCTAATTGATGTCTCATTAATGTATGAAAGTAATGGTTGAATTGCATCTTCCACAAAAAGAACATCACAACTAACCAAAATGTGTCTACTCTATGGATGATACAATGATAGTCTTTGCTTTCAAAACAAAAATGCATTTCACTACTTTATCATCCAATTTCTTGCTTTATTGTTTAGAGACTTTCCCCCCCTTGATCAAAACAAAGGGAGTCCAATTTACATGCTAATAGATTTTCTGCCAAACCCAAAAACTCCTTGAAGCACATAAACACTTCGGACTTTTCCTTCAATGGATACACCCATGCATGCATGGAAAAACTTCAATAAAATTCACAAAGTAAAAGTAGTTCCCAAAAGAAGGTGTTTGCATAATACCACAGACATCATTATGAACAAGCTCCAAATTATGAATAGCAAAAACTGAACCATCTTTTGGGAAGGAGGAATGCTGCATTCTGCCTGAAATGCAACCTTCTTAGATATGTTTACATGGTGCCTCAAGTTTGGGTAGAGAGGACACCATTTCATATTTTTGCAAACATACCAAACTAGCAAAATTCAGATGACCAAAGCATGCATGCCAAATCTTTGCATATGAGATAGCCTAAGAATCTTGAACTCCACATGTTAAATCATTGATAGATTTTGCATAGTCTATGAGCTTATATAGCCCATGACATAAAATCCCAAAAGCAATACATGACATCACCATTTGAGAGATCATGAATAGACACCTCTCATCAACAGATTTGAAAACCAAACTAATCTTGGCTAATGTTGAAACTGACAACAAATTCTTCTTTTTTTTGCAAAATGGAAGTTCGGCAATAGCCTACTCTGCCCGACTTTAATTAATAAAAAAAAACAATTGTACAAGTGAATGGGCTTAGTACACATGGGACCCCCCAAATCCCACAAAGCAGGGGAAGATCAAACAAATTTTTTTCTTAGCTTTATGGAGCTTCCACGTCTCTGCACCTTTGATGCCCTTGATAGGGAACAAGATTGAATCATTCTATCTAATACCAACTACCCACTGCCAATCCTCACTTATTTGAACAAACTATTTGACCTTGTTCCAACTCTTCCATAGTGAGCAAACCAAATTCAAGCCACATGGAGAAACCGAAAAAGGGGAGAAGAGCATGATGAGGAGGCAGAGGTCCTTCCATCTTGGGAGGCCCATAAGCTTAACATCACTACTATTCCTAAAAATAAGCTTGGCCCAAGTGGCTTCAATGTTGATTCATGCCTTAATTAACCATTTTGCAGCTAACTTATTGGCCATGGCTTTGATGTCAAGAATGCCCAAACCACCTTGATCATTTTGGCTAATGCAAGTAGTCCATTTAATTTTGGGGATATCCCTTCTGTTGGGGTCACCTATCCACAAAAAGTTTTTGTAAACCCTTCCTAGTTTAACAATCTCTTGGTCTTTTGGTCTCCAACAAGCAAGAAAGTAAATAGTTGAAGAAATCGAGAACATGTTAATCACCATGGCACTTCGTGGTAGGTTGATCTGCATACCTTTCTAGTAGGCCAAATTTTTATGGAGCTTCGAGAGAACCCAGTTCCATCATTGGCCCATCAATACATCACATCCCATCACAGTACCTAACAAGCAGAATATTTGCCCATTAGGAATCCGCTGACAACCTTGGAACAAGAAACTGGGGTGGGTGTCCTATAACCACCTTGAAAGCAATTTTAGAGTGGTTTATTTTGGAAAGTGAAGCCACACAAAATGTGTTTAGGCATCTCCAAAAAGTATCAATATTAGTCGTGTTGTTCTATATAAAGGCATTTGTGTCATCTGTGAATAATCTCATGAACATTTGTTCTTCATTGAGAGGGAGGGAGAAGCCATAAATATAGCCCAAGCTAGCATAATGTTTGACAAGGAAACTTAAACTATCAATAACAATAGCAAAGAGGAGTGGGGCCAAGGGGCATCCTTGCCTGATAGAGCATTTTAGTCTAATAGCTTGAGAAAGTTGGTCGTTGATGTTTATCTGAGTCATTGCATTTCCCAGCAACGTTGAAATCATCTTAGTGAACTTGCGACCAAAACCAAGGTCTTTCAAAGATTGGAGAAGGAAGTCCCACTCAAGCCTATCATAGGCTTTGTCAAAGTCAATCTTAATAAAGATTACATCTTGAGTAGATTCTTTAGCAAAATCCAAACCTTCACAGACATCAATGATAGCTTCCAAGATGGACCTCCCCTTCATGAAACCTTTTTTATCTTCACTCAACCAATTTTTTAAGTGGCAGGCAATTCTATTAGCAATAACTTTAGCAAGGATCTTGTAACTTGTCTTTAACATTGTAATTGGGCAGCAATGCTCAATCGTGTTTTTGTTTCTTTTTTGTGAATAAGCTTGATAACGCCATTATTGAGACATCCAAGTACCGCACCAAACCAAACTGCCTCTTGCCACACCAGAAATAGAGGAGTAGTCACCACATGTCAGAAGGTCTTGAAAAACTCATTCGTGAGGCCATCCAAACCCGAGATTTTCCCATTAAGAAGTGAATCAATAACTTCGAGAATCTCAGCATCTGAAATAGGAGCTTCTAGAAGAAGCTTCAAATCTTGGGGGATTCTAGAGGCCTTGACTCTAGAGATGGTCACCATGCAATCATGTATGTGGGGAGAAAAGGGGGTATAGACTTCAAGAAGTTGGGAAAAGTGATTGATAATCACCAAGCCATTCTCTTCAACTGTTTTGCATTCAACTCAGTTGATGTCCAACATTAAGGGTATCAAATCCATTGCTTGCTTCTTCTTGAGGAGTCTACACATCTCTTTAGTAGGTTTGTCTGCCTTATCTGCCCACCATTCTTTAAAGACCACTTGAAGATTATTCCTTTGAATTTCTTCTTCATATCTCAACATATCTCTAATTTTTCGCAACCCTATCTGGGTGAGAATGGCCTTTGTTCACTTCCATCTCCAGATGTATTAGTCGCCAATAGAGATTCTCCCTCCGAACTCCATGAACCTTACGAATAAATATCTGGGCCCTCGACAGAATACAATGACTCTCCAAAACTATGATCCTCCAACATTTTGCAGGTGATGAGTGGGAGGAGAAAGCGGACTTCCAAGCAAAAGCAATCTCCTATTGGATAAAGGGGTGCATGGTGATGATGATGGAGGTAATCCAGGTATGTGATGATGAAATACAATTTAATCTTTTCTATAGGTCCTCCCCATCAAATTTGACCTCTTGAAGGCAGATGAAGTCTAGGTTTAGGCTATTATCACATAACCAAAGGCCAATAATGGCTGCTCTTGAGGGTTCAGTTAACTCTCAAACATTGAACAAGATAATGATCATATTCGGAGGTTAACATATTTGCGGGGAGGGGCCTTGTCCCTTTTCTTCTTCTTTTTCTCTTCATCTTTTTTCTTTGTGGTGGAAGGTTCCTTACAAAGGATCTTGCCCTTTAGGGGACTCTTCCATGGAATCTCCATCGGTTGCTTCCCTTTATAAGTCTCCTTCTTTTGAACTGAGTACGAAAACTTTTCACAAACTGGGTTTGGAATCTATTCAGGAATTGTTGATCCAATGATGGAGCTTTCACTCTCTTGATTATCTAAATTCTTGGTGGTGAATCTTTCCTCTTTGCTCATGGTGTAACCTTCTTGGTTGTTTTTTTTACTGTTGTGTTTTCCCATCACTGTGTTCAATGTATTCATTCCTAATTCCTCCTGGGTAATCGAATTCGTTGACCTCCTTCTCCAGGTTGTAGAAGATGTTTGTTTGTGGAGTTGAGCCTAAAGGGATTCTCTCCATAATGCCTTTGGGGCTCCTTCTCCTTCTTTTTCTTACTTCCCTGAAACTATCTCGGTTCGGCTCCATGACCTGCATATCTTCCCTTGCCTTCTCGTTCTGCAGAAGACCATCAGTCAACCTCTGCACCCCAACTGCTTCTTGGTTCTTATCTGCACTGTTTTCCCCTTGATTATGCTTGTTCTTAGAGGAGCGCTATCTTGAGGGACACTCTTTTATTATATGCCCCTGCAAACCACAATGAAAACACGCGTTTGGCAAGTTCTTGTAAATAATTTCTTGTTCCTAAGCCTCTCCTTCCCCAATGTTTATGGAAACTATGGAAGGGAGATCCTTGTTCAGATCTGCTTCGACACAAATCTGAGGGTGCCATCTTGCATTGAATGAGTGTCTTTCTCCTTCATAGATGAAGCCCCCAACATCTTCCTTTGAGGCCAATGGCCGGCCAATAGGTGATGCTATTTCTCTTAAGAATCCATAAAGAAAGAAAGGCAAGTTAGGGAGCTTGACCCAGAGAGGATAACAAGGATTTTTTAACTTATTTAGAACAAAATGAAGGAACCACTTAAAGATGCACAACGTAGTAAACCACACCTACTACCAAGTGCCAATTTGTAGAGCTTGGAATGCCATCTCATCATTCTCAAAGACCAAAATTATGTGGTTTGCTTGCAAGAATTGACATTCGCTAACAATCATCCCCCATGGGAACCACTCCTTATGAAACCACTGTTGCAAAGAATAAAGAGAGGGCTTCCGACCAAAAAAATTGGCCGATGAGGCATGTTGTGTTAAGATTGTCTTGCTTTTCCAACACATCCTCCCTTCTCAGTGAGACCACTAGAGGTTTAACACCACATAAATCGAGTGAGGCATCGGAGCAGGGTCAACTGACGGGGCAACAGATTCTTCTTGATACCTAGCACATACAAGCATCTAATGATGTGAAAGAACTATCATCTATAGTAGTTAAATGGATCTTAATAGATCCCATTACAAGATATGAGGAGTTGTTTGCACATGTGACAATATTCCATGTAGGGGCAGGCTCAAGTTAACTAAAGAAACTACACTACGAGGTTATATGTTTTATTGCCCCACTATGAAAGTACCAAACATCTAAGCCTACTACAGATATACACTGCTAATGAGAAGATGGGTCATAGCTACAAATAGTAGTAAATGCCCATTCTTCATTTTGCATAAGATTAGGAGACTCTATTTTTGGTGCAAAGGCCTCTACAAGAACCATTCTAGAATCTTTCTTCTTTGCCTCTTTTGCAGCCAATTTTGGAGAACTCTTTATGACATAATCATTTCCTCTATAGTGTTTGCAAAATTCTTTCTACTTTTCTATTTTCTTCTCATCTTTTTCTTCCTTGATTGTGTAGCATTAGCATTTTTTTTCTTACTAGTAGATGAGCTACATTTACCTTTGCCCTTCTCACTAGCTAAGAAAGCTTGATCTACAACATGCATAATGGACTTGTTCTACCTGGACTGATCTTCCTACCACAAAACATAGAGTAAATCCTCAAATGTTAAGGCATTTTGATTTTTTTCCATCATCAATCGAAGAGTAAACTTTCTCGCAGGACTTCATCAACAAAAATCAATTGCTCCTTCAAATCTTCAATATTTGTCAAAAACCTGTCCATAGAATTTCCTTCATTCATATGCTCACTCTCCAACTATTTTCAGAGGTAAGCAACACAAGCCTCATTTCTAGCATGCTATAAAATGGTAAGTGTATCACAAGCATCTTTTGCTACTTTGCAAGAGCAAATGTGAGGGATAATGGCATTTTTGATAGATAAAGATATCAATGCATGTGCCTGAGCATCTCTGCCATCCCATTGAAGTTCATATGCACTAGGTGTAGCAAGAACCATAGCATGAATAGGAATCTGAAGATCATCAACTTCAAAGCCATCAACATCACATTCAATAACTATATTTAAAGGTGTAGTAGAACGTTTTTTGATACCTTGCACAATATTCCATAGCCCTTTTGCTACCAATACATGATGCATCATACACGCCTATAACAGGTAATTAGTACCATCCAACTTGTCCTCAACAGCCAACATATGGAATACAACATTGCTTTCAACCATTTCCATTGACTAAATACCCTGATGCAAGAAAATGATTGTATTTCAAAAAATTGAATAGAACCACCCATCAAGATCTATTAAACTTTTAGTAAACTTTGAGGCGCTTGTACTAGCAAATCAAAACATGTATATATGTTTGGCACAAACGGACAAAATTGTTTGCACAATCATTGTGATAGCACATTGGGAGCCCGAAACAAGCTCATATCAAAATTACGATGCCATAAATGAAGCCATTTTGAACTCTTAATTGCCTCAAGTATGCTCACCAATTTTCATGTGATTTCAAGACTGTGACTGGAGGGGTGTCGACAATGGCTGTGGCGACATGCTCTAACACCAATTGTTGGAGTTTGACGTATGTGAAAGCATGTGAATAGCACAAGGAAGAAGAAGAAGCTTGGATCATAACACACAATATTGAATGTATTACCAATTGAATGTACAAAGGTAAGTAACCCGTTAGGGTTATAGGCATATATACAAGCCAAGGGAATAAAACCTCCTAAAGAGGGAAAGAAGTGCCCCTAGTGTCCTAAGTGCGTTCACACACATCACTACCAAAATGTAGCAAGGGATACACCTATAATCAGACCCACTTTTCTAAAATCAAAGAAGAGGCTCATAAATTATAAGCTATCAGTTCCATTTACAAAATTACACATATAGAATGGCTCTCACGAATAGTGTTTGCTCCAAAGAAGAATGGAGAACTTAAAGTTTGCATTAATCTCAAAAAAGTGAATGCAACCACTATCAAGGATAGCTATCCATTGCCAATAGTAGATCATTTGCTTGAAAGGGCTTAGATGGTTTGTTTGCAATTCCCCATCCAATTGCAAAGATGAAAATCACCATAAGACCATCTTTGCAATTCAATGGGGAGTAAATGCTTTTTGCACAATGCCATTTGGACTCATCGATTCTCTAGTGACATTTCAAAGGCTGGTGTGCCATATCTTCAAGGAATTTCTTTGGAGCCTAGAAGTTTACCTAGAAACTTTATGTGCATACTCTAATAAAACAAAGGACCACATTCTTGACTTGAGGTAGATTTTTTACAAATATCTCTTGTACAAAGTGTGCTTGAATCCTACAAAGTGTGTTTTCATGGTCTACCAAGATAGAATCCTTGGGCACATTGTCTCAAAAAATCACATATCAATAGATGAGGAAACATTCCAAGCTATAGCAAAGCTACCTAGACCAAAAAATACCAAAGAAGTCCAAGATTATATCGTCATTACAGATATTGTAGATGGTTCATACACATATACGTGTGTGACCATTTCTAAGTTGATGTATTGGCTTCTGAAGAATTTTGAGTGGATAGAAGAATGTGTAAGTTGTTTCTAGGAACTCAAAAAATCTCTCACATAAGCACTAGTATTGAATGACCCCAATTGAAAAAATTCATTCCACATCCACATAAATGCATTTAATTTTACAATCATTTGCATCTCAACACACCCTATTGGAGCTTCGAGTAGCTTATGAAAGCAAACAACTCATCCCTATTGAAAGAGACATCACTTCCACGGAATGCAATGGACTAGGCACGATCTATGTAGTAAAGAACTTTTGTCTCTATTTATTGGTGCATAAAGTCAATACATTTCTAGACCATCAAGCATTACTATACATTGTCAATAAACCTCCTGCTAGGTCATTCATATGGTTTCTTTTTCTTCTAAAATATGACTAAGAAGATGTAATCAAGAAGGATGGTGCTCATGTATGAGCACATCATTTGTCAAAAATAAAAATTAATGGCCTTAATGAAATAATAAATGATGACTTATGAGACACTTACTTGTTCAATAAAGAAATGGTACCCAAATGAGTTGTTCCATAGTACATCTTCTAGCGTTTGGGCTAGTCCTTCCATACATGAAATTTATTAAAGAAGATGTCATAAATGCTAAGAACTTGCACATCAATGTTTGTTGCTTATACCATAGAGATGCACATGGAATCCTTTCTTTTTTTTTTTAATATAAAGGAAGTTCGGCAATAGCCTACTCTCCCGGACTTGAATTAAATTAAGAAACAAAGGTACAATAGAAGGGGACTAGTGCCCACGGGACCCCCCAAATCCCACAAAGCAGGGGAAGCTTGGTTGATTCCTAGGTTGCATTACAAAGAAGGTTGATCACCCTCTCGTCGCCCTCATGCGGGACCCACTTGGGTTTGAGCTTGTTGTTGATCAAAAGGAGGACTTGATGGTGCCTGAAGGGGGGGGATTTCTTACTGTTGACAATCCTTTTGCCAAGGAGAAGTAGAGATTTTTCAATCGACCACTCCCTGGGGGAGTCGCCGAAGTTGAGAGCACACCGCTCTCGCCAAATTTTCCACAGGACTTCCCCTCTGATTGCGTTCCAGAGAGCCGCAGAGCACCCAATCGCTTCACCCAAAAGGACTTGTTTCCAACTAAGCTGTTTCTGAACTCTGATTTTCAGTCCAACCATCTGCCAGATTCTGTAGGAGTTGGGGCAAGTAAGGAAGATGTGTGGGACATCTTCGATTGCGCGGTGGCAGCGTTTGCACCACGGAGGGATCCCACAAATTTTGCTTGCCTTATGGTTAGTCCAAATTCCTCGATGAAGATTTTGCCATAAGAGGACCGACTTCTTAATCTCTATAAGTGGGTGCCAGATACCCATGAATTTCATGTCCCACCGAAGCCGCGTCCAAGACAGGCACCACTTCTTGTTGAGGCTGATCTGGAGGTCAGTCGTTTCATTGATGTTCGGGATTTTGAGTAGGCTGTTTCCATTGTGCCATTTGAGACCACGCGCGTTCGGAGCGTCATGTCCCATGAGAAGGCGAGTTTTGTGACGATCCCAAGCGAGGCATCTGCTTTGCAAGGTGTTCCATTCTTCGTAGGAGATGTTTATGCGAGGGTCGATATCCTCGTAGTTGATCCATCTGTTGGTGTCATGTTTCCAGAGATGTTTCCATTTTTTGAATCCTTTGTTCCATAACTTCTTGGCATTTTGAATGTTCCACGGCTCCACACTCCGGATGCCATGAATCGGAAACCAGATAGAGTCGTTTTGTCTGATTCCGGCCGCCCACTTCCAGTCCTCACTAATTCTTGTGAAGCTTTTGACTTTATTCCAGCCCTTCCAAAGAGAGCATACGAGATTGGAGCCTTTCGGGAAGACAGGTATCGGGGAGAATAGCAGGGTCATGATGTCAAGGTTCTTCCAGTTCGGGGATCCCGTGAGGGCCAACTCATTTTTGTTTCTGAAGATCAGCTTGGCCCACGAGGCCTCCCTATTGCACCAAGCTTTAATCATCCATTTGGCTGCCAGTTTGTTAGCCATGCACCCAATGTCCAGGATGCCAAGCCCCCCGCTATCTCTAGGGCTGGTGCAGATGGCCCATTTGATTTTAGGCACCCCCCTTCTGTTATGATCACCCGTCCAAAGAAAGTTTCTGCAGATGCTATTCAGTTTGGACAGGCCTTGCTCATTCGGTCTCCAGCAAGAAAGGAAATAGATGGTAGACGAGAGGAGGAACGTGTTGATAACCATCGCCCGTCCAGCGAGATTGATTTGCATGCCTCTCCAGTAATTGAGCTTGTTTTCAAGTTTGGCCAGCACCCAGTTCCATCGCTGCTCCATAGAGACGCCAAACCCCAAGGGGATTCCGAGCAGCCGAAAGATTTGACCCTGCGGAATGGATTGACAGCCATGATCAATGAGAAGGCCAGGTTGATGTCCCACTATGGCCCTAAAGGCGGTCTTATTGTGGTTGATTTTGGATCCAGAGGCCTCACAAAAGGTATCAAGACACCTCCAGAAAGTCTCCAGGCTGATATTATCATTGTGAACGAACGCGTTCATATCGTCGGCAAAAAGTCTCATGATGATTTGACTGTGGTCCTGAGGTAGCTGGAGGCCTTTGATATTGCCAGCCTCCACATGATGAGCCACAAGTCTGCTCAGTCCTTCAGTGGCGATGGCAAAGAGAAGGGGGGCAAGAGGGCATCCTTGTCTAATAGATCTTTTAAGATGGATCGCCTTCGAAAGTTTGCCGTTAACGTTAATTTGGGTCGTTGCATTGCCGAGAAGGGTCGCGATCATCTTGGTGAATTTCTGACTACATCCGAGGTCTTGGAGCGACTGCAGAATATAGTGCCATTCTAGCCTATCGTAGGCTTTGTCAAAGTCGATCTTGAGGAAGACCACGTCTTGATTAGACTCATTTGCAAATTGAATACCTTCCCAAATATCCATAATGGTTTCCAGGATGGACCTGCCTTTGATGAAACCTTTTTGGTCCTCACTAAGCCAAGATCTCAGGTGGCACGCAAGTCTGTTGGCAATGACTTTGGCGATGATCTTGTATCCTGTTTGGAGCATCGTAATTGGCCGCCAGTTCTCGATTCTGTTTTTTTCCCCCTTCTTGTGAATCAGCTTGATAATTCCATTGTTTATACAGGAAGGAAGAGCACCAAATTTTAGCGCCTCTTGCCAAACCATCCGAAGAGGGGTGGCAACCACCAGCTTGAAGGATTTAAAAAACTCGTTAGTGAGTCCGTCGGGTCCCGGGCTTTTACCGAGAGGGAGGGCATCAATGACCTCAAAGATTTCAGATTCGGAGATCGGGGCATGAAGCAGGGAGTGGCGGTTGGGTGGTATTCTCCGGGGGGAGACCCTAGAAATGGCAGCCATGCAGTCCCTTCTATGGTGGGAGAGGGGATTCGAGGTTCCCAAGAGTCTCGTGAAGTGCTCTTCGATGATGCCAACATTATCTTCTTCCGAGTTGCATACATTGCCATGAGTGTCTAGCAGTAGGGGAATCGTCTCTCTGTTGTGTTTCCTTTTAAGGATACTGCACATCTCTTTGGTGGGTTTGTCGGCTTTTCCAGCCCACCAATCCTTGAAGAAGATTTGCAAGTTTTTCCTTTGTATTTCTTCCTCGTATCTCAACGCTGCTCTGATTTTTCGGAGACCTTTCTGGGCTTGGTGTTTTCCTTTGTTTACTTTCTCCTCGAGTCGCCAGAGTCTGTGGTAAAGCGCTTCCCTACGAGCCCGCCGCACAGTCTCGAGCATCTTCTTAGTTCTGATCATGATCTTGCGAGACTTGTCGACCGCACTTCTCCAGCACTTGGCTGGGGCCAAGCCAGAGGCGAACGCCACCTTCCACACATCAGCAATCTCTTGATGGACGGAGGGGAGAGAGAAGGTGGAAGCGTTGGCATGAAACCACGGAGCCTTGTGGGTCCTGTTGGGAGGCTGAAACGTGATAACGATTGGGTAGTGATCGGAGATGGTGAGGTCAGTACGTTGCGTGATGGAAGGGTGGCCCCACAGATGAGTAAAACTCTGAGAGATGTAGCATCTATCAAGTCTAGCTTTCCTAAGATCTTCGCCCGCTTGGAGATTCGACCAGGAAAAGCCATTCGAGTCTTTGAATTCGACCAGATCCAAGTGGAGTTTGGTCATGTCCCATGTTTCTTTCTCCCGACTGTCGATGACCCTGCCCTTGCCCATCCATCTGTCCATAGGGTCCTCCACCATGTTGAAGTCTCCACATATAAGCACGTTGTGGGGAAGCGAGTCAAGAGAAGTCCAAGTGTTCAGCCTCTCCAAATCCCCGTTAGGGGCGTACAATGAAACCATAGTAACACAGAGGGGAGCACCGAAAGAAACCGCAATCCAGCGGTGATTTACATCTTCAATGGAGTTCTCAAGCTTTTCAAGCCAGGGTTGTTTAACACCGATAGCCGTTCCACCGGACCCCCGCCGGTGCTTTGTTGGAATCCACACGTGGGCCGAGGAAATCTGTCTGAGTCGTTTCCGAAGGTCTTCTCCGTCAATTTTAATCTCTTGAATGCATATAATGTCTGGTTTTAAGCTAATGTCGCGGAGCCATTGACCAATGATGGCCGCTCTTGAGGGGTCGGTTAGCCCCCTAGCATTAAGCGAGATGACAATCATTTTTGTATTGATCCCTCTTTGCGGGAGGGAGCCTTGTCCTTTCTTCTCTTGGCTTCATCTTTCTTTTTCGCTGGGATCTGATCCCGACTTAGAAACCGGTTCTTGTGGGGGCTTTTCCAGGGTAGCTCCATAGGCTGTTTTCCTTTGCGGGATACACCTTGCTGGGGGGAGCTGGGCCCCGTGCACGGCACCGTTTCCGGGATCGTCGATCCAATGATGGAACTTTCACTATCCATGTTGTCTTCATTACTAGTGGTGAATCCATCATCTTTGCTTGTAGAGTAGCCCTCCTGCACGGTTTCATTCATGGAATCCTTTCTTGCCGCATGGAAGAACATGAGCATTTGATGCTATTAGTCAAGGGCTCATGTGGATGCCTTTGGTCGGCATCCCCTAAAGTTAAGAGAGCATGCACAATTGTTACAATCACTACTTTTCTAGACTTCATGATAAATGTGGACCTCATGATCTTGTAATTCCTCTATATGTATTGAATGAGCACTATATATATGTACATATAAGCTCTTTTGTTCCATATTATTCAAAACTAACATTGTCCATCTAGTGCTTCAAGTTTCATTATATACATATTCCAACACAGAGCTAATTCATCAATGAGAGGATAAACATCTTTGTGCAATAACCATGTGCTTCGCACACGACCTTGTCTATTGCACCATAATAGATCATTTGCACTTCAAGTATGCATCATATATAGGGATGAATAAAAGTTGATTTGCATCAATAATATCCATATTTTATGGTGTAGGAATGCTCAAAACAGTAGAACATTCTTGAGCTATTGGTTTAAGACACATGAATGATCGAAAAACATATTTATTTTGTTTTCTAAAACTAGATATATGATTCCTCCTATCGCATTGTATTCATGACCTCAATTTTACAAGTACAAGCTACCACCTTTCGTTATCCATTAAAGAGTGGCATCCAATCCAACTTCTAACACTCAAGACTCATGTTGAGGAGCTACGTTCTCCTACATGTCCATTGCCCATCCTCTTCCCAAATGTGTATATAACATGCAGTGAAATAGCTTGATGCTAAATTTTTAAGGGGTTATATGTGTAGAATTTACTAAATGGTAGGATTTTCTCCATTGCTTATACAACATGAAATGTTAAGTTACATACATTGAGCACTCTCTAACTTTACATAGAAAAGTATTTATGTCTTATTGTTCGCATCCAAAGTGCAAGTTATCTACGTCATTTATTTTTCATAACAACATGCTATAGTTGTGTATGCATTATATATGTTGTAAACATTGCCTATGCTAGAATGTTTGACACAATATGCTATTCAAATTTATTTATATTTGATGATCATTATGCTATGCACTTTAGTTGAGAATGATGTATCTACGAAGAGGTGAAGGGTAAATTCAGAAATGAGAGAGCTTTGACAAAATCCTACTCAACATCAGCCAAATTAACTTTATGGACACTTAGTACACTCTCTGAGGTTCCCAAATATGCATTGAGAACTTTGTAACATCATTCAAAAATTTATGTGATAGGATAGATGTGTTTGAAGATTACAAATCCTGAGAAACCTTCTATTTTTGGATGAGAATATCCAAGATATTTGTTCAGTGCTCCTAGCCTGGTATAAATTAACCAAAGAGATTTTTCACACTTTCAATAAAGTTTTAAGCTTACCAGAACAATCTATTTCATGAATTTAGAATCATTATGCATTGAGCTATAAGTTTAAGAAGTCTAGGGGGTCACCTAGACTTTTTAGGAAGATGAAGGTGTTAAGGCACAGTCACATATAATCATTCATATCTCAAGTTCTACACATCCAATGTTGATGAAGCTATGTGTGCAAGCTTGTAACAGTCCTAGATGAGTGATCCAATTAGTAGATTAGACATTGCATATCCACACACTAAGAAACGACTTAGAAAAGATGATTAATGCAAAGTACTGCCACGGTGAATAGAGAATGACAAATCAATATATATGAATCATAATGTGTCTTGACATTGCACGTATGGTATAACTGACTGGTGGAAGACTTATCTCACTTCAAGATAGTACAATATATGCTTAGAAACTTAGCTCTAGTCTCATTGTAATGCTCTACTACCCAGTGACTATAAAGGTAGTGTACATATACACTTGTTTACTTTGAAAGTGGTTGCATCTTCCACCTAAAAAGGTAATGGTGATTCTTAGGATCAATTTGAGATTGAATTAAAAAAAAATTCGTGATTTTTGTCTCCCTTCGATCATGAGATTCTTTCCACCATTTACATTTACCTTTTGACTACTGTAATCTACACGATTAACCTTCGAAACCTTTAAACTCCATCCATAGGAAGACCTTCGAAACCTTTAAACTCCATCCATAGTTGATTCTTCCTGGCTTTGGTACATGAGGAGAAGAATGCTTCCAAAGCATTCCATGTCCCTTGAGAATTCATATAATTCATAATGTGAGGGATAAAAAATTTAGAGATAGATTTGAGAATTTATTACCTTGCTAAAGCATCCTTTGAGCACCATGCATTCAACCTTTTGTGCTCCTCTTGTGTTGGTTTTCTGTTGCTTCTGAGTATTGCCATCATCTCATCTCTATAATTGTATCCATATAAGTTCCTTCCTTGTGATAAGCCTCCATTTTGAGAGACTAAGCTGATTAATTACCTTGATCTATTTTGTAAATGGATGAGGGGATCCCATCACCCATAATGCCTAGTATTGATCTTTAATTTGATACCACTATGAAGACATGATGGGTGAATTGCAGAGATGAGAGAGTGTTGACAAAATCATGGTCAAGACCAACAAAAATAACTTTAGGAATACTCCTTGGACTTCCCAAATATGCATTGAGAACACCTAAGTCCTTTGGAACATCATTCACAAATTTCTATGATAACATGGATGATTTTGAAGATCACAAATCATGAGAAACCCTCTGTTTTTGGATGAGAAGCTCTCACATATTTGTTCAGTGCTCACAGTTCGGTACAAATTAACTATAGATATTTTGTGCACTTTCAAGTAAAGTTTTAAGCTAATCAAAGCAAGGTATTTCATGAATTTAGACTCACTATGCACTGAGCTATAAGTTTAAGAAGTCTATGAGGTCACCCTGACTTTTTAGGATGATGGTGTGTAGACACAATCACATATAATCATTCATATCTTGAGATCTACACCTTCAATGTTGATGAAACTTTGTATGCAAGCTCTCAATACCTTCATAATTGATCCAAGTAATAGATTAGACATTGACTATCCACACATTGAGAAATGACTCAGAAAAGATGACTAACTAACTCAAGGTAAGACTCATAAATGTTTTTACAAACTTCACGTAAGGTGAATAGTACAAATTGCTACATAGTCATATTCATTTATATTTGCTTTGAGAATCCATATAAAATGCATAGTGAATATACATAGTCTTAAATGCATAGTCGCTTTGTCACTGATTTAAAATTTAAACTTCTTCAGCACTCGGTTCTTGCTACACTTCTATTACATAAAGCATGTTTTAGATTATGATTTATTTTAAGACTTTTTACAAAGCATATTTTAAATTATGATTTATTTTTCAATATGTATTTATAGCAGTTTTTCTTTCATCTTTTATGTTTCATGCAAGAGTCGAAGGTCATATATATTTTCAAATGATCAATATTACATGTAATATCAAATAAATTTCTTTTTTTTTTTTTTTTCATTTGTTTAGAAGCTAGCAAATACGCTGCAAAATGTAATTATCTTCACCGTAACAATTTTCTTGATATTTTAGAGGATCAAATTTTGAAGAATGCTCACTTTCCACGTCAAGCAGTCTTTATCCTTCTAAAGTTTCCAAAGAGCTCACTCCTAATGTAATTCCAAAGAGCCACAAAGTAGCTAATGGCTTCTTCTAGCAACACTTGGTTCTAGTTGATTTAACGAGGCATCAAGAGAAACTTCCTAGGATGTTTCAAGATCACGATGCTCTAGCGTAAGAAAAGAAGAGGTGACTTAAGTTTTCCTTGCCACTCAGGCATCTTTTACACTACAAAGAAGCACCACAAATTTTACTAGCTTCAACATTGATAGATCCTCTATGAGGAATCTTCCAAAAAAAGATTGCTTTCTTGTTTATTACAAGTGAGTGTCAAAGATCATTGAATTAGAAATACCAACTAACCCATGATCAATTTGAACACCACCTCTTTTAAATATTGGTCAACACCATCATATATGTGATGCACATTAACATCGCATATGTCGCAGTTTAGAGAATTGAATATATGATGTCTTGACATCGCTTATACAAAGCTCACTTTTGACCAAAATAAAAAAAAATGCATGGCTCTTTGATCATCATTTTGCATGCATTTGATCAAAGAGTGATCCAATGTTCATATATGCACTACACATTTGAACTTGAGCTCTCTTTTTCTCTATTTCTCTCTCTCTCCTAGTCTCTCTCTCTCTCTCTCTCTCTTTCTCCCTCTCTCTCTCCCTCTCTCTCACTCCCTCTCACTCTCTCTCACTCTCTCTCTCTCTCTCTCTCTCTCTCTCTCTCTCTCTCTCCCTCCTCCCTCCCTCCCTCCCTCTCTCTCTCTCTCCCCCTCCTCTCTCTCTCTAAATATATATATATATATATATTGTAGGTTATTCAAGAAGTTCACCAAGAATAATATTGGCTAATTATTGTAAGTACAATTTTCATTGTTTGTATACCATTTAAATTGTTTTGTTTTCATTAATTAACATACTCACACTTACACATTCACATGGACATATACACATATACATACATGTTCATGCATGCTCATGCATACACATACACATACACATACTTATACACATAAACATACTTATACACATAAACATACATATACACACACTTACACATACACATCACATACACACACATATGCACACACATTTACACATACACATGCACATACACATACATATGCACATACACACACATGCACATAAATATATACACATGTGTATGCATGCATGCACATACATATGCATGCACATGCACATGCATGCTCATACATATAGACATGCATATCCACAGATACACATACACATGCATATACACACATACACATACACATGCACACATATACATGTACACACACAAATACACATACACCTACATATACACATATATACATATACACATAGACACTGATACACATATATGCATGCACATACACAAATATAGATATATACCTACATGTGCATACATACATATACACACACAACTACACACATACATACATATACACACACAAACACACATATAATATGAATGATTTATACAATTAGATTAATAATCACATGTTAAATATAAACTATAATAAAAATCATTAGTACATTTTAGTCATATAATTCACACCATAGACACTCGAAAATTATTCAAATTATGAACTCACACCATAGACACAATTAAAACCATAACTCGTATGAGTGCATGTGTGTGTGTGTGTCTCTCTCTCTCTCTCTCTCTCTCTCTATATATATATATATATATATATATATATATATATATATATATATATATATATATATATATATATATATATATGTGTGTCTGTGTGTGTGTGTGTCAATGTACATAATACATCCAATGTAAAGTGTCAATCATTTGAATCCCCTCCTTGATCATGATCATGCACATCATGATGATCATCCACATCATCATCACCATCCGCATGATATGATGTATCTGAAGAGGCATCATGGGTAGAGGGGTCAATACCCTATGATGGTGAATAACATCCCTCCTGTGTTTGCCTCTCCACCTCATCCATATTAGCCTCTCCATAATACTCATGTACTACATATAACAAACATAAATAAATAAAACACATAAAACATCAATAAAACTAAAATAAAGTATATTGAATTTACTAATACTCAACGAATCATATGGATGATCTCTTATATACTCACTCAAACATGGGTATCCACTAGCATATTCAATTTCATTTTTTGTAGGATAACAACAATAATCCATTCCTTGCATTGAAGCAAATAAAAAATATTAATGATTAGTGTTTTAAAAAAAAATAAAAAATATAGTTTCAATAATACATAGAAATGTAGCAACAAAATAGTGATGGCCCATTTGGCCTTAGCACAAAGTATGACTTCATTCAACTCTCTTCTTGTAATAGCATCTGTTTATTTAATGAAACAAAAGTACATAGATTAAATGTAAAATATTTATAAAACATATGAGAATTATAACTCACAATAATATAAACTATTTTTCATACCTTCTACTAAGAAAAGGATTCTTGAAGATGTAGCTATGTGCGAAAATACTACCATGGATTAGGTGGTATGTGAGCTCTTCTCTTATTTCTTTCTACCATACAACATCTCTTGTTTTTAAATCTCAAATAAAAAAGGGATCACTATATGAAAAAAACTTTAAACTTATAGACATGCATACACACACATACATACACTTACACATATGTACATACACTTACATATACATACATACACATACACATACACATAAACATACATACACATACACATACACACACATATACATGTTACACTTATGTGTTCCTCGAGTAGCTTTGATGTGAACCTTTCCCCTATAAATGGGCACTTTTTACTCTAGTGCTGGCTAGATATTTTTTCCCCATGTTACCACATACTTGAAACTCTCATATGTGGTGGTACTTTGTACTTAGGGATATTATTCAGCTCGTACTTTAGTTTAGTTCATCACCAATAGAGAGAGCTATTCCAGCCATCATCTTCTCCACATGTCTTGCTTCATTTATGCTCCTTGTGTGTGCTTTTCATGTATCTCTCGCACTTCTACACACATGGTATCAGAGGAATTTCAACTCCTTCTCAAGTTTTGATTTTTCGCATCACGGCGTGCGCGCACTTTTAATAGTGCAAATTGACTTCGGAGTATAGAACTATGAATTTGAGTAGCTAGGAAACATTTCCATCAAGCACGGGTGCACTAGGGTTTTACCACCATTTTGATGTCATTCCTATAGTCAAAATTGCCCTCAGAGTGACGGTTTGTGAGCTGAAATTTCAGCATTCATTTCAGCTTTCGTCAAAGTAAAGATTCTGTCACATTCTTGTTCTTTTGTGAAATGATGGGCAGCAATGACTTGTTTGGCATGCTTCAAGCTGAAGATAAGCTTGACGAGACTAACTATCCGATGTGGTCTTACATGATGAAGCATGTTCTTGTTGCTAAACAACTTTGGAACATAGTGGCAGATGTAGATCGAAGACCCGTAGGTTCTTCTACAGTCTACTGTCATAGATGGAGCTTCTTCTTCGAGTACAGTGGTTTCTCCTTCTCCACCTACACAGGATCAGCTTAGATGGCATGGAAAAGATGCTCAAGCTCATGCTTTGATTGCACTTTTTGTGAAGCGTCATATAGTTCCACACATTTGATTGTGTTCTACATCACGACAGGCATGGACACTCTTGCTTCTTTGTATGCAGTGCGTAATGAAGCACGTGTTGTATACTTGAGGAAGCAACTTGAGGATGTATGTATGCATGAAAATGCATCGGTGGATGTGTATGTCACATGCATCAAGGACTTGAAAGAGCAATTGGCAAACATGGATGAGATTATTCCAGATGCATCACTCATTTCTACATTGTTGAAAGGATTACTGGAATCTTTTCAAAGATTTGCTACTACACTATGTTTGGTTGCAAAAGGAAATCCTAATATGTATGCATTTGATGAGGTTGTGTCTCATCTTTTGCAAGAAGAGCAATCTAGAGTGAATAGGAGTGGTTTGATTGAGGGAACACAAGCACTTGCTATCTCACGAAAGGGGAAAAGCAAGTTTGGTTCAGCTTTGGGTTCATCAAAACCAAAACCTCAACCTTCCTCTTCCACTCATTCCTATAATGATGGTGATTTGCAAAAGAAGAAGAGATGCAAATATTGCCAGAAGGCTAGTCATACTATTGATGAGTGTAGAAAGCTTGCTAAACGTAATGAAAAGAAGAAGGAATTCTGCATATCCATTGCTGAAAATTCAGCAAATGTAAAGAATGATGAAGCTAACATGGCTCAAGATTTTTGGGCATGTGTTGTTACATGTCATTTTGATGCTTCTTTGCATTCTAAATGTATGGTTGTGAGTGAGGCTAATTCAGATTGGTTCTTTGATAGTTGTGCTTCAAAGCACATAACATCATGCAAAAGATTTTTTGCCTCTTTGAGAGATGCACCCAAAGGTTGACATGTAGTGTGTGCAAACAATGCCTCTTATCCTATCATTGGAGTAGGAGAAATTGAGCTTACGATTGCAAATGGAGGTGTGATTCTCTTCAAAAATGCACTATATGTGCTTGGTATCAAGAAGAACTTAATTTCAGTTTTGTTGATTGCCAAAGTTGGACTTCATGTACACTTTGTTGATGATAAGTGTATGGTTCATGATTTCAGCAATGGCGATGTTATCGCGATGTCCGGTACATTAGTAATGGTTTGTATCACATGGATACATACAAGAGGGCTGCTTTGAATGCCTTGGTTGCTCATACTTCTTCCATGGCTGAAATCGAGCTTTCCCATGCTCGTTTTGGTCATTTGAACTTCAATAGTTTGCTTTACTTGCAAAAGAAGGACATGGTTATTGTTTTTCCTACACTTGAGTCCAATCAAAAGCATGCATGTGAAAGTTGCAGTCTTGGAAAGATGCACCATGCTTCTTTACCAAAAGATAGTCATACACACACTACAAGAAAATTGCAGCCTGTTCATAGTGATGTATGTGGTCCCGTCAAGACTCCATCTTTGGGGAAGCATGTATATTTTGTTACCCTCATTGATGACGCTACTCGCCATACATGGGTGTATCCTATGAAAGCAAAGAATGAGGTATTTTCTTGCTTCAAAGCATTTTTGGCTAGGGCTGAAAATGTTTCTTCACAAAAGCTTTTGAATCTACGCACAGATCGTGGTGGTGAATACATGTCACATGAGTTTAATGCTTTTCTTTGTGAAAGAGGTATTTCACACCAATGTACGGTGCCATATACACCTCAGCAAAATGGTGTTGCCGAGCGTAAAAATAGAACTCCACTTGACATGGCACGATGTATGGTTAAAGGAAAGCAATTTCCTGATAAATTTTGGATGGAAGCACTCATGTGTGCAAACTATGTGTTGAATCACTACCCTACAAAAGCATTGAGAGTCATCACTCCTTATGAGGCTTGGAATGGTCATAAGCCTATGGTTAGTCATATGCGTGTGTTTGGTTGTTTGGCATATGCTCTTGTGCCATCACAACAACGTCACAAACTTGATGACAAGGCAAAGAAATCCATATTTGTTGGTTATAGTGTTGAAAGTAAGGGATATCATTTGTACCATCCATTGACGAGCACAATTATTGTGAGTCGAGATGTGATATTTGCTGAAAATTCAGTTTTCCCTCTACTTGAATGCAAAAAATAGCAATAGTTAGCTCACAAGATGTGTTCAATACACTCATACCTTTGTTCCAAAATGGTACGCTTGACTATGGCCATGTAGAGCAGCCAACTGAGGCTCAAACGGCTGAAAAATTGCAGAAAAATAGTGCTGAAAATGTAGAGAATTTCCAGCCAAACATGACTGAAATGTTTTAGCCAAAAATTATCAAAACTGCTAGAAATTTCCAGCCACATATGGCTGACCATTTGCATCCAAATATGGTTGAAAATGAGCATTCAGAAATGGATTCCATACATAGGAATGGTACTTGAGAGTTATGTGAATTGCCAAAAGAAAAGAATGTCATTGGTACAAAGTGGGTTTATAAGATTAAGAGAAATTCTGATGGAAGCATTGATTGCTACAAAGCTAGATTGTTTACCAAAGGATATGCACAACAATATGGAATTGATTAGGAGAAAACATTTGCACCTACTTCACGCATGACTACCATTCGTATCGTGGTTGCATTGGTTGCCCATCCAGGCTGGAAAGTACATCCGTTGGACATAAAAACAACCTTCTTGAATGGTGATGTGCAAGAAGAGGTTTATGTGAAGCAACCTCCTGGATTCGCTATGAAAGGGAAAGAGCATATGGTTTTTCGCTTGCATAAAACCTTGTATGGTCCCAAGCAAACTCCACGTACATGGTATGACAAAATCCATAAGCACTTAATTGCTCTTGGCTTCACATGTAATTCGATTGAAAGCACACTCTATTTACGCAAAAATGGGGCTAAACTTATAGTGCTTGTTCTTTATGTCGATGACATACTCTTGACTGGGTCATGTGATGCAAAACTTGACATTCTTATGCCAGTGCAACATACTTTTGATTTCACTTATCTTTGTCTTTTGAGCCACTATCTTGGCATTCAGTTTGTATCCATTGAGGGGGGAATTGTTATGCATCAAGCAAAATATGTTGAAAAACTACTTCAGTGTTTTGACTTTGAGGATTGCAAGCCAGTGTCCACACCAGTTGAGATAGGATTCAGGTTCTCGGTTGAGGATTCGAGTGATGCATTTGACACTTTTCTTTATCAGCAAGCTATGGGATGTCTTATATATGCATGCAACACAAGGTCAGATATACAATATGCAGTTTCCTAGTTGAGTCGATTCATGCATAGCCCTGACACTAAGCATTGGCAAGTAGTGAAACATGTGTTTAGATATCTCTGAGGCACTTTGAGCTTAGGTCTCTTTTATGGCAAAGATATTCAGCCATGCTTGCATGCTTTTACAGATAGTGATGGGGCTGGTTGTTATGATACTCGCGTGTCCACTAGTGGTAATTGCTTTCTAACATGCCTATTTATGGATCTTTACATGGAGATTGATGTTGCTATGCATATTCTCACTGATAGTCAGAGTGCTTTGGTTGTTGCATGAAACCCAATGTTTCATGTAGGAACCAAACATATTGAGGTGCATTATCACTATGTGAGAGAGCACCTTCATTAAAGAGATATTGATTTGGTATATGTGCCTACACAAGATAATGTGGCAGACATATTCAACAAAGCTCTTCCACGGGAAAAGTTTGAAGCTTTTTGCAAAGCTTTAGGGTTGTTACCTTGTGGGGGCTGATCTGTCACTCCTTGTATATGTTCACATCATTCGCTCCAGGGGGGTTTGTTACACTTTTGTGTTCCTCGAGTAGCTTTGATGTGAACCTTTTCCCTATACATGGACACTTTTTACTCTAGTGATGGCTAGAGGTTTTTTCCCCATGTTACCACATACGTGATACTCTCATATGTGGTGGTACTTTGTACTTAGGGATATTATTCAGCTCTTACTTCAATTTAGTTCATCACCAATAGAGAGAGCTATTCCAACCATCGTCTTCTCCATGTGTCTTGCTGTGTTTGTGCTCCTTGTGTGTGCTTCTCGTGTATCTATCGCACTTCTACACACACCCAACAATACATACACACACATACACATGCATACACACACATATACAGACACACATACATGAGCGTGAAAATAGTCATGAATCACCATACATGAGTAGAGATGTAGGAAGATACTTACTTGTTAGATGTATATAAAGCAATAGAAACTAAGAGATATAAGAAGATACTTAGTTGTCCACATTATCACTTCATTACATGCTGGCAATGAATTATTCGTGAATTATGGAAGGCATAGATCTCCAAGAGTGCCTTCTAGAGAGTAGAAGATTCCAAGAGCTCTAGATCTGTGAATTTTAAACGTGACTCTAGACCCAAAGCTCTTGCCTTCTAATGCTTACTTCCATTTTAAGTGAACAGATTGTAGAGAGTCACATAAATCTCTCAATTTGTTTTAAACTTTTGAAAATAAACAAATTAAATTGAATTAAAGCATTTATGCTATAATATTATTAAGAATAATAAACTATAATGAACATACACAAATATATACAGATATACAGACATACACATAAATACACATACACACACATACACATGCATACACACACAAACATACACATACACATATATACACACACATCCACACAAATGGGTACACATACATACACACACATATATATACATGCATACATACACATGTCATACAGACACACATATGTGTAAATGTATATATGTGTGTATGTGTGAATATATGTATATGTGTATTTGTGAATGTGTATTTCTATGATTTTGTATATGTATTTATATTTCAGAATGTGTATCTATGTATATGTGAATGTGTGTGTATGTGTCAATGTGTACATGTGAATGTGTATGTATGTAAATAATCAGTTTATTAATATCTAGTACCTTTTCTTGCTACACAATCAGATTCTGATCAATTAGAGGGAACTCCACCAGCATCTCCTAACTATGAAAGGACTACTTACTATAACTATATCAAACTTTTAGTTCTAATATTTGATAGATACATACATGATTGATATATGGTTTTTTTAATGTTATATTATAGTCAAATTTTGATCAATCAGAGGTAGTCCACCACCTCCTACCCATACAATGACTTCACATGTGTTGTCGGATAGAAATTATGATGATTTTACTATCAGGAGCATATTATATGTTGGTGTAATCTTTTTTATGGCACATATCGAAGACCACAATTGGAATGTATTAAACATGAGGCAGATTATGGTATTTTTGAGTGTGCACCACCACTTGAGTGATGTGATAATTTTGGGATATGTATTGATTCCATACATTAATATCATTATTTTATTTCAAAATCATATCCAAAATAAAATTATACTAAATATACAAGAATATTTACTCGATGATGATGATTCTCCCACTAATAATGCTAATATTCCTCATACACGTCATGGACATGCCGTTTATTAATTACAAGCTGAGGTTTCTTGAAATCCTCTACTTCCTAGTTTACAGACTGAAATGGTTGGAGACTATCCATTGCCAACTCATGATCATCCTCTAATACAAACATATGATAGAAGAAGATATGGAGGATGGCATAGAGAACCACTTCCTTTAGATGGAAAGGTTTTTAACTTTTGGGGTAATCTCTATATGATTGCTCCCTCCATTATCACTAGTGTTGATCATGGTCTCTTTATTGTGAAGGATTTGTACGTGTCTCTGAACTTTCTTATGTAAATTTGTGGTCCTATATATAGATGGGAGATTGGCATCGACTTACATGTTATGTTCAAAGCATGAATACTTATGGATTATGCTGAAATGCAGCTTCTCTTGCTAGTAGAGGGATTACACATGCAGAAGATGAAAGCAATAGGGCAAAAAAATGGCCGAAAAGGGGCCGTTTGCTAATTATGGATTAAGGAAGTCAACAAATAGGGGCTTTCCATGTGTACAAGAATATAACATTCCCGTCTCTTTTAATCCTACAAAGAAAGGTTTTTTTTTTGTAGATATTCTCTAAAAGCGCATGTAAGGCGATCAAATTTCATGTATTTTGTGTAGAATTTTTTGTTTTCATATAAAAATGGATATTTTTGCACACTATACAATGCAAATATTTACATTTCACAAGAGAAAAGATTTTTGAAGATACGAAATATTTTTGGGTTCACAAAATTCAATAATTTTTCATGCACACTTGTTACATCAAATGAAGAGTTTGTGAGTCTCGGTTTTCCACGTGTACATCAAGTTGTTCTATCTATAAATACTCGTGAAGTTTGTGAGTCTTGGTTTCCCGCTTTGACTTTTCTCTATTATTTCTCTGAGTGTTCGAATGGCTTCTACTTGTCGTCATCCTTCCAATGATGTAGCCTCATGTCACGCTTACAACAAAAAAGAGGATTCTTTATGGAAACCTCTTTCTATGTGGATAAATGATTGTGTGACTATGCTTCCTAGTTGCGAAGGTGCCCATAAAGTGAAGCGAGTTGAAAGAGATGATACAAAAAACTATTCGAAAGGTCATATTCTCATATTCAAATTAAGAAGACATGACTGGTTTCCAAGAGTCTAGAATCTGTACAATGCTAAGGATCTGATGCTAAACAATCATCTACATTTCCCGTCATACTGTAAGTGAAGTTTAACAATGCTCTTTAATCATTTTCATTTGTTTTTGTTTTACAAAATATCTATTTTTGTATTGCATAGATTTTCCCTTCAAATATTCAAGGGTGGCAACGTGTCGAATGTTTGACCCGAACATTTAAAGTTCTTCATGAGGACTATGTAGACAAATCTGTAACAGTTTTCAATAACCTTTAATTATTTGTCTATTTTTTAGAATATCAGGTTCCTTGAGGAAGGAATGCATATGGAAATCTTGTACACTTTCCTGCTACTTGCATCTCTTCATTAGATTGGGAGTCTCCTGATCAATCAACAGGTACAAGTTCTCTATGCAAGATGAAAGATGACATTCATTTTCTTTCTATTTCATATCAAATATCTCGACAATCTCTAGTGTTATCAAATGAATAAACAAGGTGGAAGAAAAGCTTGGAGACTGAGCTCTCCACAATTTGAGCTAGAATTAGTGATGCATCCAAATTTTCAACCTATAAAAATAATTGACACTGCAAATTGGAGACTTAAAAATGTTAGAGAGCTTCTAGAGTACGTTGATGAGGTTTCACCAGAGTTCACATTCTCAATTGATGGTGCAATGGCAAACATTAGATTAGAGAAAACACTATTTTTCATTACTTGCTTGCCACCCAAAGTGATCAAGTTCCAACTTTTAAGAATGTAACAACTGTTGCCCCTTTTTTTCCACCAAAAATGATAATATTTTCTCTTGGTTGAATACAAAGACATTGAGTACTAAATTTTTTGTCACTTTTTGTTTTATGAATGCACTCTTCATATTCATATTGGGTTTGTTATGCTTTATATAATTGGTCTTGGAATGTTTCTATTGTTCAAAGACTTTCTCCTAGATAGAACTATTAAAAACTAATGTATAAAGATGGATGATGAAGGATTAATTTAAAGATGTGGGAATTCTTCATTTCAGTGAGTAACAAGCTATACATAGAATTTAAGGGAAGGAATATTATAAAAATGGAAAAAATTGGAGGAGATACAAGACACAATCAATTCAAGCGATAAGGGCCATCAAAGGTCCTTCGACTACCCTAATTGCTTGAATTGGTCGTCTCTTTTTTTTTAAGCACTAGTGCCTGAACAACATCGCAGAAAATTGGATGATAAGGCAGTAAAATGTATTTTTGTTGGGTACAGTTCTGAAAGTAAAGGCTATCTTCTGTATCATCCACAGACTAAACGCATTCTGGTTAGCCGTGATGTTGTCTTTGTGGAAGATGCTATTCAGCCATTGCTTTCATGTACTAAGGAGACATCTGTTAGCTCTAAAGACGTATGAAAATTTGATGCCTCTTTTTACAGGTGGACAATCTAGTGCTGGTCCTAATGAGGCAACTTCTTAGCCTTTGAAGGTTTCATATGATGATGCAGATCATTCCATTTCTGATGCAGATTTACATGATGCACTTGTTGATGAGACAACTGATATTGAGCAGGCAAAAACTATGCCAAAATGGCTGGTGCAGACTTTGCGTGACAGCAAATTAGATGCAGCTTTGTCATATCGTACTCGTTCAAGCTCTCATAGTGCCTCCTTTGCATCAGATTGCTATGCTATGGCTGCGTCTAGTCTCTGTGATGAGAATGAGCCTGTTTCTTTTGATGAAGCACAAAATTCAGAAAATTGGATGGCTGCTATGCAATTTGAATATGATGCTATAATGAAGAATGGTACATGGTCTTTATGTGACTTGCTTCCTAGCAAGAAGGCCATTGGCACTAAGTGGGTATACAAGCTGAAGCGTAAACCTGATGGTAGAGTTGACAGGTATAAGGCTAGGCTTGTTGCAAAGGGTTATGCGCAGGAAAGAGGCATTGATTTTGATGAGACCTTTGCACCTACATGCCGTATGACTATTGTTCGGAGCATTTGTGCACTTGCAGCCCATCATGGTTGGAATGTACATCAGTTGGACATTAAAACAGCATTTTTGAATGGTGACTTGCATGAAGAAGTGTATGTTTTTCAGCCCCGTGGCTTGTGCAGAAAGGGCATGAAAACAAGGTGTGCAGGTTAAAGAAGGCATTATATGGTTTAAAGCAAGCACCACGTGCTTGGTATGAGAAGATACATGCCTATCTAGTTGCACATGGTTTTGAGAACAGTCCAACTGAAAGCACCTTATATGTTAAGCGTGCTAATGATGTGCTTCTGGTCATTGGTGTCTATGTTGATGACATGCTGCTCACTGGTCCTATTGAGAAGCATATTGCTGATTTCAAGGCTGATTTGCATGCCTCATTTGAGATGTCTGATTTGGGGCATTTGCATCTCTATTTGGGCATTCAGTTTATGCAAGTTGATGGTGGAATGGCTTTGTGTCAAACAAAATATATTGACACATTATTGCAGTGTTTTGGCCTTGAATCCTGTAAGCCTATTGCCACTCCTATGGAGACAGGTTTACGATTGAGTCTTCATGATGCTAGAGATGCATTTGATGCTGTTCTCTATCAGCAGGCTGTTGGATGCTTGCTTTACTTATGCATTACTCGGCCAGATATTCAGTTTTCTGTCTCACAGATGAGCAGGTTTATGCATTGCCCAGGAGGCACGCACTGGAAGGCGGTTAAGCGCATCTTTCGCTACTTGAGTGGTACTCGGCTACTTGGGTTGTTTTATCCCAAGGGGGGATCACTACCACCAGATTTGCATGCTTTTTCTGACTCAGATTGGGCTGGTTGCTATGACACTCATGTGTCCACCAGTGGTTTTTGCTTCATGCTTGGTAGCTCATGTATATCTTGGTTGAGCAAGAAGCAGCCTATTGTGGCCACTTCTAGTTGTGAGGCTGAGTATAGGGCAGCTTTCACAGTGACTGTTGAGTGTGTGTGGCTCAGATGCCTTATTGCTGATTTGGGTGTTGGCCAGTCTTCTGCCACCACCATCTTCACTAATAGTCAAAGTGCATTGGGAGTTGCGAGGAACCCTGTGTTCCATGCTGGCACTAAGCACATTGAGGTGCATTATCACTATGTCAGGGAGAGGTTCTCTGCTTGGGAGATCAGCTTGGCATATGTGCCCATGCAGGAGAACATTGCAGACCTTTTCACGAAGGCTCTGCTTAGGGAGAAGTTTGAAGCTTTCCGCAAAGATTTGGGCTTACTTCCTTTTGTGGAGTGATTTCCACATAGCTTGGCACTTCCTTATACATGAGTGCCAGCTCCTTGTTCACCGCATCACTCCCAGGGGGGATTTGTTGATATATTTAGGTAGTGATGTATGTGAACACACTAGGACCGTCGTGGCACTTTTTTCCCTCTTTAGGAGGTTTTTTTCCCCCGGCTTGTATATACGCCTATTGCCCTAATGGGCTACTTATCTTTGTACATTCTCTAGTAATACATTCAGTATTGTGTGTTTGGGCTCCAAGCTTCTTCTTCTTCCTTGTGTTGTTCCCGTGCTTCAGCAGACGTCTAACTCCAACAGCAAGCTACTATCTGCTTTAGATACTTGGAACCCAAGTTCTTTCAAGAACTTCACAAGTCTATAATTCCATGCCCTTGGGGCCTGCTTCAAGCCATACAAAGCTCTCTTGAGCTTGCACACATGATCTCGATACCTTTCATCTCTGAATCCTTGTGGTTGCTCCATGAAAACATCATCTGAAATATAACCATTTAGAAAAGCATTCTTCACATCTAGTTGACATAACTTCCAACCTTTACATGCAGCAATAGCTATGAGTGTCTTGATAGTTGACATCTTTGCCACAGGACTATAGGTCTCATCATAATCTATACCATATGTCTGAGCAAAACCCTTCACAACAAGTCTAGCTTTATACCTAGACACACTTCCATTTGCATACCTCTTTGTTTTGTAGACCCATTTGCATCCAATGATCTTCTGACTATTTGGTTTAGGAACCAAATCCCATGTTTGATTTTCTATCAATGCATCATACTCTTCCTGCATAGCTTTCTCCCAATTTTCCTTACCTTTTGCCTCTTCATAAGAAGAAGGGTCTTCATCTGCCTTTATCATATAAGCATAATCTTTGGTAGCCAAAAAAGAAGTGTCATAGCTATACCTTGTAGGTTGCCATTTGTGTCTTGATGACCTTCTGAGTTCTCCACTCCTTGAAGTTTCTGGTTCATCACACTCTGGATCAAATCTTGGCACTTCTTCAACTTCAACCTGTACTTCATTGTTCACTTCTTCATCAAATATCTGAACCTTTGATTTACCTTTCTTTTGATCCACAATTTCTTCATCACCTGCATAAATATTGATTGTACCTGCATACCAAGTACCTTGCTCATCAAATGTAACATCCTTTGACACTAGGAATTGTTTTGTGGATGGACTCCACAACCTATATCCCATCTGCTTATCATCATATCCAATAAACACATACTTTTCAGCTTTAGGTTCCAATTTGCGCCTTAATTGAGATGGCACATATGCATATGCCAAACATCCAAATACTTTGCAATGATCTAGAGTAGGTCTCTTACCCCACCATGCCTCATATGGTGTCATACCCTGCAAAGCTTTACATGGTAATCTATTGACCAAATAAGTAGCTGTATTCATAGCCTCATCCCACAAATAATTTGGACAATTTTTCTCCTTCATCATGGATCTTGCAAACTCAACAAGAGTTCTATTCCTCCTTTTCTGCTACACCATTTTGTTGAGGAGAGTACTTGCAAGTAATCTCCCTTTTTATACCTGCATTCCACAAGTAATCACTGAACTCATTAGAGAAATACTCTCCCCCTCCATATGACCTTAGTCTCTTCAACTTATGACCTGTAATTCTCTCTGCATACACATGATAATGTTTGAATGTATTGAATACCTCTGGCTTATCTTTGATCACATAGATAGTGATCCATCTGGTAGCATCATCAACATAAATCACATAATACCTTGAACCATTGATACTGAAATCCTTTGATGGTCCCCACACATCTGTGTGTACCAATTCAAGCTTCTCTGAATACATAAAACCATGCTTGGAATAAGATTGCTTATGAGCCTTACCTAATTGACATGCTTCACATCTGTATGCCATATGTTGACCTGCAACATTAGGCAACCCAAGCACTGTACCATTATTAACCATATCTTTGATACCTCTTTCATTGAAATGTCCAAGCCTCTTGTGCCAAAGATCTAACTCAGAGATCTTATGTCCTCCATAAGTGAACAAGGCATGACCAACATTGCCTTGGATCTTCAATGTGAAGAGTCTTCCTTCTTTTTTCCCTGAAACAATTTATTTATACCCATTGCTTGGGTCTTCCACAAACACTCCTTCATTAGTGAACCTAACTTCATAACCTTTTTCAACAATTTGTCCTACAATTATCAGATTCTTAGGAATTGTAGGAACATACAAAACCTTACTCAAGAGAGTACTACCATCCTTGGCCTTCACTGAACCAATTGACTTCACATTGTGCTTTGTATTGTCACCTGTTTGAACAACATGATTAGTTATCTTATTCTCCAAATCAGTCATCAAAGATATGTTGCCACTCAGGTGATTGCTACACCCTGAGTCAATATAGAAGACTCTTTGGTCTTCACTTTTCTTTTCACAAGTTGCATTCATTATTAATGTTGAATCCTCCTTCTGATCTGAAGCATAATTGTAGTAGGTATTGTTGTATTGTTGACTTTGGAATCCTCTACCTGCATTTCTTCCAAAGTAACCTCTATTACCTCTACCTCTGAAATTACCTCTTTGATTTTTGCCACCTCTTCCTCTTGAATTAAAGTTCTGATTATATCCACCATTACTCTGAGTATTATGCCAACAATCATTAGCTAAGTGATTTGTCTTACCACAAATCCAGCAAGCTTTGACTCCATCTTTATTACTCCTGCCTCTTCCTCTACCTTTGCCACCTCCTCTTCCTCTTAGGAAGTTAGCTTGGCTAGTTGTACCTTCATCTTCATTTACTTGTTGCTTCCCTTTGATATTCTTCTTCTTATCCTTTGAATACATTGCATGATCTGCACTTTTATCACTTTCACCTTTGACATCCTGCTCAAAGGTTAACATATGTCCTAGCAATTGATTTAAATTAGGAGTAAAATGATCTAGTGATAATTCAGTGGATGTACGGACATATTCAAAATTTCCATGCCCTTTCACACGTTTCACAACCTCACAAACTTTCAACTGCTATATCAAAACACCAAAACACATTAATAAATTAATAAATCTTACTCCAATAATTCCTTCATTCAACACATTCTAGAACTGATAGCATTAATGTAGATTAAGCACAACTAATTGAAATGCTTATATGGTCCTTTTTTGTTGTTTTTTGCCCAAATGTTTGATCTATGCCTTTGATGTAGTCCCAATCTCTAGCAATGGCTCTTCATCATCTTGCATTTCATTCCCTTCCTCATCAAGCTCTGCTATCCTTTATTTCCTTTGTTTTGATTGACTAATTGATATGTTTAGGTACTCTCCCTCCATTAAAAATCCATACATTAGCTTCTTCCCATGCTTGGAAACCTCAATTCCAAGATCTTCTGAATCCTAGCGATTTTTTTTATAAAAGAGGAAATTTGGCTGTGGGCTAGTCTCCCTTGCTTGAATTGCGACTCCCCCAAAGAGTGGTCGATTGAGAAATCGCTGTTCCTCCTCGGTAAAAGAATCGCTAACTACAAGAAGTCCCCCCCCCCCCCCTTCAGGCATCATCATATGCTCCTTTTGATCAACAAGCTTAAACCCAAGTGGGCCCCACAAGAGGGTGACGACAGGGTGATTAACCTTCTTTGTAATGGCATCTAAACTTTGTTAATTCTTCCCGAGCTCTGTGGGACTTGGGGGGTCCCGTGGGCACTAGTCCCCTCTATTTATACTTTTCCTTTTCTTTATTTAATACAAGTCCGGAGAGTCGGCTAAGGCCGAACTTCTTGTTACTTAAAAAAAAAAGAGGAAGCTCTCTTGAACCCTAGTTGCATGTATTATTTTTACTTCTTTAATATCTTCATCCCACAACATATCCCACAACATAATTGTCGAACCCCACAATGGGTTTGACTCATCAAGACAACATCTTTGGATACATTAAGCTCCTTTGGGGTTTTATTGTACCATATATATCCTTTTTTTCCCAAAAGGTAACGAATGAACATGCATCTCTCTACCCTAGCATCAAGATTACCTCTCAAATCTTGTGGGACATGTGTATATCAAACACATCCAAAGATGCTGATATGTGAAGGGCGTGTTTCCCTTCCAGTCCATGCTTCCTATAGAGTCATATCATACACTCCTAATCGGCGCACCTATTTATTGAATAAATAGTAGTAGAGAAAACATCTACCCAATAGAATAAAGGAACACTCATTTCATTAGGCATGCACCTAGATATTTCTATTACATAGCTATTCTTCCTCTCTCGTATCCTATTTTTTTTTTCATGTTTACGTGTATGCCACTTGTCTATTGATCCCTTATTCTTTCAAGAAGTCACAAAATGCATTGGATAAATAATCTCCCCCTCCATTTGAGCTTAATTTTCTGATGTAGCATCTTGATTCCTTCTCTAAATAGGTTAGACAAATTTGGATTTTGTCAATGCAATACAACCATACCTTCCTTGAGTAGCCATCTACAAATGCCACAAAATGTCTTTTACCTACAAGGGAGGGCTCCTTTGTTAATACCCATACATCCGTATGCACAAGGTCTAGCAGCCCATGTGCTACATAACCACTCTTGTTGAATGGTCGCCTAGTTGGTTTGCCAAGCTGGCATGAGTCACACTTGAACTTCAAGATCATGTAAGATAGTGAGAAAAAAAAACGCAATTTAAGTAAAGTGCCATTACCATAATAAGTATTTCGCTTTAATGTGAACTTAGAGGTGAGAGCTCGGCGGTGCAACATGCATTCCCTTCGATTTACTTCATGCCAAAAGGGACTTTCGACATATCGGACATACAAGGAATTTTGTTCAGGATAGACAAGATAAGCTTTGACAAAAAATCTTTCAATCAGTACACTACGAGGACATTGGAAATCATAAGAGGCTCTCACCTCTTGAGGTGGGGGTCTAGGGTTCAACCCCCGAGTTATACATGTAATGGCTTTGGTTAGTTAAACTAGTTGTAACTTTGTCTAACCCTTACTTTGTGGAATTTAGAGGGTTCCATGAGTACTATGCCCATTCACTTGTATAATTACACTTTCAAAGTTAAAGTTCCGACACTTTCAAAATTAAAGCTCGAGGGAGTAAGCTTTGGTTGAACCTCTACTTAAAAGAAACAATACATAGAAACATAACAAAGCACCCGCCTAAGCTACAAAAATGAGAGAGGTGCACTTCAATACTCATTGAAGGTGAGATCGAATGGAGGCAATTCCTTTATCCTCCTCCTCCTCCATTTCATCCTCCTCCTCCTCCATTTCATCCTCCTCTTATTCATCATCATCATTATTCTCATCCTCTTCTCTTCCTCCTCCTCCTCCTTCTTCTTCTTATTCTTCTTCTTCGTCATCTTCTTATTCTTCTTCTTAGTCTCCTCTTCCTTCTACCTCCTCTTCTTGTTTTTCTGTTTCTCCTCCTCCCCCTTCTTCATCATCCTTCTCATTTTTCACTTCTTCTTCTTCTTCTTCTTCTCCTCCTTCTTCCTCATCCTTATCGTTTTTCAATTCTATTTCTTTTTCTTTTTCTTCATTTTCTTTTCCTTCTTTTTCGTCTCCTCCTTGTTGAAGAAGGGATCGTGGCATGGATACGATGCACCAATTACATGAACAGTGAGTCTCCAACTTATAAAGCATGATTCAATTGAAGATGATTCAACATTCCACATGCTGTTTGATACTGATAATCTGAAGCAAGAGAGCTAGATGCTATAGAAATTGCATGATCAGTTCAAGTTTATTCGTTCAAACAACATAGGAAAGAGTGAGCTAAATAAATAAAAACGGTGGGCAGCGCTAATCTTTTGTAAGAAATTAGAGTATATTATTAATCTCCCTGCTGCAAAAAGATAAATATTGAATCAAAAACATATAAGTAGCGCTACATTATGATTAGAGAGATAAGCAGAGTGACTATATCTCTCTTTCGACACAATATAAATATGCTTTCCGATTTCACAAAAGAGAGCGTTGCAGGTTTCATGAAAGAGAATATATATGCAGTGTAGACTTCCTATGTGCTCGCATGCTAGAAGAATAAGGTGTACAAACTGCCTTTTATATGAGCAAATGCATAAGCTGTAGTGAATCAGAGCATTATAAATAAGGAAGTTGGCTGTGCAGAGAATAAGAAATTGAATACTTCTGCAAGGGACGTACTCCTCAAGATTGAGCGTAAGACTTCAAACAAGTCTGAGAATAAAAGCTACAATATAGATGCACAAACTCTCTAACAAAGTATACAAGTATGCCTTGACTCCGTACCAAGAACCTGCTTTGTAAGCAATCGCCCAAGAATCTATCTATCTATCTATATATATATATATATATATATATATATATATATATATATATATAGAGAGAGAGAGAGAGAGAGAGAGAGAGAGAGAGAGATTACAAAAGAATAGCATTCGTTAAATCTATAACAAGATTTCCCTAAACAATAATGTTGAATATAGAAAGCTTTAAAAGCTGCGGTTGAAACACCAAACCAGTACAAAATTTCTTCCAGCTTAACATGTGGCAGGGTATGCAACATTTTACCCCTCAAGCTTCACTTGAATATTTCTTCAATCTGACAAGATGTTTGAGCTTTATATGATTGATCTATCAATAGCTTTGGTCATCATATCAACAAGATGATCTTTTGAAGATACAAATGAAATGTCAATCTCTCTAGCTATCAGTGTCTCTTGAACATGATGATAGTGAACTTCAATGTGCTTGGTACGTGTATGAAAAACTAGATCTGCCATCAAATATATGCTGCAATTATGTTTCCAAAAAAATTGTCGAGTTGGATAAGAAAGTTGCATATCATCAGATAACATTTTGAAACACATTACTTTACATGTTAACATTGCAAGTGCTCGATAATCTGCTTCTATAGATGAAAGCACCACTCTCACTTATTTCTTTGAGCTCCAAAATACAAATCAGTTCCTAACCATCAAAATGTAGATACTTGTAATTCATCCATCACCTTTTGTTCTTGTCCAATCTACATCAGGAAAACCTTTAATCTCAATATTTGTATCATATGAGTAAAATAAACCATTGTTCAAGGTGTCTTTCAAGTAGGATAGGACATGATTGGCTCTATTTTAATATACATCTATAGGTTTCTGCGTAAACTATGAAAGAACTCCAACTACGTAAGCAATATCTGACCCGATATTTATTGCATATAACAAAGAACCAATCAATGATCTATACATGTCTATATCTTCAAAGATAATACCATCACGCACAATCAATTTTATATTAGGCTCCATAGAATTTGCGATTTCTTTACATATTGACATTCCAAATTTGTCAAGTAAATCCCGTATATATTTCTCTTCACCTAGTCATATACTATGCTTTTCATAAATAGCCCCAACACTTTGTACATAACGTAAAATCCTTAGATAAAAAATTTTAAAGTCCATAACAAGTTTTTATCTGAACCTCATTAATTTCTTCATTAGAACTTCTTGTAATAATTAGATCATCAACATAAATGAAAATATATACACATTGATTTCCCACAAACTTCACATACAAAGAAGGATATAAAGAAATGGCTTTGTATCCTTGACCATCTAAATAACTTACCAAATGATGATTCGAGGATTTAGGTGCTTATTTCAAATGATACAATGCCTTTGTTAGGTCGAAAACATAATTTGCTTACTTTGCATTTATAAATCCTTTTCATTGCTCAATATAAGACCATTCTTGCAATTAACCATTAAAAAATGCATTCTAAATCAAGTTGAAACATATTCCAACATCTACTTTCTCCAACACTTAAAATAGTCCAAATAGTAGAATTTTTTGCAATTGGACTAAACATCTCCTCATAATCAATTCCATATGTTTGTGCAAAACATTTTTTAACTAATCATTAGGGGAAAAATGAGACTTTCATGGGCCTTGTAAGGATTCCTAATTTTAGGGATTAAAAAGCTAGACCAAGGAGATTAAGGGGGATAGTGAAACCATTAGCAGTGTTCTCAAAAACATAAATATTTGATATACTTATCTTTTTGAATTCTTAAATGGAGTAATTTATAGCCTTTGGATGCTTGAAATCAATGGTTTATAGTTAAATTGATGAAGGAAAGAGAGAGAGAAACTCTAACAATACGTGGGAGTAGGGACAAGTCGCGCATGGATGTGCACATTGTTGCAAGCTTTTGGGCCATTGGTGTTGGAGTTTGAGGTCTATAGAAGCACACAAACAACACAAGGAAGAAAAAGAAGTTTTGAGCACAACACAACATTTAATGAATTACCAAGTCAATGTAAAGATAAGTAACCCATTAGGGTTATAGGAGTGTGTACAAGCCAAGGGAAAAAACATCCTAAAGAGGGAAAAAGTTCCCCGATAGTCCTGAGTGTGTTCATACACATCATTATCAGAATATATCATCAAATGCTTCCTAGGAGTGATGTGGTGAACAAGCAGCTAGCACTCATGTATAAGGAAGTGCCAAACTATGTGGAAAAGAGATCAATCCACAAAATTAAGTAATCCTTAAGCTTTGTAGAAATCTTCAAAATTCTCCCTAAACAATTGTGAAAAGGTTTGCAATGTTTCCCTGTGTGGGCACATATGCCAAACTAATCTCTCTAATAGAGAACCTCTCCCTAATATAATGATAGCACAATTCAATGTGCTTTGTGCAAGCATGGAACATAGGGTTTGTAATAAATTAAGTCTATGATCTAAGGGTCTGGCCGGTTCAAACAGATCTGAAATCGGACACCGTTTGGTCACTCATTTGTAGGACCAAAGATCTCAAGAATAGACTCAAGCATAAGTTCATGTGCTCTCATATTCAAGTAATCCACCTATCCTAGAGGTTAAGTCTCATGTTTATGAAGGAGGAGGTCTTGGATTCAAGTCCCATGGGGATCATGGGGAGAGAGTTTTGCCTAAGGAGCTCTAGAGCTTTCTAACTCAAGTTAAGGTGAGTTAACTTGAGTCTAGACTTAACTCAAGAGGTGAGTACAACAACCACTAGTGGACTCTAGTGGAAGGAGTGGAGGAGATTGCACATGAACTTGTGGACTCTAGTTACATTTGTGGTCCTCGTTGATTTGAGCAGCTATATATACAGGCATAAGGTTGGGAGGAGAGTCATCTCTCTAGCGTGGTGGTCGTAATCCTTCTTCTCTTGCATTGGTATCAGAGCAAGCTTTCATGGTGACCTTGGTGGCTCATCATCTTCCCTAAGCTCTCATGGAGACCTTGTTTTTATCATCTTCATTGAGCATTCATATTATGCTTTTGGTCTCTTGCATTGTTCTCGGAAATCAGACATCCTCGTGAATAGCTTCTCATCGAAGCTTCTCATCCGCGTGAATAGCTTCTTATCGGAGCTAGAACTGCATAAAGGAGCAAAGAAAAGTCCTACCTTCAGCAAGTCATGCACAGGATTTGATCCCGCGGCCTCCCACAGACGACGTTCCTCCCTTATCCAAGAAAGCACATGCCTTGTGTGACCATAATCTCAAGAAACACTTCAAGAGCTTGCATTCGGTCACTATAGAACTTGCAAAAGAGTTTCTTTCACAAGGAACGTGGCACAAGTCTCAAACTCACGACCTCTTCTGCCAGAAGTTGCTGTCTTATCCGACAGAGCAAGCCCGTTTCGTCATGTATGAAAACATTTATTTTATATCATTCTTTGCATTGGCAAAGTTTAGAGCTTAGAAACATAACTGTAATGGCTCTTGATCGGACTCGAACTCTCGACCCTTCAGTCATGAAGCTTTCGCTCTATGCATCACAGTAACATGTCTTACGTATCACATACCTGGTATTGTATTAATACGTGGTGATACACTTGCTGACGAGCAAAAGAAGACGTGAATCTCAGAAGATGTAATGAACAGAACCATGAACTCCGTCGCAAAATAGAAGACGACGCTCAGATTGCAAATGAGAAGCTTATTGCGTCTTCACTATGATTCTCTACTTCAACATGAAGGCATTGCTTACAGATGCTATAATTCAAAAGAACGTATTGGAGTGTGAGTGGTATAAGCGCAGTAATCACATATGTGGATACAGAAGCAACGGTCTTCAATGATGGAAGATGGCTCCTCGCAAGGATGAAATGATGGAAGAAGCCATGATCAAAGGTAAGTATTTTCGAGTTTCTACTTGGCCTTAATGCTTGATTTATCTTGTTTTCATTATTCTACACTTAATCCTAGATGCACATTGAAATAGCCAAGATTTCAATCGATTAACTCTAGAGTAGGATAATGAAAAAAATCCACTTCTCATTCCAAGAATTAGTTTGCATTTAGGAAATACTTGGTTTAAAATGATCCTTGTGCATCAAAGAATGTATTTTGGTAGTTGAATTCCATATTTCCCTTCCATTGAGTAAGCTTTTTATTGCACCACAAGGATATGTTTTTATATTATAGTGCATTAGGACAAAGGAAATGATATACATGCATCAAGATTGCATGATATACATTCTTAGTACAAGGAAAAGTCATGCATTAAGCTCATGCATGATTGTTGCATTATTTGTTGAGCATGCAAAGAACATGCAGGCATACACATGTGAGCACATGCATTTGCATGATAGAACGGGATGTTGTTTTCAAGTAGATATGATAATGTATTCTCTTAGTATTTAGCTTACTTTGTAAAGGTCACGGTTTGACATTAGGGAAGACAGATGACTAGTTAGTTGCAAAGACATGCTAGTTCTAGTTTGCAACTCAAGTAATTAGTCGATTCCTTCCCAAGTTGATACTCCACTATCAAAAACAAATACTTAATGACAATTAAGTATGTTTGATGTCTTACTAGGTATAAGTAGGCACTAGGAGAAAGTTAAGTATTAAATTTTCTTGATGATCAAGAAAGCTTAATTACTTGCAAAGCTTTTGCGATGTATGATGACTCTAAGTCCCATATGTACTTAGGGAGTCATAAAGTTAAGCTTATAATGATTACTCTAAATGTAGATGATATTTAGAAAGTCATAAGGATAAGCTTTAGTGAAACTATTTAAGTTTTTTCTTTTCATCCTGATGAGTGATAAACTTCAAAAAGATGAATAAACTTTAGCATCACTTGAAATTTAGTGTTGAATATTCGGATGCTAGGTTCCATGATTGTATCTCTAGTCAAGATGCAAAGCTTTCAAAAAGCATGGAAACTTTATTAAGCATTTTTCTGAGGATAAGAAAAGTATGCTTGGTTTTATTTAAGCTAATTAGAGCTTAAAGAAGAAACCCAAGTCAAATTAATCTTTGGGATTCAAGATATTCTCTAAAAGATATGTCAAAGTAATCTTTAGGAATTAAGCTACTTCTTAAAAGTTAAGCCAGTAAAGGAAAAAGCCTAGTTAACTATTTCGATAGTTAAAAAAAGAATATCTTTTGGACAAGCAGTAAAGCCTTAAGTCTTGTTCTTGTTCAATAGTCAAGATTTCTTCTAGAAAGGTGATTCCAGTAAAACTAAGGATTCCATGATGAATCATTGGCTTACTATTACTTGAATCCTTGGTAGGAATCTAAAGTTCTTGAAAGATGTATATCTCCCTAAATGTGAGACTAGAATCTTTCAAGTCAATTTGATAGTTAGTAGTTCCCAGCAGTTCCCAAACCATCAGTATTGGTACTTAAGTCCAAATATTGATATAACCTAAAGGTGTATCAAAGATTCTTAACTTTGGAATCTGAGGGGTATTAGTGTATGCCTGGACTTAAGAGGGGGAAAGATCTCTAAAAACCCATGGGTAAGCAAAGAAGCTTTTAATAGTTTAGGAGATCTTAAAGATAAAGACTAAGTCTTTATCTTAGTCGCAAAATCAACTAGATTTGATCAAGCTTGGCCATGATTGTCCAAGTATGTGCGATTGGAACTACTTTGTTGATTGCCCAAGTATTGGTAATAAAATTCCTTTTGGGAATTATTTACTCAACTTCCATTTATCCAATGGAAAATTGTGAAAAGAGTAAGCTGTTCCAAGTTTGAACAGAGAGAAGAAATTCCAAGAATGTAGTCTGCAATCGTGAAGATGGTACTTAAGTCTGTGGAAGGTACTTAAGTCTGTACCAAAATCCCTATCCTTAAAGGGACTTTGGTACAAATCTAGAGAGCATGAGTGGATGCTTAGACTTAGGCAATAGAGAGATGCGATTCTAAGAGTGTGACCAAAAGGATGTTGACAATGCCCTAAATGAAGCGGCGAGCCAGTTTGATACCACCTATTGAAGTTTGAGGTCTATGGAAGCACATGAGCAGGAATGAATTACCAAGTGAATATACAAAGATAAGTAACCCATTACGGCTATAGGCATATATATAATCTAGGGAAGAAAGCCTCCTAAAGAGGCGAAAAAGTGCCCCGACGGTCCTAAGTGTGTTCAAAGACATCACTACCAAAAAATATCAGCAATTGGATGGAGCTCAATCCAATGAATCGTTACATTTGGAGCTGATCCTCTTTTTCATGTGTATTTAGAGCTATTATATCCATGAAATATCTAAGGGACATGGCTCTTTGGGGATCATTTCATATCCGAATGCACTTTGGGCGAGTAGATCTATGCTAGATCCAAGGGACGAGGTGAAAAGGTACCTTTGAATGATGGGCATCATTCTTAGCCCTTAGGTCAAGGAAAGATCTAATGGTCCATATCTAAAGTGCCTTTCTAATGAGGCTTTTCATCTCAACCATTGGATGCAAACCAAATCCAAGGGCCTAGAAACAAATGCACCTTTTTGAGGATGTATTTAATCTCATCCATTGGATATCAAGGCAATCTAAGGGCCCAAATCCAAAGGTGCCTTGAACTTTTCAACCAAACCTCAACCTTTAGTTCCTTTTCAATCCAAGGGCTCTAAGTCATTTTCAAGGCTTTCAAAGCCATTCAAATGCCTAAAACCACCACTTCTAGGTGGTTCTTTCTTCTTTGACTACACAAAAACAAGGTAAGCTTATGCCTAGCCTCTGTGATTAAGGGACTAGAATGTGACCATCACCTCTTCTGATTGGACCATCACTAGTCACCTCTTAATCTAAAAGGCCCTAAGAGGGTTCAATTTTTCCCCTAATGTCTTGCTATTTATCTGGAAATAAGACAATAACTATTTCCTTTAATATGAAAAACCCCTTTATTTCCAATTATGTTCATCTTATCATCTCATGCCGCAAGGTGCCATGTCTCCTTTTCATGAAACACATCAATCTCTTCTTGCATTATATTTCATCAATTCTCATTTGTATTTGCATTTTCAAAGCATGTAGTTTCCTCCTCGTTTTGACCTAAAAACTAAATGTAAAATGAAATAAGGTTCAACATACCTTTTTTTGGCTTCCTTTCTCTTGTACTTATCCTAAGTTCATGTTCATGTCTTGTCAAAGTAGGTTTGAAACTTTCACCTATTTCTACTTGATCACTTAGGTCAAAAACCTTTTCTTTTGATGTAGATGCCAATCTTTCTTCATCTACACCATTTTCTCTCTTTTCTTTAAACTTACTCTTGTAGAGTCCTATAAAGTATCCTAAATTTCTTCTTGCATTTCACCTTGAACCTACGAAATATGAACAATATACCAAGATAGAAACTCATCAAAGCACACATCTCCACTAATAATCGTTTATTTTCTTATTTGATTATAACACATATAACCTTTTTGATCTTCTGTATAATCCAAAATAGTATATTTTAACACTTTTGGATCTTAGTTCTCAATTCACATGGAACTATATAAAATATACACAAGTGATCAATTGTATTTTATTCATTATACCAAACCTAAAAAACTCTTACATTATGTGTCACCGATGTAGGCATACAATTCATCAAATATACTACACTATTTATTGCTTTAGCCGAAAACTTCAATGGCATATGATTCCATATGTACACTCACTATTACACAAAATCTGTAGGACAAGCATGATCTACACTATCATCTTAACATTGAACAATAAAAATTAACATTCAAATACATAAACACAAGGAGCAATATACCCTCAAATCCTAATGGATATAATGTTAATGGAAAATGACGAGGGTTTGGAAATACGAAGGAGAATGTGGAAGATGGGTTACAAAAAGATGGAAAGGCATGAGATAGAGATAAAGGTAGAAATAAAGATGGACTAAAAGTCAAGTAAAGCTTGTATTACAAGGTGTGGAGACAAAAAAGATGGGATACAAATCCAATGGGTGTGACCTAATGGTTCACACCCTAAACTCTAGGGGAGGAAGTCTTGGTTTGATTCTCCTTAGCTAGATGTACCTTTTGGAATCCCCAAGTTGATGGGTGCCTCTACTTTACAAGGTTGGGTGCGTTATTTCCAATTCATTGCAACTTCCAAAAAAAGAAGATGGGATACATAAAATAAGAGAGTGTAGTACTAGTAATTCTTTTATAGAAAGGCCCTCCACTTGGCAAGGGTAGCACTACGATCACTGTAGCACTTATAATATATACTTGCATACACTTTTTTTGCCTTTAGGGACCCAAGTGGGTCCTTTTATAAGCCTAATTTGCTAGACACTTTTGGAGATATTTTAGAGAAAATCTTCTGGACATGACACTCGTCTACTAGCAAGTACAATATCCACAAAAGTCTAGAAGATTTTTTGTCCTTCTAAGGTGTTGAACTCATCCATTATGGACATATTTTGGATATTTTTGAAAATTTGTGCAAGTAGAATAAATAGCACTTCATTTCATGGGAATGTCTATGGTATCCAAATTTCGGTATCTGGATTATTATATACCTTGATTTTGGGCTCAAACACCAATCACATCCATGTGTCAAGAATGTTTTGTGTAAGAAAAGTCTATGGTGGGACTTGAGGCTTTGAATAATTGTTTGGAATCTTTTAAAAGGAGAGTGGATCAAGATTAAATATTTTTTCAACACCTCCTTGTCTCACTCCATATTCATCTTAGGATTTGACTCTCCCATTCATCATAGGTTAGTCCATCTACTTTTACTTGGGTGGGGCCTACGTTATTCCTCTCTTTCATTTCTTTCAAAGACATATAGTGCATGACCTACAATAATGTCTTGCATGTATTTTCTAATACCATTTAAATTAATCGCTTCAACTATCCTAAGAGGAACCAATTCTTCAAATTCAAGCAATTTTTCTATAAAAAATATGGAGGTTGTAAAAGCCTTCCATTTCTCATCCTCTTTTAATCCATTCAAAATGAATGCAACAAGATCTTCATCCTCTACCATGCATGAAGTAAGTGCGACACCAATTTTTTTTAAAGTTTAACACATAATGATTCACAGACTTCGATACACCCTTACACAAATTATTTAACTCATTTTTGAGATGAATGCATCGAGCCTTTGTTATGATCGAGAATGCACATTCTAACATTTCCCATTTTTCCTATATGTGTCCTATTATACTTGATCCAATATTTTGTGAGAACACAAACATAATCTTTTTGTCACACTCATTCCATCTTTGATACTCACAAATTTGTTGCGACTTCAGATTGTCATTTGGAAATTTTGGTTGAGGATGAGTCCCACTAATTAATCCATGCTAAATATGCCCATAAGGTATGCAAACATGCAAAAGCACCACGCTTGATAGTCCACACATGGAAAACCTACAGAACAACAAAAACATCTCATATATTATTTTTATTTCATTCTAAATATATATCACATATATTGGCATGCCATGTGGCTTTGATACCAATGTTTAAATTTAACTAGGCTCTTGAAACATAAGTTATTATGTAGTGTGAACAATGAATCTACAATTTCTAAATAATGATTCAATAGAAGATGCTTGCACATTCCACATGCTATTTACTATTGATTTTCTGAAGTAATACAGCTAGACACAACAGAAATTTCATGATCTATTTAAAGAGCTTTAAATTATTTATTCCGACAACACAAAAAAGGGTGAGAGAAGAAAATAAAAATGGGGAGCTATGTTAATCATTCTATATAAAGTATAGTATATTAATAATCTCCCTGCCACAAGTAAATAAATATGGAACAAGATACATATAAGCAACGCTATATTAGGATTTGAGAGATAAAAAAAGAGACTATATGTATGTTTCAATACAATACAAATGTTCTTTTAGACCTTATAAGCGAGAGTAGTGCAAGCTTCATACAAGAGAATATATTTACAATGGAGACTTCCTATATTATCTCACAAGAATAAGGTGTGCAAAGTATCTTTATGTAAGCAAATACATGAGCCCTAAGAAATGAAAACACTATAAATAATGAAGATGAGTTCACAGAGAAGAAAAAATTGAATCCTTGTGCAAGGGAAGTAATGCTAAAGATTGATCGTAAGAATTTAAAGAAGCGTGGGAATAAAAGGTAGGCTATAGATGCAAACACTCTGTCCCAAAGTATACATGTTTCCCTTGACTGCATACAAAGAATCTACTTTGTAACAATTCGTGCAAGACTCTATATATAGAGGTTACAAAATAATAACATGTGTTAAAACTATACCAAGATTTTATCTCAAAAATAACAATGAATATGAAAAGCTTAACAGCCACGGTTGAAACAAAAAACAACTAAAGATTTCTTCAAGCTTTATTAACACAAGGGAGATGTGCAACACTCCTCCCCATCCTTCTTCTCTGCCTCCTTCTTGTTCTTCTTCTTTTCATTCTTTTTGTTCTTGTTCTTCCTATTCTTCTTGTTCTTTTTCATCTTTACCTTTATACTTTTTCTTCTTTTTTCTCTTTCCTTATTCTTGTATTTGTTTCCTTTATATTTTCTTATTCTTCATTTTTCATAGTCAAAGAGGCAAAAATAAAAATAAAGGAGAAAATACAAATTTCATGATTCTATATAGAGTTATGTTGATTTACTCTAAAATTCCCACCAAATAATCACTAATTTTTTCACAATAAGAGTTTCATTTTTCATTGAAGAAGTTATATTTTTCAGGCCATGGATTTTATTGATCATATCATCCTTGATTAGATTTCCATGTATAAGTCAAGGGGAAAAAACCTCCTAAAGTGGGAAAAAAGTGCCCTAGTGGTCCTAGCAAGTCGAACTTTGCTAATGCTGAAACCAATAACATATTTTTCTTGATCCGTGGAACAAATAAAGCATCTAAAAATGTAAAAGAACTACCATCAGCAATAATGAGAATGATCTTATGAGCTCCCATTATAGGATATAAAAAGTTGTTGGCGCATGTGAAAATATTACCTGTAGGGGTAGGCTCAAGTGAAGTGAAGAGACTGTGCTACGAGATAATATGTTTGGTTGCCCCACTATCAAGGTAACCAACATCTATTTCTACTGCAGACATACAATGTTCATGAGAAGATGGCTCATAACTATAAATAGTAGTAAATGCCCATTCTTCATTTTGCACAAGATAATAGACTCTATTTTGGGTGTAGAGGGCTCTGTAACAACCATTCCAGCCTCTTTCTTCTTTGCCTCTTTTGCAACCAGTTTTGGACAACTCTTTATGATTTATAGTATTTGCAAAAAGAAATTTTTCTTTTCTGTCATCTTCTCATCTTCATCATCCTTCTTTGATTATGCAAAATTAGTAGATTTTTGGTTACTAATAGATGAGCTTCATTTACCTCTTCCCTTCTGATGAGCAAGGAAAGTTGGATCTCCAGGACGCACAATGGACCTATTGTGCCTAGACTGATCTTCTTGCAATAGAACAGAGACTAACTTTTCAAATATTCAAGGCATTTGGATTACCTTTCATCATCAATCAAAGAGTAGAAGAAAAACTCTGATATGAATCTGGAAGACCATTCAAAGCACTCTACACAAGTGAACTGTTAGGAAAGACTTCATCAACAGAGATCAACTGATCCTTCAAACCTTTGATCTTTGTCAAAAAATTATCCATGGAGTCTCCTTCATTCATCTGCTCACTCTCCAGCTATTTATGGAGGTAATCAAGAAGAGTCTCATTCCTTGCATGGTATAAAGTGCTAAGTGTATCCAAAGCATCCTCTGTTATTTTCCAAGAGCAAATGTGAGGAATAATATCATGCTCAAAAGACAGTTCTATCAATGCATGTGCATGAGCATCTCTTCCATCCGAACAAAGTTGCTCTATAGTTGAAGAATATCTCCATCTTCAATGCCATCTGCATCACCTTTAGTGGATGTATTTGCAGGTGTAATAGGATGTTTTTCAACACCCTGCACAATATTCCACACTCCTTTTGCAACCAATACATGACGCATGATATAAGCCTATAATGGGTAACTGGTACCATCCAAGTTATCCTCAATAGTCAACATAAAAAATACATCACTACTTTCAGCCATGGCCACTAACTAAAATACCTAGATGCAGAAAAATAATTGTATCTCAAAAAGTTGAACATAACTACCTTGTTGAGTTCTCCTATACTTGAAGCTTATATTGGTGAACCAAAACTTATAGATATCTCTAGCACAGAGAGACAAAATTGCCCGCAGAAGTACTATGAAAGTGCATTCCGAGGCCAAAACAAGCTTAGATTGCGATTTTGACATGACAGAGGCAAGCAATTTATTCCTAGTTGCCTTGAGTATGCTCACAAATTTTTGTGGAATTTTGAGACTATGACTGGAGGGGCGACACCCTAGATGAAGCGACAACCTGCTCTGATACCAATTGTTGGAGTCTGAGGTTTGTGGAATCACAGGAACAACACAAGGGAGAATAAGAAGTTTGGAGAACAACACATAATATTGAATGTATTACCAAGAGAATGCACAAAGTTAAGTGACCCATTAGGGTTATAAGCATATATACAAGTTGGGGGAGAAAACCTCCTAAAGAGGGAAAAAAGTACCCCGATGGTCCTAGTGTGTTTATACACATGACCACCTAAATATATCAATGGAAATATTTTTCAGGGCATGGATATTATTGATCATATCATGCTTAATTAGTTTTCCAATATACACATCAATAATTGTATCATTATGCTCATCAATGTTATCATTGAGAACTTTCAAGACAAAAAGCTAAAATTATATTTGTAGATGCTTCTAGATTAAAAATCAAGTTTTATAACACAATATATATATATATATATATATATATATATATATATATATATATATATATATATATATATATATATATATATATATATATATATATATATATATATATATATATATATATAGTTGATATATTTAGGTAGCGATGTGTGTGAAAACACGAGGACCGTTGGGGCACTTTCTTTCCTTCTTTAGGAGGTTTTTTCTCTTGGCTTGTATATACGCCTATTGCCCTAACATGTCACTTATCTTTGTACATTCTAGTGGTAATAGATTCAGTATTGTGTGTTGTGCTCTAAGCTTCTTCTTCTTCCTTGTGTTGTTCACATGCTTCAGTGAACTCCAACAATTCGTATTAGAGCAGGTCGCTGCTTCATCTAGGGCATCGTCATCACCCCTCTGGTCATAGTCTCAAAATTGCACGAAATTGCATGTCGATAGGTACCATGAAACTTCACAATGCTTGGGCACTATGATGGCTCAAGGGTACCAAAATCGCAAGACACAGATTGAAAAACACTAGAACTCAATCGTAACTTTACGTCTTTGTCAAATTTTAAATGCCTTAGTTACACAACACATCGCGAATTGTACATGGTGCATCCTTACAAGTCATTCCCTTCTTTGCACTAGGTTCAATGTTTCAAGTGCAAAGCTAGATAGTGTTTTGAATCATTTTAGTAGGGATCAGATTGTGAATTCCCCTCTATTATTTGGAATATGAGGTCAATCCTATTGTAGAGATGAAACATGTTCTTCTAGGTTAGAACATGAGGCTTGAGGGTATGCCTATAGTTTTTA
>CM035439.1:102544364-102571864 GCA_020310875.1 Ceratopteris richardii
ATTGATCAAATTTTGGTAGGGAATCCCTCATATAAACTGATTTGGTGAATGCTTTCCACCTTTCATCCTCTTTCAAGCCATTGAGAGTGTGTGCGACAAGATCATCATCTTCGATTGGGCTCCCAATTGAGCCTAGGGCATCTGCAAGCTCGTTAACCTTCAAAATGTACTCAATTATGTTAATACTTTGTGCTTTCCTAAGATTATTTAGCTCATTTGGGAGCTAAATTTTCGTTGCCTTAGTTGTTGAGTAGTACAATCTCTCTAAGGTATCCCAAACCTTCTTGGATGTGTCCAAGTCTTGTATATGCCCTATCATGCTATTCCTTATGTGTTGGGAAAGAACGAATATGACTCTCCTATCCCTTTCTATCCATTCATTAAGTGCCTTAACCTACCCTTGAAGTTTTTGATCATGTACATGAGGCATTGGCTCCATGCCACTCACTAATCCCCGCACCTTTTTGCCCATAAGGTAGTTTCTAACTCTAAATTTCCATGGTTGATAGTTGTCTTTCTCTAACTTCTCTATTTGTGCATTATAATCATCCATATTGAGCTTTAAGATGCTTCTCCAACTTCTCCTCAAGTTTTTTTATGCTTTAGAAGGTGTTGGTATTACCTTTTGATAGCTTCTCACTTGCTAACCTTGGACTAGTTGAGATCTCCATCGACATAGCCCCCTTTTGATAACTTCTAGCTTTGATAAGTCCTCTCTGCTTCCGCGACTTTTCTTCATCCCTTCAAGTCTTCAATATGATGCCCAATGATGTCTCCAAGCCTCCAAAATGCCTTTATAGCACTGATGGGGGATGGTTCTAACACCCTAATGCAACAATGGAAGATGACTTCCCTCCACTAGATCCACAAGCAGTGATATGTGCTCATTGTTTTGATTTTTTCTTTCACTCTATATAGAGACTTAGAAAAATATTTTGGAGAATTAAACTAGACTTTGAGAGATATCTAAGAAGCTTTATGCCATACCAAATAGATATTCCAGCTAGGAGAATCATCCTATGCAAAAAAGGGTACTTGTTTGTAACACTCTCTGCCTTTATGCAAAGATATAGCTTCACAAACTTGGCAATTTCTCACAACTCAATTAGTCAAAGAACTTGAAACTTTTCCAAAATTTGGGGCAATATATGAGAGACTAAATGAGGCTTTAAATCAATGACAATGAATACAATCAGAGATCAAACAATGCTCTACAATCTGGTACAATTGGGTTTAGAAATGCCTAACTACACCTCTAGATAGAGAGGAGCAAAACCATGAGAAAATAAGCTAAGCATGCAAGGAGACTGCATGCTAGAGTTTAGGAATTCATTAAACTAAGTGGGAGACTCATGGAATGCATACAAATCAAGAAAAAAGATGGGATGTTGCTTATATAGAGTTTTAATTTTCCTACAATCTAACTGACCACCCACCAATCAATGTAGGTGCAACTTTTGGTGGGTGATTGATGGGTTTTGAATTTTATTGAGTTTGGTGGAGCTTCTAACTTGATTCCACAACTTTGGGTCCTCCTATTTGATTGGTCCACTTGCAAAACTCATGGATGAGTCCTTTTGCATGGTCCAGACTTGATTTTCAACAAGCCCTTTAGATTAAGGAGTGATTAGGGATGGGCCAATCAGAAGAGGGTGGTGGCCATAGTCTATACTCTATAAAGTACTAGGTTGAAAGGGGGAGAGGGGATAGATTTCTACCTCATTTAATGAGTTTTGTTTAGAGAGAGAAGGAATCGAGTAACTTTTTTGGGCCCAAAAATTCAAAATTTTCTAAAATGTTAAAAACTCATAATCACACCTGAGAATGGAACCCTCCTTACTTGTTAGGGTTAAAAATACTCTTTTTTACCATAAGTTCAAAATTTGTGCATGTTTTCGATTGAAAAGAAGGCTTAGAAAAAAAAACAATTTAAAATAGAGTTATCCCTCCTAAACCTCACATTCTCTTATCGAGGTCCCAAAAAGTCATCTTTTCCCACTACTTTCTCTTTGCATCACACCATTGAAGCTCTTGTTTCTACATTCCAACTTTTTACATCTCTCGTCTCACACTACTCTTATACCTTGAAGAATTTCAACTTCAATGACAATATCTAAAGCTTTTAGGTGACCAAAAGATGAAGTTCTCACATTAAGCTATCACAATATCAAAGCTATAGATACATGAGTGCTTCAAAGGTGCATGGGTACACATGCAACCCTCTAGATTTGGGCCTCATCCAGTTAGAAATCATGGAAACTTTGATCTTCATTAGAAGCGAAACCTACTTGGAATCAAGAAAGCACAAAGAGAATGGGATGGTTGCTATTGGACAACAAGTTTTTACAATGGCAATTATGAAACTCAAAAACTCTATAAGAATGAGATATCATGTGAGCAGTAAATATTAATCTACCATATTGATTGTTTTATAGTGTTGAATATAGTTCTAAACTAGTGCTTTTATTTGTTTCATATATATTTACGTTTACTTTGTTGGAAGGACTTCCACTTCATAGTCTTAGAAGTACTTTCAAGGCATTGCATGTAGATGTTGGTGCACTAGTATTTTTGTGTCCTAGTCATTCTACCTCATGGTTTTTGCACTTGCAAGAGACTTGTAAAAATTATGATAAACAATATATGTTAGATATTGTATATACCTTCTTATTTGCAATGGTAATCTATGAGCTTTTTGTGGGAAACAATGTCCAATGTCCCAACATCTAAAGCTGAAACTATATGATTTATATTTTGCAGAATCCTCCCACAAAGCATGTCAACGCATTGTTATAAGAGAGTGTTTTGAAAAATAACCATTAAATTTGGTGCGAGTTGAATGTGTTGATGAGTTGATAAATATTAGAGTTCAATTTCTTTGATCATAATCTTGTCCTTGACATAATGATAATCAAATTCTATATGCTTGGCCTTGGCATGATAGATAGGGCTAGCAGCAAAATGTAATGAACTAATATTGTCTCCAAATATATGTGGAGTTGAAGTGTTCAACCCTGAATTTGAGTATAGGTTTCTAATCCACAGCTTCTTGTGTAGCATTCGCCAGTCCTCTATATTCAGCCTTTGTTGATGAGAGAACAGCTGTGGGTTGCTTCTTGTATATCTCATGTTTGGTTCAGAATTTGGAGAAACTAACGTCTTGTTTCAAGTTAATGACATCATCAATGACATCATTAATTTGAAATCAACTTTGTACCTGCAAAAATAAGAAAACTAGATGTGATTCTCTGATCATCTTTAGAGCCTACCCAATCTGCATCATAAAGGAGTTTAACATCTGTATCATATGTATATGGATAATATAATCATACATTGATTGTGCCCTTCAAATACTATAGAATTCTCTTGGTTGCTTCCATGTGAGGCTTCCTTGGAGTGTGCATGAACTAACTAAGCACACTTAGTCCATAACATATATCTAATCTAGTTAGAGTAGCACAATTTAAGCTTCCAACTAGACTTTGGTAGCTTATTATGTGTTTAGTTAATTCACCTTCATGAGCACTTAACTTTAGATTTACCTCCATAGGAGTTCCTGCAACCTTTGTGTTTCCATCTTGAAGTGAGAGAGCATGCCTCAAATGTACTTTCTTTGAGTGAGGAGCATGACTTTCTCTATATATACCACTTCCAAACCTAGGACGTATAAGAGCAAGCCATGATCACTGATCTTGAACTCCTCCTTCATTTGAGCTTTGATTTGCTTGATTCCATCTACATCATTCCTTGTAATGATTATATAATCCACATGTACACAAAGGGATATGACCTCTAAATGATTCCTCTTAATGAAGAGGGAAGGATTTGCCTTGCTTACAATAAAACCTTTATTGTGGAAGTAAGTGAAAAGTCTATGGTTCCAAGCTTTAAGAGCTTGCCTCAAGCCATACAAGGCTTTCCTGAACCTACACACATGTTCAGGGTATGTTTGATCTTCAAAGCCAAGAGGTTGAGCCATATATACCTCCTCTGATATCCATCCATTTAGAAACAAATTTTTAACATCCATTTGATATATCTTCCAATTCTTGGAAGATGCAACACTCATTAGTACCCTAATGGTAGGCATTTTTGCAACAGGTGAAAAATCCCTTCATAATCAATACCTTGGGTTTGTGCAAATCCCTTTTCTACAAGCCTTTCTTTGTACCTGTTAATTGAGCCATTAGAATTCTTCTTTATCTTGTATATCCACCTTGAGCCAATCACCTTCATAGATGGTTACTTCGGTACCAATTCCCAAGTTTGATTTTCTTATAGAGCTTCTATTTCTTCATCCATGGCACTTCTCCATTCTGCCTTCTTCTTGGCTTCTTCGTATGTAGAAGTTTCTTTAGAGTTTGAGTCTTGTGCTACATATGTTTTCTTGAGAGGATTCTGCCACATCTCTCAACTCCTACACTTTGGCTTTGCCGTTGAAGCTCCAAGAATTGTTTTCCTTTCTTGGAGTCTTCTAGGCATCATCATAATCACTTGATGTTTCAAGTGTTAACCCATTCCTTTTTGACAATGTTGGAAAGGCTTCCTCTAGATCATAGGGAAGTTTGATTTTCCTGCAATAAACTTGAAACCAAGATTTGTTTTCATCAAACACATCTCTATTGACAATAAAACCTTTATTGCTTGGATTGGTATATTCTCATCAATCAATTACAAAAGAACCATGATTTGATGCTTCCTAACTCCACGTGCAGGTAATGCACTTTTTACAAAGGTAAATGTACTTGATTTTACAAGGGATTGATCATATAAGGTTCCATGAGCACTGTGCTAATCATCCAAGTATGTTGGCTTGGATTCTCTTGCGCCAATCGTTTACCGAGTGCCTCAAGTTTGGGCAAAGAGGACACCATTTTAGATTTCTGCAGGCGTAGCAAACCAGCAAAATTCAGATGACCAAAGCATGCATACCAAAGCTTTTCATCTGACATAGCTTGAGAATCATGTACTACACATGCTGAATCATTCAAAGATTTTTCATAGTCTATGAGCTTATATAGACCATGATGTAAAATGCGAGAAGCAATAATCACGTTGCCATTTGATAGATCATGAATTGTACACCTATCATCAATAAGTTTCACAACCAAGACAATCTTGGCTAAAGCCAAAACTCGTAACAGACTCTTCTTGATCCATGGCACAAATAAAGCATCTGACAAAGTGAACGTTCTACCATCAATAGTAGTGAGAATGATCTTATCAACTCCCATGAGAGGATAAGAGGAGTTGTTCCCGCATGTGATAGTATTCCCTGTAGGGGTAGGCTCGAGTGAGTTGAAGAAACTACACTATGAGGTAATATGTTTGGTTGCCCTAGTATCAAAATACCAAACATCTGAGGCTACTGTAGACAATCACTACTCATGAGAAGATGGGTCAAAACTGCAAAGAGTAGTAAATGCCCATTCTTCATTCTGCACAAGATTAGCATACTCTGTTTTTGGTGTAGAGGTCTCTCCAACAACCATTCCGGCCTCTTTCTTATTTGCCTCTTTAGGAGCTAGTTTTGGATAGCTTTTAATGACATGATCATTTGCTTTACACTATTTGCAAAACAATTTCTACTTTTCTCATTTCTTCTCATCTTTGTCTTCCTTCTTTGAGTGTGCAACATTCACTGATTTCTGCTAACTACTAGATGAGCTCCATTTACCTTTGCCCTTCTGACTAGACATGAAATCTTGATCTGCAACACACATAATAGACCTGTTCTACCTAGACTCAGCTTGCTACAATAGAACAAAAACCAACTCTTCAAATGCTAAGGCATTTGGATTTCCTTTTATCATCAAACCAAGAGTAGAAGCAAAACTCTGATATGAGTCGGGAAGACCATTCAAAACAAACTACACAAGTGAACTTTTAGGAAGGACTTCATCAGCAAAAATAAATTGTTCCTTCAAACTTGATCTTTGTTAGGAAAGCATCCATAGAATCACCTTCATTCATATGCTCACTCTCCAACTGTTTTCAAATGTAAGAAACTCTAGCCTCATTCCTAGCCTGGTACAATGTGGTAAGTGTATTCTAAGCATCCTTAGTTTTTCTACAAGAGCGAATGTGAAGAATAATGGAATGTTTGACAAACAACATGATCAATGCATGTGCCTGAGCATCTCGACCATCCCAACAATTTTTCTCTACAATAGGTGCAACAAGAACCACAACACGAACATGAATATGTAGAATATCACCATCTTTGATGCCATCAGCATCAGCTTTAGTACCTGTCTTTGTAGGTGTAATAGGATGTTTTTCAACACCTTGCTAAATATTCCACAGCCCTTTTGCCACCAATACATGATGCATCATATAAGCCCATAATGGGTAATTCGTACCATCCAACTTATCCTCAACAGCGAACATACGGAATACATCATTGCTTTTGGCCATGGCCACTGACTAAAATACCTTGATGCAAAAAATTGACTATATCTCAAAAAGTTGAACACAACTACCCTATCGAGTTTTGCTAAACCTATAGCAGACTTTGAGAAGCTTATACTAGAAAACCAAAACCTGTATATATCTTTGACCCAAAAATATGAAATATCCTGCAAAAGCACTACAATAGTGAATTTGGAGGTCAAAATGAGCTCAGATCGCGATTTTGGGACCACAAGTCAAAGTTGTTTTGATCTCCTAATCAGCCTGAGTATGCTCACCAAATTTTGTGTGATTTTGAGACTATGATTGGAGGGGTGTCGGCAATGCCCTAAATGAAGTGACGACCTAGTCTGATACCAATTGTTGGAGTTAGATGTCTACGCAAGCATGGGAACAACACAAGGAAGAAGGAGAAGCTTGGAGCATAATACACAATAATGAATTTATTACCACTAGAATGTACAGAGATAAGTAACTCGTTAGGGCTATAGGCATATATACAAGCCGAGGGGAAAAAACCTCCTAAAGAGGGAAAAAAGTACCTCGACAGTCCTAGTGTGTTCACACACATCACTACCTAAATATATTTACATTGTTTACCTGATTCATGGTATCTTGCTTCACGAAGTCTTTAGTGTAATGATCTCGCAACTCTAGGTAGTTCATGCAAGGTGACGCGTTTTTTAGCAAGATACATCAAGTGTGAATATAAACATATTTTGGACACCTATAACACATTATTGGGTGTCAAGGTTGATTCCTAAATGTAGAATCTTAATAACTAGGACCACTCTGCATGCTCAGGTTAGCAGGAGAAGAATAGAACGATGGGATGCAAGTAACATTATTGAGAACAAGAACTGGTGTCATCACCATAAGTTGAGTCATAGAAACCAAGGGTTTAGATGTCATTTTCGATTGCCCCGAATAGTACACAGGTGATTGCAGCTCTACCATTCTGCTTAGATAGTAGCATCCATGAGTCTCATGTCCCTATTTACAACAAAACTAGGAGGTTAGCTTATTAGGGAATTCTGTGTGGGTACCCTTGTTGGTGACATATTGTACACGAAAGGCTTGCCTTTGTTTGCCATTCCCTACACTCTTCAATCTCGTGGATGAGGTTTGCCATAATAACTTCTTTGGCACTCACAAACCATTGTTGCACTAGAGTGTCATTCCACCGCTTGCCATGAGAAGTAGTCATTGAAATGCACGTAGGTTTGCTCAATCCTAGTAGCCATTTCCACAAAGTCTTCTACTAGGGTGCTTGGTTTTCTATATCTATTCCTAATTAATTATTGTTAGAGATAAATCCCTTATTTGATCAACTAGGCTGCAGTGTTGCATCAAAATGCTCTTAAATTTTGATATATGCTTGATGCTTATCCCTCTAAGCATGTATCAAACTTCCAAATTCATGGGATTTATGAATTATGATTTATGACTACACCATGATACACTTGAAATTGTTTCGATCAATTTGTAACTTGTAGTTAGAAAAAAGAAAATGAAATATATAAATCTCTAAATATTTTCCTTTTCAAATAAACCTTGACATTATATAACTTAAATTTATAGCCCATAATTTTCAATTTTAATAAATAAGCTAAGAGTAATGGGTAGAAGCATGTTAACGTGACACAATTTTTGTGCTAATTAGCCTAAGTATAAAAAAACTTGATTAGCGTATCTTTCATGATTTGAATAGCACACTTTCTCATCCTTGTATTTATTTCAAAGTTGTCTCCATCACCGTCTTTGAGCGACCTCGCACACTTGACCCCTCCATTTGTTTAAGATTTTTGTGTGGCCCATCACTCTAAAAGTGATGGAATCAACATAATTTGGTGGAAACGGAGACATTAGTAGAGATTTTCCACACCAAAGCCCCAAACCAAAAGGAAGAAATAAATGTCCAGATTGCACATAAACTAAACCCAATCAAGGAAGGATATATAACCATCCAAAACCTAAGCACAAATTTAGTTAAAATATGGAAAATTGTTCTACAAGAAGATGTGGAAAAGATGGAGTTTTTGCTCTAGCTTTGGCTTCCATTTTAGCTTCAATTTTAGGTACTCTCTTTCTCTCTCTTTGACTATATGCATATCTATTCTATTAAGTTTGTCTAGCATTAATCATGCATCATGTGCTACTCATTATCATTTCTTTGATGATTGTGCGGTAGAATCTTTTGTATAAGTCTCCTATCTTGCACTCATAATGTGTTGGAGAGCACAAAGTTATGATAACCTTTGTAGAAGACATTTTGCATTGCAAAAAACAAATTTGTATAAGGCCTTCCTAGTCAAATATTTGACCTAAAGTTACTAAATGGGAGGATATTCTTGAGAACGAGTGATCTTTAAATTTTATGCAACCCATAGAGAGCATTAACTAAATGATCAAATGCAATTCTATTCATCTAGAAGTATATGAGTAATATATGCTCCGACACCACATGGTATATCAAAAGACACCCACGAATATGGAAATTATGACAACATTTGCAAAATCATCTGTTAAGGAATTTAGAACAACCATTTTGGGAAATGGTTCATTAATATGAATTGACTAGGAAATTTTTGCTGCATAGTACATGAGCAACCGCAATCATAAAGGGTACATCGATTGCCATATGCATAAGTGGATGATACACAATCACTTATATCATGTGGTTTCAAAGAAGGAGGATGATTTGTTGGTATATTTTGGTAGTGATGTTTGTGAACAAACTTAGGACCGTCCAGCCATGTTTTTCCAACTACCTTGTATATATGCCTATAACCCTAATCTTTCACTTATCTTTATATGTTCACTTGATAATAAATTCTCTATTATATTGTGCTCCAGATTTCTTCCTCTTCTTAGTGATGTTCATGTGCTTCTACAAACCTCAAGCTCCAACTACTGATACTAGAGCAGGTCTTTGCTTCATCCAGGGCATCATCAAAATCCATCCAATCAGAGTCTCAAAATCACAAAAAATGGGGTGAGCATAATTGAGGTAATTAGGAGTTCAAAATAGCTTTATAGTGTGGCATTGAAATTTTTATCCGAGCTAGTTTCGACCTCTAAACGCACTACTGTAGCGACCATGTAGGAAATTTTATCCTTTTGTTCCAAACATATAGATAGGTTTTGGTTTGCCAATACAAGTTCCTCAAAGTATGTTATAGGTTCAGAAGAGCTCGATAGGGTGTTCTTCTTCAGCTTTTTGAGATACAAGTATTTTTTCACAACATAATATTTAGTCACTGACCTTGTCTGAAAGCAATGATGTATTTAGTATGTTGGATATTGATGAAAAGTTGGAGGATAATAATTACCCATTCTCATTACATATGTTGCATCATGTATTCGTAGCAAAAGGGTTGTACAATATTGTTTAGGGGTTGAAAAACATCGTACTAGACTTGCAATATAGTTATTGATGATGATGTAGAGGGCTTAGAAGATGATGATCTTTAATCTCTTGGTCGTGCTTTTGCTCCTATTGCATTTACTATAAAGCAAATTTGTTGGGATGGCAAAAATGCTCAGGCATGAGCATTGATATCTTTGTATATCAAACATTCCATCATCACTCATATTTGCTCCTGCAAGACAATAAAGTATGCTTGGGATACACTTACCACTTTATACTATGGAAGAAATAAGGATCGTTTTGATTACCTCTGAAACAAATTGGAGAGTAGGCATATGTATGAAGGAGATTCTATGGAAACTTTTTTTGAAAAAGATCAAAGATTTGAAGGAGGAATTGATTTCTATTGATGAGTTCTTGTGAGATAGTTCACTTGGGCAAATGGTCCCTAATGGTCTTCCTCATTCATATCAGAGTTTCTCTTCTACTTTTTTTGTTGATGATGAAAGTGAATCCAAATGATTTAATAATTTAGGAGTTAGTCTTTGTTTTGTTGGAGGAAGATCCACAACAAGTCAATTATGTGTGTTGCAAATAAAGCTTTCTTAGCTAGTTAGAAGGAAAAAGTTAAATCACGCTCATCTAATAGTAAGAAAAAATATGCCAATGTTGTAGAGTCAAAGAAGGAAGAAAAAGATAAGAAGAAAATAGAAAAGTAGAAACACTTTTGCAAATATTATAAGGGAAATGATTATTTCATATAGAGTTTTCCTAAATTGGCTAAAAAAGAGGCAAAGAAGAAAGACATTGGCATGGTTATTGTATAGGCCTCTAGATGTAAAATAGAGTTTGCTAATCTTGTTGAGAATGAGGAATGAGAATTTACTAACGTTTGCATCTACGGTCCATCTTGGCATGATCAATATATGTCTACAATAGACACGGTTGTTTGATACTTTGATAGTGGGGAAACTAAACATATTACCTCATAGCGCAATTTCTTCATTTCACATGAGTGTGCCCATTATGGGAATACTCACACATATGCTAACAACTCGTCTTATCTTGTAATGGGAATCGGTAGGATTATTAGGGCTACTAGTAATGGTAGTTCTTTCATATTGTGAGATGTCGTATATGTTCTAGGGATCAAAGAAAATCTATCTCCACTTTTTGCATTAGCAAAGAGTGGCTTAGTTGTTAGATTAGTTGATGAGAGATGTACAATCCATGACATCTCAATTGGTGATGGCATTATTGCTTCTAGCATTCTATGTCATGGGTTGTATAATCTCATAGACTATGCAAAATCTATAATCATTCAACATGTGCACTTCAAGATTCTTAGGCTATATTGAATGTAAAGCTTTGGCATGCATGCTTTGGTCATCTAGATTTTGCTAGTTTCATTCGTTTGTAGAAATGAAAAAAATGGTATACTCTTTGCGCAAACTTAATGCACCTTGTTAACATGTTTGTGAAGGATGTATTTTGAGCAAAATGTAGCATTCCTCCTTCCCAAAACATGGTTCAGTTCGATCTACTCATAATTGGTAGCCTTTTCATAGTGATGTCTATGGTCATATGCAGATACCTTCATTTGGGAGCTTATTGTACTTCATGAATTTTATTAATGATTTTTCTAGTCATGCATGGGTGTATCCATTGAAAGCAATGGGATTTTCCTCTAACCAACAAGGAAATTGGCATGAAATGTGTACACATTGACCAAATGAACACTGTTCATAGAATTTTTTCACTTGTAGCTCATTGTGGTTGGAATATATATTAGTTAGACATTAAAACTACATTTTCAAATGGTGAATTACATGAAGAAGTGTATGTATTTTGGCCCCCTGGTTTTGTGAAAAAAGGGCATGAAAAAAAACTATGCATGTTGAAACAGGTATTATATGGTTTAAAGCAAGCACCATGTGCTTGGTATCGAAAGATACATGTGTACTTGATTGCACATCCTTTTGAGAATAGTCCAAGTGAGAGCACATTACATGTTAAGCATCAGATACTAACTTCTAATCATTGTTGTGTATTTTGATGGCATGTTGCTCACTCATCCTAATGAGAAGCATATTACTGATTTTGAGACTTGATTTTCATGCATCTTTTGAGATGTTAGATTTGGGGTATTTTTTGCCATTATGTGGGCATTCAATTTATGCATGTTGATGGAGGAATATCTCTGTGTCAAACAAAATATATTGACACATTATTGTAGGCATTTAAGATTGTAAACCTATTGTCAATCCCATGAAAAAAGTTAAAAATTGAGTCTTCATGATGCTAGAGATACATTTAATGTTGTTGTCTATCAATAGGCTATTGTATGCTTTATTTACTTATGCATAACTGAGCCTGAAAATATTCGGTTTTTTTCTATCAGATGAGCATTTTTATGCATTGCCTTGGTCTCAAGCCTTGGCAAGTGACTAAGTGCATCTTTTGCTACTTGATTGATACTGAGTTACTTGGATGAGTATGTTTTTATGTTTGCCATTTCACTTTTATAATCCCCTTCATCATTAACGTAGGAATCTATGAGTTGGATGGTCTTAGAATCTTTCTAGTTGTATTTCCAGCTCCAAGATCATAGAGTACTAATGTGATTTTCATGTTTCTGAACTTTAACACTCTCTCTAGAAATCATTGGACATGTTGGAGTTATATGACAATAGATAAAGAATTAGCAATTATTCTCTTCTTGGAAATTGTGGCCTTATGTTGGGCCAGCAACTATAAAAGGAATATTTCAACAACTTCGACCTTCTCCATATCTCTTAGTCATGATTGTTTCCTTCTCTCATGGAATCTTAAGAGAAAGAGCATGAGTCTAACGAAAATTTGTTTCAAGCCAACTATGAATTCTATAAACAATATGAGATGATTTATGACTCTAATGTGCCTTACCCATATGATCTAGAGGCGCTCTTGAATGCTGGAGAAAATAACCTTTTAAAGGACAAGAAAGAACAACATTGTTATCAAGTTTACAAGTAATTTGAAGTCATCTTGTCGAGTGATGAAACTAAACAGGATGACACTCATGATCTTGAGAAGAGGATGCGGAGGATAGAGAGCTCAAAAAAATGGTGGATCATTGAAATCACATGAATGAAGAAAGCAAGGAGCTCTTGAAGAATCGGAAAGATCCAACGGATGCCAAATGCTCAAAACCATGCAGATATGGTTTTACTGAGAAGACGCATGCTTCAAGGCGTCAGCCACTAGAAAGGTAGTTGTAACTGTATTTGTAATATGGCTTCTACTAATGATGTGAATTCAAATGTGCTTACCTTCACTGAAATTCAACCAAAAAATTCTATTCTTTTACCCCATGAGATTTATGCAACCAACAAATTTATTCACGAATTTCTCCTTCTCCAAGTGCACATGAAGGTCTTATCTATGAAACATAAATGCGAAGACTAGGCCTCACCTTTTAGTCGAATCGACTTTTACAGTACAAGCACCTTGCCTGTTGGCCTGGATCCCCATGACAACACTTGAACCCAAAGTGAGATAGCCTATTTGTGTGTGTGTGTGTTCTTTTGTTACTATGGTTGTGCAAGTTGTTTGTGAGGATCTTGGAGATTACTTGGAGTTGACGTTAAGGCTCTTCATGGACCCGTCAAGTGGAGAAAGATCAGTTGAAGGTATTCTTTTTCACTTAGGCTTATACATTTCAAATCATGCTACTAGACACAAATATATGACATACAATTTTGAGGAACAACATGTCCGGAAAATAATTGACTTCATTAAATCTGAGAAAGGGGAATTCAATGGGCTAACTCCTACATATTTTTTGCTATTTTGATGAGTTAGCAGATCAAAATGGGCTGTGTGCAAGTAGTAAAAATGAGACTTTTATGAGGATCGCCATGACTTTATGCATGAGAGAATTAGACTACACTGATAAATAACCTTTCATGAAATGATTTTAAGAAAAATCTCTTATTTGAATTCTCTTATGAGGATTATATTACGAACAATAGAGCTTTATTTCTTTGATGGATTGACTCTTCGAAAACACACATGGACATAACACAATCCTTAACAGAATTCGAAGTGAAATATAATCAACTATCTCAAGCGGATAGGACAACCGTCAAACTAGATAAATTGCGAATATTTCTAGATATGCTATATGAGTTCCAAAGAAGAGATTTAGAGCATATATTAGAAGTTGTAGACATTGCTAATGGCTTAACCAATGACTCAAATATAGTTAGGGCTGAGGTGCATCGCTTAGCACAACATCAAGAAAGACATTTCAGTCATTCAACTCGCCTAGATGCTAGGGATGGATCACTTCAATATGAGATTGAGAAAATAATACAAACTCGAGAAGATCCAAAGATTGCTCAACTTTAATCTAAAATTGACTCTCTTAACCAACACATGGAAACATTAGTGACTCAGATAGCTGCATTGAAAAATGCTTAAGAACTAAAACCTCAGGTTCAAGATCGAGTTAGAAAACCATTTAATCAATGTAGAAGATGCATATGGTGCAAATAATTTGATAACCCAAATTAGATATGTGCATCCCTCCGTGAAGTAAAAGAGAAGAACTTGGTCATTGAAATTGATAGGAAGCTTTGTGACTATGCCACAAAGTGAACTTTGCGAAAACTGGCTTGAAGAAGTTTTATGAAGCTTAAACAAGTCAAACTCTGTACTCTTACAAGTTGAATCTGAAACTGATGAAGATCATTGTTGGAAGTATGTTTATGATGCTTCTTGTAAGGATAAGTTGAGTGAACAAACACTTAAAGAATGTATCTTGAATATACATGCAAAAACAAACTAGAATGAACCTATCGATCTTCTTTAGTATATGTACATGAGGTGAATGTGGAAGAGAAATGTAAAAGAGAAGAAGATAAAGAGGAAACATAAAAGAGTGACTAGACTCTAGAAAGAAGACTCAAGAACAAGCTTTGCCAAATGAACAAACTTAAGAACTTAAAGAAATCCCAAGTTTCTTTAATATAAGACAAATTCACATATTAGAGCTATAATTTTTCGATTAGAAATTTAATATGTCCATGGAAGGCATGTAAGACACACAGGGAAAGATAAAATTCCTATACACACATACATAAAAAGTTGTCTATGTCTCTCTCACCTCTGTGTATAAGTTGATAGATATATTACGAATCACAGTCTCTCATTTGAATTGAACTTTGAACAACCATTTGTTTTTTTACAAAAAAAAGCCCCTTGAGAGGGAAAATCCCCCTCAAATTTAAGCCTTTCTTAGAGTCAATAATTAACACCACGCAATTTCATTCAGTAGAATGTTTTTCTTGGATTAGCAAACTATAAGAAAAGGGACAAAGGGAATATTATCGATTATAAGGATAATAAAGGAATAGGGAAATCGTTTCTCTTTTTATGTTTGTCATTTCCCTTTTAAAATCCCATTCATGAGCAAAATAGGAAGCAATGAGTTGGAGGTTCTTAGACTCTTTCTAGAACATCATAGAGTATTTCTAGGTCCAACATCATAGAGTACTAACATGATTTTCATGTTAGAATTCTATGATGTTGGAGTTGTATTGCCAGCTCCAACACCATAGAGTACTAATATGATTTTCATGTTTTTGAAGTGTAACGCTCTTTCTAGAAATCATTGGATAGCTTGGAGTTATATGAAAATACATGAAGAATTGGAAATTATTCTCTTCTTGGAATCTTGAACTGCACTTGTTGAAACATTCATACATTTTGCATACTCACAATACTAAATGTACACAACACACAATACTGAATGTATTACCACTAGAATGTACAATGATAAGTGACTCGTGAGGACTAAAGTCGTATATACAAGCCCGGGGAAAAACCTCCTAAAGAGGAAAAAAAGTGCCTCGATGGTCCTAATGTGCTCACACACATCACTACCAAAATATATCAACAAATCCCCCTTGGGAGTGATGTAGTGAACAAGGAGCTGACACTCATGTAAAATGAAGTGCCAAGCTATGTGGAATCAATCCACAAAAGGAAGTAAGCCTAAAGCTTTGTGGAAAGCTTCAAACTTCTCCCTAGGCCGAGCCTTCATGAAAAGGTGTGCAATGTTCTCCTACGTGGGCACATATGCCAAGCTGATCTCTCCAGCACATAACCTCTCCCTGACATAATGATAATGCACCTCAATGTGCTTAGTGTGAGCATGGAAAAGAGGGTTCCTTGCAACTAGAAATTGTTGGAACATCAAGCTTACACTATGCTTGAGGTGGATTTGATCTACATAAAAAACAATCGCTTGGATTATGGCAAAATAATATCCATTGGAGAGTTCTTTTATGCTACGCTCATTTATTGTATTTTTTTGAGATAGTTTTGATGGTTCATTTACCGTTGTGAAAGCCTTGATATTTACACATGTAAACGTAGAAAAAGAGAGAAAAAATTCCACGAATTTGTGGTGGTTGAGTTGTAATCAATCAAGCAATCAATCACCTAAAAGTAGATCAAACTAGATCTTCACTTTTCCTAGATTGTAAGAAAGCGAATTGATTCCCTCCAACAATCGTTTCAACCTTCATATGAATTCAAAATCCACTTGTAGAAGTTGTGGAACACTCCTAAGGTGTATATAAAGACTTCAAATCACTTGTACAATATATGGAAGCAATATACATACACTTGTGACCATCATTGTCTTGCTCCTTCAATTCTTTGCATCGTATTCTTTGCCAATAGTAGTCTTGTAGAGGTTGCTGCTCTCTTCCAAGAGCTTCAAATAATAGAAGACTCTTTGGAAAGGTATTAGTGTCTATTTTATGCTTGTAAATTTGCATAGCATATGGTTCAATAGATTGGGAGAAATCTTAGTTTTTCTCTCTCTCGGTCAATCTCTACATATTCTTGAAAAATAGGAGGTACCATCGTTTAGTGTCTCATTCATTCCTATAGCATATTTTGCTTGTTCCTTATAATCTTGTGCATTATATACACTCAACCCTATGTGTATCATGCCCATAAAAGGATCTTTTCTAATTTTAATCATGCTGGTCGCTATGGGCATTTGAAGTTCATTGTCTCTTCCATAGATAGTAAGTTTTTGAGCTAGTGGACACGCGAACCTATCTGTTTTGTATGGACTCTTTCTCCTTGATTCTTTAAAGTACATAGTGCATTTCTTTGCACTTATCGCATGTCTATAAGGTCTATTTGAGTCTCCATAAGCTCAAAGGCTGGTCTTGTGCCAATTGGCTGGACCAAAGTTTGTCACTTCGAAACACACTTTTCTACCTCCTACAAGCTTCTCCAAGTTCTCTCAGTGGTATCAGAGCTAGATCAAGATGCATGACGGCTTTCCCTCAATGATCGAGAAGCTTGATCGACACAACTACGCGGCTTGGCAAATAAGAATGGAGGCCTATTTGTAAGGTAGAAATCTTTATGGAATCATAGTAGGTGATGAAGCTATGCCTATTCCAAGATCCAAACGAGGGCCTACACAAGAGGAGATAGATAAGTTCACACTTTGGTGCGCAAGGGATGCTCAAGCAAGGTTGTACATACTAAACTCTAACTCTGACTTTCTATTACCACATATTAGAGGATGCAAGAAATCTCAAGAGACTTGGGATGCCCTCGAGACTTTCTTTTCTTCTAGTACCAAAGCAAGAAAGAATCGTCTTTAGAACAAGTTCAACCAAATGAAGAAGACACCTAAATAAACCATCACATAGTTTGTTACCAAGGTCAAGGAGGTTGGGGATTAGTTAGCATCCATTGGAGAGCTGATTCAAGAAGAGGCTATCATGAGGCAAATTCTCAACAGCATTTGAAGTGATAAGCAATGGCAATCCTTCACGATGGCTTATGATCTCATCATGGATATGCACACTCCAAACTTCAACATCTTTCTTGGAGAACTCTTCAATCAAGAGGCCAACAATAGCAAAAAGGAAGGTAACTTCTATCATGGTAATTCAACTAGTTCTCTATAAGCAGATAAGAAGGATAAGAAGCAGAAAGGCAAGAAGAAGGAAGAAGATGAAGAAGAGACTTCCCAAGTCAACTTCGCAAGCAAAAAAAAGTGGAAAGGGAAGAAGAAAAGACCAAAGCAAGACAAAACCAAAGCTTAAAATGTTCAACCTTGTGCCATCTACGAATAAGACCAGCCACACCACTCAGAATTGTTGGTTCAATGGGAAGACCCAAAAAGGAAGTGGAAGAGGTGGATATGGCAGCAATAGAGGCAGAGGTGGACACAACTTCAACAATAACAATAGAGGCCATAATAGAAGGGGCTACAACAATTTAATTTAGAATATCAACCACATGAAGACTAATTGCTTCTTATAATCTAGGCTACAAAGAAGGTAAAGAAGATGATCATTTGCTCTACATAGATTCAAGATGTTCAAATCATGGTGCAGGCAACATTGCTCTTCTATCTGATTTGGAAAGTCCAAAGCATAGACATGAAGTACAAACAAGGGATGCCACAAAGCACAATGTGGAGAAAATTGGTAATGTCAAAGCTTCCAATGGTAGGACAAACATTCTGAGTAAGGTTCTCTATGTACCCTCTATCACCAAAAACCGCATGTGTAGGCCAAATAGTCAAAAAAGGCTTGCAAGTTAGGTTCACCCAACATGAAGCTTTTGTGGAAGATCCATGTCAAGGCTTCAAGAAGATAGCTGGAGGTGAGAAGCATATAAGGATCTTTACTTTTGAAGTAGGAGAAACCAAGAACATAGCTCTATTCACTTTTGGATCTCAAACCCTAAGTGAGCTTGAAGTGTGGCATAATAGATTTGCTCATGTGAATAAAAGAACCTTGAAGGATATATGCAGGGATCAAAGTGTTCCAAGACTATCGAACATATGAAAGCAACACATGATCAACAGGTGTGATGCATGTCAGATTGGGAAGGCAGAAAGACAACCATTCAACCACAAAGACTACATCCACAATAACTTATTGGACTTAGTACATATAGATGTATGGAGACCAAGTCAAGAACCTTCATTGGTAGGATCAAGGTACTGTGTCTCATGTATTGATGACCATAGTAGATGGACTATTCTATACTTTATCAAGAGTAACAATGAAGTGTTTGATTGCTTCAAAAAGTATCTAGCACATGTGGAGAATCATACAGGTAGATCACTAAAGAAGTTTAGTTCTGATGGAGGGGGAGAATACTTCTCCAAAGAGTTTGATGAGTTATTGCAGGATAAAGGTATCAAAAGGGTAATGACTACTAGGTACTCTCCTCATTTGAATGGAATCGTTGCGAGGAGAAACAAGACATTGGTTGGATCAGCCAAAACAATGCTTGAAGAGAAAAATTTGCCACATTATCTATGGGCAGAGGCTATTTCAACTACTGTGTATCTTGTCAATAGACTACCATCCAAATCACTTCAAGGTATGATTCCTTATGAAGCATGGCATGGAAGAAAACCTAGTCTTGGACATTGCAAGGTTTTTGGTTGTTTAACTTATGTTCATGTACCATCACGAATAAGAGGTAAGCTAGATGAAAGGGCAAAAAAGGTAGTGTTTATTGGATACGATTCAACTCACATGGGTTATAGGTTCTATAATCCTTAAACAAAGCAATTCACTACAAGTAGAGATGTTGTGTTTGAAGAACACAGGTCTTGGTATGATGAAGACAAACAAAAGGTAACTCTACCATATGATCTTGATTCTGATTCTCATCAATTAGCAAGCAAGCATGATACACAGGTCCAGGATCCAAGAATTGATACAGACCATGACCAAGATGAAATGGAAAAGGATTAAAAGCTTTGGAAGTCAAGAGGCAAAGCAAAGATGCAAGAGGTTGGAGAATTCTCCAAACAAGCACCTAGAAGATCAGCAAGAGAGAAGACTCACAACCAGAAAGGTATGGATATGATTCCACATTTGTTATGAAGCTTTCAATCTACTTCGAAAAAGACTCTATTTCAGAGGAACCCTCAACCTATGAAGAGGCAAAGGGAAAGCCTAATTGGGAAAAGGCCATGAAAGAAGAAATAGATGCATTGAAGGAGATGGACACTTGGGATTTGGTTCCAATGTAATGGAATCAAAAGGTAATTGGTTGTAGATAGGTATAGAAAATTGAAAGAAATTTAGAATGGATCAGTTTGCAAGTACAAGGCAGGATTAATTGCCAAAGGATGCTCTCAAACTCTTGGTATAAACTATGAGGAAACATTCTCACCATTTGCAAAGATGACTACAATCAGGACATTGATAAGTGTAGCTATTGCAAGGAATCGGAAACTCCTCCAACTTGATGTAAACAATGCGTTTCTAAATGGTTGGATAAGTGAAGAGGTAAACATGTCACAACCATCAGGTTTTGAAAATCCTAATCATGCATCTTATGTTTGCAGACTTAAGAAAGCATTGTATGGATTGAAACAAGGTCATAGAGCTTGGAATTATAGGTTGGTTACATATCTTCAAGATCAAGGGTTCAAACCTAGCAGCTTAGATCCTTCTCTATTCATCAAAAGGGATCACGATGAGGTTATCTATCTATGTGTATATGTAGATTATATTATTGTGATAGGTGATGATCTGAATGGCATTCAAAGGATCAAGAGACACATGCAAGAGGAGTTCAAAATCAGTGACCTAGGTGAGCTCACATATTCCCTAGGTATGCATGTGATATACATAGATGAAGGAATGTATTTGACTTAGAGAAGATACGTTCATGATCTACTTCTCAAGTTCAAAATGGATAACACTAAACTTGTAGGTACATCTTTGGAGATGAATCGTAAACTTAGTGTTTATGAAGGTGATAAAATTGAAGAAATTAAAGAGTATCAAAGCTTGGTAGGTAGCTTGATATATGCTACTCATACAAGGGTAGCCATCTCATATAGTGTGGAAGTGCTTAGTAAATTCATGCACTCACTGAGAAGATCACACATGGATGCGTCTAAGAGAGTACTTAGGTATCTCAAAGGTACAATTATCAAAGGTATATTCTATCCTTACTCTTCAGATTTGGATATCAAAATCTATTCAGATGCAGATTAGGCAGGAGCTAAGGATGATAGAAGAAGTACTTCTGGTCACTTAGCATTTGCAGGTTTGAAGCTAGTGTCATGGAATTCCAAGAAGCAACCTACAGTTGCTTTATCCTCAACTGAAGCAGAGTACAAAGGTTGACCATAGCAAATCAAGAAGCAATATGGTTAAAAGCATTCTATATAGATTTGGGACTTGTAGGTTCCAAACCTCATATTTTTGGAGATAATGGAAGCTCCATGCATCTAGCGGCAAACCCTATTTTCCATGTAGGAACCAAAAACATAGAGGTTTATTACCACTTCATCAGAGAGAAGTCCATGGGAAAGGAGATTGACATTTCATTTGTTCCTACTGAAAATCAAGTAGCAGATATGACCACAAAGGCATTTGATGGAATAAAGCTTTGTAGATTCAAAGCTATGGCAGGTATTCAACCTATCCAAGAATGAAGAATCAAGCATACTTTAGCTTGAGAGAGAGCTATTGGAACATCAACCTTACACTATTCTTGAGGTGGATTTGATCTACATAAAAAACTGTCGCTTGGATTATGGCAAAAGAATATCTATTGTAGAGTTCTTTTACCTATGTTCATTTATTGTATTTTTTTGAGAGAGTTTTGATGGTTCATTTACCATTGTAAAATCCTTGAGCTTTACAGATGTAAAAGTACAAAACGAGAGCACGAATACCATGAATTTGTGGGGGTTGATTTATAATCAATCAACCAATCAATCACCTAAAAGTAGATCAAACTAGATCTTCACTTTTCCTAGATTGTAGGAAACTGCATTGATTCCCTCCAACAACCATTCCCACCTTCATATGAATTCAAAATCCACTTGTAGAAGTTGTGGAACACTCCTAGAGTCTATATAAAGACTTCAAATCACTTGTACAATATATGGAAGCAATATACATACACTTGTGACCATCATTGTCTTGCTCCTTCGATTTTTTGCATCATCTTCTTTGCCAATAGTAATCTTGCAGAGGCTATTGCTCTCTCTCTAGAGCTCCAAATTTGATGAGACATGGGTCATTGGAATATTAGTGTCTAGTGTGTGTCTTTAACTATTCACATCATTTAGTTTAGTACATTGGGAGAAATCTCAGTTGTTTATTCTCAAGGTCAATCTCTATGTATTCCTAAAAAATAAAAGGTACCACCGTTGAGTGTCTGATTTATTCCTATAGCATATTTTGCTTATTCCTTATAATTTTGTGCATTATATACACTCAACCCTATGTGTATCACTCCCATGAAAGGATTGTTTCTAATTTTAATCACACAGGTCACTATGGGCATTTGAAGTTCATTGTCTCTTCCATAGATAGTAAGTTTTTGAGCTAGTCAACACGTGAACCTATCTATTTTGTATCGACTCTTTCTCCTTGATGCTCAAAAAGTACATAGTGCATTTCTTTGCACTTATTGCATGCCTATACGTTCTATTTGAGTCTCCATAAGCTCAAGGGTTGTTCTTGTAAGACAATAGTTACGCAATATAACACAGGAGTAGTAGCAGAGAAGATAATAGATATATGATAATCTCAACAATTTTCTACTAACAGCAAGCACCAAGATGATGCCATTGTCCACCCATGCGCTCTCAAGGTAGAGCTTAAATGGTGATCTAGACAACTCTAGTTAGGGAGATAGAAGGTAGAGGTATGCTGGCTCAACTCAATGTCTCAGGTAGTGCAAAAGTCATGTATATATAGGTTCATGGGTGGCCTTTCAAGGATGGCTATACATGGGCGGTAGAGCGTGGGCGGCCACCGCCCACGTAATTGCCATACACGGCTTAGACCAGTTGAACCGACCTAACAAATATAAAGGATTTCTCACTCGGAGAGGGAATATTCCATGGATTATTCCCTTTATCATCACGTCGGGGATGCTGCCCCCGGACCCCCACGAGGGGGCCCGCTAGCCCCCTAGGACCCCCCAGGCAGGGGGCCCACTGGCCCCCTTGGACCCCCCTAGCAGAGGCTGCTCACCGCTACCCCAGACCCCACAATTGGGGACCCTGGTAACTCCCTTTCCTTACAATACCTTACATGGTCCAATATGACCTTCATCCAACATGCAAGTTGGGATTCCCATCAATTGGGTAATGCACACTTGGCTTCTCCTCATAATGGGGGCCTTACAAAATGTGCATACAATCATGAGAGGTAGACATTGATCATATACTAACACCCCCCCTCAATGTTTATCGATGATAAATCACGTAGGTCCTGGTCCTATGCCCATTTGCTGAAGATGCCAGTTGAGCTGCTCTCTTCCAAGTGCTTTAGTGAATATATCAGCACAATTTGCCTCTGTTGGGCAATATTCTAGCTCCGCAATTTCATCTTCAATTAGCTCACGAATGTAATGGTATTGTACTTCTATGTGCTTGGTGCGAGCATGAAATAGTGGGTTCTTTGCAATAGCCATACAACTTTGATTATCACACTTCAGTACACTGGCCATATGTATGGAAAGCCTAGATCTCCAAGAATTCTCCTTAACCAGACTACCTCACAAGAAGCAAAACAAGCTGCTTTGTACTCTGCTTCAGTGAAGGAGAGTGCGAGAGTTGGTTGCTTCCTACTTACCCAAGAAAATATTCCTGAACCAAGTGAGAAACAATATCCAGAAACTGATTTTCTAGAATCACAATCTCCAGCTCAATCTGAATCACAATATCCTTGAAGTGTATCACCTATGGTATACAAAATACCTAAATCCAAGGTTCCTGCAATGTACCTTAGAATTCGCATTCCGGCATTCCAGTGACTCTCCTTAGGTTTGTTGGAAAACCTGCTTAATACTCCAACATCATAGCAAATGTGTGGTCTAGTGTTGCACAAAAAAATAAGACTTCCAACGAGCTTCCTATACTTCTTAGCATCTACATCAGGCATGTTATCATCCATAGATAGCTTATGATTTACCTCCATAGGTGTGCTAGTTGGTTTGCAGTAGTCCATCATTCCAAATGCCTTGAGAATTTCTTTGGCATATTTTTGTTGTGAGATGAAAATGCCATCCTTCTTTCGCCATACTTCAATTCCCACACAAAAATGGAGAAGACCTAAGTCTGTCATTTCAAACTCAGTTCCCAAGCTGATTCGAGTTTGATTGATGAGTTCCTCATGATCTCCTATAATGATCACATCATCTACATATAAAATGACAACAACTAGCGTGCTATTCCTTTTCATTACATACAAATTAGCATCAGAAGTAGTTCTTCCAAAACCCATATTTTTGAAAAAATTATCTATCCGTTGGTACCAAGCCCGTGGAGCTTGCTTAAGTCCATACAAAGTTTTCTTCAACCTGCAAACTTTATTTTTTGAATTGGGCACCTCAAAACCTGGTGGCAGAGATACATATACCTCCTCCTTGAGGTGACCATTCAAAAATGCAGATTTGACATCCATCTAGAAAATAGGCCAGGCCTTTTGTGCAGCTACTGCAAGTATCGTCCGAATAGTTGTCTTGTGTGCTGTTGGCGCAAAAGTTTCTTGAACATCAAATCCTTCGATCTGTGAAAAACCTTGTGCAACTAATCTTGCCTTATATTTTTCTAATGTTCCATCTGCTTTATACTTAGCTTTCCAAATCCATTTAGTACCTATTACCTTCTTCTTTGGCGACAAATCGACTAGATCCCATGTATCATTTTTGAGTATACTATCATACTCCGACTGCATTGCCACTCTCCAGCCTGGATCATCAAGGGCTTCTTCAATGGTGGTAGGTTCCTTTATCGAGCCCATGATATCTGCCATTAGAGCCATGTTAACAATGTGTTTTGAGGCTCTTCTTTGCTCCTCTATTCGCTTTGATCTTCTTAATCCATCCAATGATGATTCTGGTACATCTAGATGTTGATTGTGATCATCAAAGAGCTATTGTGCCCACTTCGGTAGTGGCTTATGTTGTGCAGCGACAACTGGTTGGCTTTTTATTGAGGAAATTTCTCCACCAAATGTTTCCTCCTCCTCAACTTTAACCTCTCTTTTGATAGGCACAAGGTGAGATATTTCTCCATTTGATGAGATAGTAGATTAACCTTTATCTTCTACTAAGTGTGGTCGTTTATCAAAAACCACATCTCGGCTGACAAAAATCTTCCTTGCCTCAGGATCCCACAACCTGTATGCTTTAGAATCTTCACTATATCCTAGGAAGACACACTTTTTGCTTTTTGAATCCAACTTTGATCTTGTTGAATCAGGAATATGTGCATAATAGAAACAACCAAAATTTTTGAAATGCAAAATTGAAGGCTTTTTACCAGAATATGCTTCTTGAGGAGTCATCCCCTTCAATGCTTTTGTGTAGCTTCGATTGAGGATGTAGATTGATGTATTGACTGCTTCTACCCAGAATGAATCAGGCATGTCTTGAGCCTTTAACATACAACGAGCCATTTCAACTACTATCCTGTTCCTGTGCTCAACAACGCCATTTTGTTGAGGTGAATGAGCTATGGTAAGTTGCCTTTTCACACCATGCTCCTTACAGTAATTGTTGAATCCTGTTGACAAGAATTCACCTCCTCTATCTGTTCTAAATTTCTTCAGTTTCCTTCCTGATTCATTTTCTACATACTTATGCCACGTTTTAAATTTTTCAAAAGTATTATCCTTCTCTCGAATGAATTAAACCCACATCTTTCTACTATAATCGTCGACTAATAGCAAAAAAGTAGAAAGATCCTCCTAAAGCAAGTGTAGACATTTTACCGTAGAGATCAGCATGTACCAACTCTAGAGGAGGTTGAGATTGATTGCTGGTCTCTTTTGGAAATGCCTTTCGTTGTTGCTTGCCCATCATACAAGCTTCACAAGGTTCCTGCAACTCTAAAAATGCAGGCAAATGAGCAACCATCCCTGTTCTTTGCATCTCCTTCAAAACTACAAATCCGAGATGCCCAAATCATTGGTGCCATAACTTGCTTACATCTTTATCTTCTGTAGCAGTTAAAGCACTTAACTCATACAAGTTATCCCTTCGTATGCCTTTACCTACAACATTACCTGATGAATCCATGATTTCTGCACCACTCTTATTAAAGTGAACTTCGAGTCCATGATCTGTTATTGCAGAAACTGACAACAAATTTCTTTTGAGTGTAGGTACATAGAGAACATCAGATAACTTTTTCTCAACACCTGGAGAAGTGATAAAAGAGATGGTTCCAGTTCCTTTGGCTGGACACTTGGAGTCATTTCCCACCACGACATTGATGGATTCCCGTAGAGGCACTAGGGAACTATACCAATCCTCTTTACTGGTCATATGGCGAGAAGCTCCACTATCTAAAATCCATGGTTCATCAACACGAGCTTGATCAGATGAACATACCTCTTCAATAGCTACCCAAAGTTCCAGCTCTGTGTTGTTTGCAGACTCTTTGTTCTTCCACGATGATTTTATAGTCCCATTCCATTCATCAGCTTGCTTCTTTCTACAATCCTTGATGGCATGACCTTTCTTTTCACAATAGAAGCAACTTCCTGTGAACTTTTTCTTCTTTGTCTTCTTCTTTGATACATGAGAAGAGCCTTTACCTTTTGCATTTGCTGAAAATGCAGCATCACTTGTACTTTGCCGATTCCTCAACCACATCCCTTCTTCTAAAAGCATAGCACAAAACTCTTCAAATGTGAGGGGAGTTGGTCTTACCTGAGTGTTAAGGGCTGTTACTAATCCATCATACTTTGTTGGAAGAACATGTACACATCTTCGAGCGAGCCCTTCTGGTGTTATAACAACACCAACTGCAGCCAATTGGTCTTGAAGATGTTTTATCCGTTTGATAAAATCTTCAGCCTTTTCAAAATCAGAATGCTTTTCATTTGCCAACTGATTTTCTAAATTCTGTATCCTAGTGTGGTTCTTGGTCTCATATTTTCAAGCCAATATGCCCCAAGCCTCATGTGCTTTAGTAGTATGTTGAACTAAAGTAAGCACATAATCACTTACGCTAGTGACAATTGCACATAATGCATAAGCATTCCGCCTCTTCCAAGCTCGTAGAAGATCTCGATCTAGCTGAATCATCAATCTTGAATTAGCTGGATCTTCAACTCATATAGGCTCTGGATCCAATTCCATCGGTCCCATGACAGTGTCAAGTAATTCATAAGAGTCCAAAATTGCAGAAATTTTGAACTTCCAGAGTGTATAGTTGGATCCATCCAGCTTCCCTTCAGTGAATGAAGGTGGACGAATTCGAAAAGGTGCAACATTAACATTAGCTAAAGCACCAAGACCAGTGTTGGACGATGAAGCCATCATGTAATCACTTGAATAATCTACTGATATTCTAGTTTGCTAGTAGGCTAAAATAGTGATACTTCTCAAGCTATTCGAACCTTACGGCTCTGATACCATGTAAGACAATAGTTACACAATATAACACAGGAGTAGTAGCAGAGAAGATAACAGATATAGGATAATCTCAACAATTTTCTACTAACAGCGAGTACAAAGATGATGGCGTTGTCCACCCGTGAGCTCTCAAGGTAGAGCTTAAATGGTGATCTAGACAACTCTAGATAGGGAGATACAAGGTAGAGGTATGCTTGCTCAACTCAATGTCTCAGGTAGTGCAGAAGTCATGTATATATAGGATCATGGGTGGCCTTCCATGGACGGC